>PVJD01000364.1:310073-434151 GCA_004026545.1 Mormoops blainvillei | reverse complement strand
ATGGAAATTCTTCTCATCATTCGCTTCTGCTGTAACTGCACCTATGGTAACCCAGGCCCCCTCTCATGGGAGGTGGCGTATCTTCCCACTGCCGGGGGGCTGGCTGGAGTGGGCTTAAATGTGGCCGTCAAGGTTTGGGGGGCAGCAGGGAAGGGAGGGGGCACAAGTGGCTGGATCTGTGTGTACCCCGGTTCAGCCAGCTTCCAGCCTGAAATTGTAGTTTGGGGACCACTCGGAGCAGGAATGGCTTAAAAATGGCATGGTCAGGCTCGAAGGGTCCAGGTATCCCCAAGGATCTGTGTGAAATTGGTGGCTTAGCTGGAGAGGCTGTGGGCAACTTCCTGGAGAGGCTGTTAAAGACAGAAAGTGACAAAACTGTACCTGCAGGTATAGCAACCCAAAAGACTGAAGAGGGGTCAGCAGGGGCCAGTGAGAGAGTGACAGGTGGTCGGGACAGCAGTGCCCTGGATGGGGAGGGCTCGGCTGGAGTGAGAAGTTGGGAGTCTCTTTGTTTCCAGAGAGAGGCGAGGAGGTTGAGCGTCCAGGGTATTGTGTGCTCAGAGAGCACATGCTGCCTTCGAGACAAGACAGTCTCTCGTCTCAGAACAGAGGCCGTGGGAGAACCAGGTGCGGTCGGTCGGGAGAGAAGGAAGGAGTGGGCTGCTCTAAGGGGGGTTATTTCTGGCCCTGGAGACCCTGGAGCTGAGGTGTTGGCACTTAGCAAATGCTGGTGGGAGAGGGGGGTGTGGCAATCTGCTGCTCCGTGAAGGTCACACACCCACCATTCAGTGGAGGGGATTAGCGTATCCTCTCTCAGCAGTTCCCTCGGCGAGGGATCCCAGGACAGGTACGTGCTGTCAGCCAGGCGCTTGCTCAGAGGAGGCTGAAGTGGCCTAGGCCAGGTGGTGTCCAGAAGCTAGTGAGCCCTGCTCTCAGGCAAGAGGTGCCTTACGGATGACCCCAGCTGTCTCAGGGGCACGGGGTCAGGTGTTACCTCTGGGTCCTTGCGTGTTAGAGGATGAGGCAGCTGGCCCTGCCTCTCCCCTCCCATCAGGCGCTTTGTCTCTGCACCCTTCCCAGTCACTTCGCTGTCACATCTCCGTGGTAACCTGGAGCTCCTTATCAAAGGCTGAAGGGTGGGGGGCAGTTTGCTGGAGGAGAGACGATGGGGTTTCTTGGGCTCTTTCCCAGGGGCCACTGTGCTCGAGGGACTGCTGTCCCCTCACCTTCTCAGGCTGTCCTGTGTCAAAGGCCACCTCTGACCAAGGTAACCCTGCAGCAGGCTCTCTCCAACTGCCCCAGCAGGACAGCTCTGGGAACTCTAGCCCCTGGGCAGAAGCCGTCCTGTGCCCCTGCCCCTCTCCTCAGAATCCGACAGGTTGAGGTCTAGAGGAGAGCTGGACTGGAAATAGCCTGTGCGAAGATCAGAAGGGAAATGCTGTTTCGGTCTGACCTAGGGGTTGGTCAGGTCTCAACTCGGCCTCCCTAAAAAGGCAGAGTTGCTTCAGCCCCTCGCTTCCTCTTCCCTCCCCAAAAGGAAGCTTAGTCTTAATGAAATAGTCCCGGGACCTGGATTTCAGGGTTTCTTGGGTCCCTGTGATGCTGTCTTTGAAGTAAGTCAGCTTCAAAGCAGGGAGTAAGGAGTGAATGAGCCCTCGCCAGTCACGCTGTTTGGAATCTTCTCAGCTTCTCCCAGGGACGCCAGTTCTGAGGGTTCCATGGAGCCTGGGCAGCCTGGGGGTTACTCTGGAGTCCGTGGTTATTTGCTGAGCTCTGCAGGGCCCCGTGCCAGATGCTGTGGGGGATGTGAAGGAAAGTCATGGTGACCCGGGGCCCTAAGGAGGGGCTCACCTGGGCAATGAGGGAGACCAGCTCACCCACCCCTTCCTTGTGAATTTCTCTAGAGCAAGTTACATAACTTTTCTGTTCCTTAGAGAAGTTTCCTTGTCTGTGAGATGGGGCTAGTTATAATTTCTTCCGTTTTTAATCAAAGGAAATGATGCATGTAAAACAGTACCACTGGACACAGAGCAAGTACCCAGCAAATGAGAGAGGCCAGCTTGCTCATGTCAGCGGTCTGACTCTAAGGCACTATGGGTATTGTTTGCAAATGTGCTGGTCAGGGAAGGCTTCCTGGAGGAGGGGGGAGACAGGTGTTGCAGCTCGGTGAACAGTGTCTACTCCAGGAACAGGAACAGCATGGTGAGGGTGGGGAGAGTGGGAGAAACAGGGGCAGGAAAGGGGAAAGGTGGGACAGGTGAAGGGGAAAGGTGTGCTCTTCACCCTGCACCCTCAGGGGAAGCAGGCATGCAGGAGCCCGGGGAAGCATGAGCATCAGGCCGCGCTTCCTCCCCTGGTTCCTTCCATATGGGACTGTGTCCCCAGGGCCCTCTCCCTGCACTTCCCTCTCCCCTCACTTCCCCCAGCTGCCCTTTTCCCACACGGGCCGAAGAATAGGACTCATTCCACAGCCCCAATCAGGTGGACTCTTGAGGTGACTACAGGCATATTAATAACCCCTCTGAAACCCAACCCACCATTTGTGCAGACCTCTGAGCTTAGTCAGAAACCTCTTCCTCCTGGGACCCGAAAGAGGGACAGAGGGAGCTGACACCGCAGTATTAGCTTTCCTTGCGTGAACTCGAGGGCCCACCCTGGCAGGCGTCTGCTGAACTCGCACTTTCTCTGGGATCTCTGGGGTTCTCGGGGGGGTGATTTCCCCGCAAGATGAGCGAAGCCACAGGTGCCTACCCTAAACAGCCACAGAACTGAATCCCCCCTGGGCTGATAACTGGGCTCTACTCTCATTCTCCCAGAATACCCCAAGCCTGGTCTCGTCCCTTCTGGCTCCCATAGCCCACGGGGAGGGGCTCTAGAAATTGCTAAATTAGGAAAGGGCTACAAATAAGTCATAGGAAGTACGTTTGCATAAAGCAGTGGTTTTCAGTCACTCCTCCATATCTGAATCAGTAAAGGAGCTTTTTAAAAAATGCTGATGGCCAGGTTCCACCCGGCGGAGCTTGAGATTTAGTTGGCGCGGTGCAGAGAGGGAGGCTGGCAGCTGTGTCTTTCAAGAGCTCCCCGGTGATTCTAATGGGCAGCCAAGCAAAGACTGCAGATAAGGCTCGTGGCACACCGCTGAGACTGCGTCTTCTCCACAGCCAGCACATTGTTCCCAAAGTGTCTGCTTAGCACTACATGGGGGATTTCTATCTAGGGCTTTGGGGGACTCTCAGGGTATGGGGGCCGGCTAGAGCATGAATGTCACTTCTGAGACCTGTCACCATCCGGCCCTATGGGACACCCAATCTAGGGTTTTCCTCCCCAAACCAGCATCCTGCCTCATTACTCCTATAGCAGGAGGACAGAGGTCACGACCCCATGGCCAGAGGCATCCAGGTGCAGGACTGAGGCTGAACCACCCTCGCTGGGAGAGGCAGGGTGCAGCTGCTTTCAGGCAGCTTTGGTTGGAAGTATTTGTCGACCAGCTGCCACTCCCACCTGTCTCTGCTGAATCCCAGCAATCCTCACTTGGTGTCCTGGTCACCAAGGGGTGTGGCGAATAGGGGCCCTGCTGAGCTGGCATTTCCCCACATCTTCAGGGCTCCCGGAGGCCCCACTTGAATTCCTTTAGGAAATCTTTGCCCCCTCAGCTGCTACTGGCTTGGAGCAGAACCTTTCTGTGGACAGTTAGCCTGCCTCCCTCCGACTGTCCTATTTTGTCTAGGGGTTTGAGGGCACGGAGAGGGGTCTTCTCATGGAGATGAGGCTGATTATGTGGGTCAGAAGGAAGCCTGCCATTTCCATCTGGCAGTACCAGGCCTTGGACCAGAGGGGTATGAGAGCGATCAGGCCTGAGGGAGCTGCGTTCCCTAGAAAAACAGCATGTTCCCTTCCTACATTCTGGGGCCCCAGGTGTGACCCAGAGTGTGCTAGAGCTCTGCAGTGCAAGGCTAGGCATAGCTGGCACAGGGGGCAGGGGGGTTACAGAGGAGCACCTGCCTCCATCCACTGAGCCTGGTCAGGCCCGAACAGATCTAGAGACAGCCCTGGAAGAAATCACATGTGGTGGGAGGGGCCTAGGCTGCCAGGGCTGAGTGTCTGCCTGCTATATTGTCCGACCTGCCCTGGAGTAAGAATGGAGGTGCAAGTTGCTGCGGAACCTGCATGTGTGGGTGGGTGTCCTGCAAGTGGGCGTCCGTGCAGGGGAGTGAGGCGGGTCGGGGGGCAAGACTGGTTCCTACAACCTCAAGCTGCTCCTGTATTTCATCTGTCCTATCTCCTCCCTGCCTCCCCCTACAGCTCTGCTCTACAAGCCCATTGACCGAGTCACCAGGAGCACCCTGGTCCTACACGTGAGTGTCTGCCGGCCAGGAATTCCATGAAAGACTGAGCCCAGAGGGGGCAGGTTCTGGAGTCACTGAGCACAACCCATCTGGGAAACTGGACAGAGGGTCCTTGGGCCCCAGCTGCACCTGCCTGGCCTGTGGTAACCATGCCACTGGGGCCAGGGCCTAAGAAGAGCTGGGCTACTAAACTTGACACTTGGCCAAATGCTCCCTCGGAGGCAGGCACTTCCTGTCTCCCCGTCCCTTGCCTGCTGCTCTCAGTGCTCTTAGAGCAGCTATGGGGCAGGTAGATGGGCGTCTCCCAGATGCTTGGTGAGATGAGACTGCGCCTGGCTCCCCTAATCCCCGGGGGGTGGGGCGGGGAGAGTAATGGCTTCAGTAGAGAAATAAAGGGGCGCCGCTACCTTCACCCCTGCTGCTCCTAATTTTAGTTCAGATTTCACAGGCCTGACCAGATTAGAGTGGGGATCCCTGAGTGCCGCCCCCAGAACCCTTTTAGTGAGAATGGAGTGCTCCCCACTGTCTTATTAAGCCCCAGAACTCCCCTCAAGTCAACACCCCAACCCTCTCCAGGACCTGCTGAAGCACACACCTGTGGACCACCCAGACTACCCACTACTGCAGGATGCCCTCCGCATCTCGCAGAACTTCCTGTCCAGCATCAATGAGGACATTGACCCCCGCCGGACTGCCGTCACAACGCCCAAAGGGGAGGTGAGCTGAGGGCCCAGTGCAGCCTCTCCCCCAGCAACCAGATCAGCCGTTCCCGCTGTCCTGCACACATAGGTGCGCGGCCCTGTGCCCTGCGCCTCTCCAGCCCTGGCCCCTCATTCCCAGCCACGGAGAGGCCTTCAGGCCCTGAGCTAACAGCTTTAAGTCCAGTGTCTCATTAATCTTCATAATCCTCCACTGTGGCAGAAAGGGGAACTGAGGCCTGGGGAGTCCCTCCAGGTCTGGCCGATCTCTTAGCCATAAGTTTCAGCACTGGATTCTTTAGGTGGGATTAGCTGCCTGTAAGCCCCATGCACTGTCCCTCATACCATACTAGGGACTCCGGTGGGGGGGGCTGCTCTGGCTATCCCAGTCTTGAGTACGAACACCCCCCACCATGGGTAGTATGATGCCCTCCGGGCCCCCTGGCAGATAATGGCTCAACCTGAGGGAGCTTGGGGAGTCTGAGGGCATGGGAGCTCTGAGCTGCCCCTGATGAGCCTCCTCGAGCAAGTGGGAGAAGCTAGGGAGTGAGCCCCATAGCAGGAAGAGCTGGTGGGAGAGGTGGCTGAGGCAGCCAGGTTATTGGAATGTCCCAGGTGAGCACCTAGATTTGGTACAGCAGCTCCAGTTCCCTGTGGGCCCTTTGGAGGAAAGGTGTGGGGTGACCCAGTGAGGAGAAGCAATTTGAAGAATCAGAGAGATAGTTACCAGCATGGGTCAGCAGCCCAACCCACGTACAGCACTTCCTGTCCAGGAGAGGGAATTAAGTGGTGTTTAGGGGCTCAGGCTGGCTGGCTTCATGCCCCTTTCTTACATTTATGAGTCCCCAGTGTCTCCTGGGGAGGGAAGTAATGACGGACAAGATCTAGAGAGTGACTAATGAGCACAGAGAGCTGTCCCTGTGTGCAGCTCCCAGCCCAGGTTTGCAAACCCTGGAATATCAGTTGTTTGTTTGACTCGGGGATTAGCTGAAGGACCTCCAGAGGGGTTGATAGCATTATCACTTTCAGATCATTTCAATGATATACTTTCAACATACTTACCTACATATTGTAGCATATGCAGCTCTAACACGGTATATAATACAAGGAAGGCTGGGACAGATTGTGACAGCCCCAGGGATTCTACTGCCTCTGAGGGTGGCAGGGAGGACACTCTGAAAGTTCTGCATGGAACAGTGCTCTTGACCATCCCGTACCCAGTCTAGAGATGGCTGCAGGTTCCCCAGGACACAGCAACTACCCCACAGAGGGCATCCCAGGGCCTCCCATCCATCTGGGGTGGTTGAAGAATTTATTCAGAGATAGCATCAACAGGCCTGAGAAGGGTCTGCAGGTTGAGTTGAACTGAAACTAGATCAACTTCTTAGGCAGGACTATGGGGTGGGTGGTGGGGTGGGAATGTTCATGCCCCAGGGTAGAGGAGCCCCAGGTCATCCTGAACTAGGGTCCATCCAGGTGAGAGCTACTGAGAGCCGCAGAAAAGCGTAACGCTCCCGTGTGTCGATCACACCTGATGTGCTGGGCTCTGGGCCCATGTGCATATATCATCTTGACGATCCCTTCCTTAGGGGCCGTCATCATTATCCCCATTTTACAGATGGTTAAACTGAGATTAAACAAGGTCAAGGAATTACCCAAGATCATAGCTGGGAAGGGACAGAGTCTAGATTCCAGTCCATGTCCATGTGAACCACCAGGCACCATGGCCCCTCCCTGCAGCCCACCCCTCAGCCCTCTCAGCGGGATGGTGTTCCTGAGCAGGCCTGGCCCTGGGGCGACTCTCCCTGAGCAGGTGTGTGGGTGTGCTGTCTCCCTCAGACGCGGCAGCTGGTGAAGGACGGCTTCCTGGTGGAGGTGTCGGAGGGTTCCCGGAAGCTGCGGCACGTCTTCCTCTTCACAGATGTCCTGCTGTGCGCCAAGCTCAAGAAGACATCCGCAGGGTGAGTGTGCGGGTGTCCGGGGTGCGAAGTTGGGGAGGAGCTAGACGCTGCCCCCTGTGGAACCTCTTAGCAACCTGTGGCAATCTGTAGATTTTTTCCTTTTTAAAAGCATATTAATTTATTTTATTTTACTGCATAGTCTTTTTCTAAAAATAAATGATGTTTTTAATTATAAAGATAATATAACCAAATTACACACCAAAAAACCCATCACCCACCCGAACAGAAGCATCAGTCTCCTGCTGCTATATTTTCTTCCAGTTTTTTTAATGTTCTTACTTTTTTTTCATATACTTGTAATCAGAGTGAATACCCACTTTGGGGCTCTGCTTTTTCCATTTCACGTCATAAGCATTTTCCCTGTTGCTGCCTAATCTTCATAATCATCATTTTACTTTCCTGCATGATGTTACAAGTAGATATGCCATAATGTACTTAAGCATTCTTCTTTTATTAGACATCTCTACATTTTTGCTGACAAGTCAGTGAATATTCATTAAATCTGCTGCTATCATTTATTGAGTGGTTCTACCATACCAGGTGCCATGGCAAATGCTTTGAATATATTATTTCCAACCTTCCCAACAACTCTATAAAGTAGGTATTATTTTCCACATTTCACACATGAGAGAAAAGACTTAGAATAGTTAAATAAGTTGCCCCAGACTGCACAACCAGAAGTGGAGGAGATGGGATTTGAACCGTCATCTGACTTGAAAGCTTCTTTCCACCTCCCTCTCTTTGCTTAGTGCTGTAGGTCTGCTCTGCGCCATGAGCAGAGAAGGTTGTTCAGCATGCCTCCCACATTCTTTCACCTGCTGTGTGCCGAGTACACTGGCTTACAGGCCAGGGGAGACAAGCCTTATGCTCACTTCAACACTAAGGGACTACAGTGAGAGGTGCAAACCTACATTCTGGGGGGAGTGAGAGAAGGGGAGGTTTTATGAGATTCAATAAAGGGGAGGGCTCCCTGGAACTAGATTTGAGACTATTTTAAAGCACAGGTGACAGTCATAGGCAAGCACACCTATGCCTTCAGTCCCTTCCCCGTGGCAGACTTTACTAATGAACCACGGCAGTGTTGCCCACTGGGCTTGAATGTGGCTTTATAATCCTCTCTCCGGTACCCCATGTGGCCTCAGTTGATCGGAGTTGGCATTCAAAATAACAGTTGTATTTCATTTCTAGCCTAAAGGATAATGGGTATAAGCTAAGTATGGACAGGCTGGAAGGGAGGGGAGAGTGTGGGACGGGGAATAGGAAAGCGTGAGAGCCCACTCTTGCCCCTACTGTAGAGGTTTAGGATGTTTAAAAACATCAGTTATTCTAGACCAGAAGACTGGCAAGGCCCAGGTGCAGAGTCCTCACGGCTGCCCGACCCTAGAACTTCCATGTGTGCATTTCCTGAATGGGTGACTCAAGGGCAGTGGATCATTTTTGCCTGTGACGAGTTCTCAGTAAATCGTTTTTAGGTGGGTTTGGGGTTCAGCAGTTCAGGCTTAACAAACCAAGTTCCTTCGGGCTCATGTCTTCCTCTGGCTTCTTGGCAGGAAGCACCAGCAATATGACTGCAAATGGTACATCCCCCTGGCCGACCTCGTGTTTCCGTCCCCTGAGGAGTCGGAGGCCAGCCCCCATGTGCACCCCTTCCCCGATCATGAGCTGGAGGACATGAAAATGAAGATCTCCGCCCTCAAGAGTGAAATCCAGAAGGAGGTGAGCAGAGCCTGGCGTCTGAGCGGGCACGGGGGAGTCAGCCGTTTTTATGGGGGCCCTTTGAACCGGGCGTATCGAGAGGTGCAGGGAGGGGAGGTGGTAAGGGTTGAGAACCTGGCGAGGAGGGAAGAGGTGAGAGAAAGAAGCCTTAAGCATATGCATGCGTAGGGGAAGACTTTGACCTTGGCAGGTTAGCTCTGAGCAGACGGAGGGCAAGCCAAGGAGTCCGTGCTTAGAAGTTAGTAGGGTCAATCCCAGGAAATTTCCTGGAGAACAGTGTACATCAACACTGTAGAAAAGGGAAGCAAGAGGCCCTAGGAGGCCTTCTTAAGGAAAAGCAGGACATGCACAAGAGAAGGGGTCTGGGATGCCAAGGAGAGAGGGAGAGAAGGGCCTTGCATGCCACAGCTAACACACTTGATCAAAAAATGCACAGAAGCGTGCACCCTGACGGAGAACTGAGGTTCTTGTCAAACACATGTGAAACGTTCACACACATTGAATGTGTTTTAGGCTGCAAAGGAAATCTCAAATTAAAAAAAAAAAAAAAATAGAATATCAGTCATGTTCATAGACCGCAGTGCAGTAAAATTAGAAATCAACAATTAAAATATAGTTAAATACGAGCCTGGCAAGTTAAAGCTTCCAGAGTACAGAGGAAATCAAAAGTGCCACCGCACACTGTTTAGTGTTGCATGAGAATGAGGGCACTACGGATCCGAACCCGCGGGAGGTAGTCCAAGTGCTATTCACAGGAAAATGCATAGCCCTAAATTCCTGTGTTTGAGAGCAGAGGCTGGAGGGCAGCCCCCAGGAGGAGGCTTCCCCATAAGGCAGGCAGGGCATGGAGGGGCTTGTTTGGTTGGTCTGGGTTCTTCCTCACTCGCACAGGCCCTGCTTGGGCCTCCCTTCCCCTGGGGAGCCTTCCCTCATGTCCATCCACTTTGATCTGGGTTGGGTGCCCTGCTTCCTGGCTCCTGGTGTCTTTGCCTCTTTGCTTTGCTTTATTGGTACTGATTTATAATTGCAGAGTCAGCTTTTTCCTTTAGTGACTAGGATTTGAACTCTAGCAAGGGGCTGTTTTATGTCCCTGGTTCTTGGCACATAATAGATACTTGTTTCATAAATGATTATTGAGGAAGACAAGCAGATGGCATCTAAGGACTCTTTCAACTCAGACGTCTCTCCCTGAACAGGGAGAAGAAGATCACAGTAATAATCCCAGGGGTGTTTGGGACTGGGGGTCTGACTGGGGGTGCATCCTTCCAGAGGGAGTACCCCGACCTGCACAGGTATCCCCGCTCCCTGAATGGCCAGGCCCACCTGGCCTCAGTGGAGCCTGTTTCCCCACCTGGCACTGCCCACCATATCTGCCCGGCCTGGGCAGCCGGTGGGCTTAGTGCCTCCCCTCCTGCCCCTGGTGCGTGGATGCGGCCTTCTGCTCAGTCGAACTGGTGCTCACTGAGCCCCACTGGCGACCTGCTGCAGGGTGTGCCGGACGCCTCACAGAGCTCCTCGCTGAGGGGAGAAGGCGGACGTGCCCGTTACTGCCCACAGCATGTGACACACGCAGTGAGAGCCACTGGAGAGGCACACAACAAAGTCGTTCTCTGAATCACAGAAGCAACAGTGATTTACTTTTTTAATAACATTTTTCTAAACTTATTTTTTTTTCCTAATCACCAGTGTAACCCTGACTTGTTATAAGGGAAACTCATAATACCAAAGCGTGTAGAGGAAAACTGATTGTCACCAACTCCCACTGTAAACAGTCTGAGGTGCAGTCTTCTAGACTCTTCTGTGCTTAGACTGGCACATGCACACACACACTTTGTGTGTGTGTGTGTGTGTGTATTTTAATGAGATTAGGCTATAGGTGCTGTTTTGCAATTTGAGCTTCTCACTTAACAGTGCACGTAAGTTTGGGTCTGTCAGGCTCTTTCCTTCAACTGCATTCTGCTCTGCTGCTTGGCTTGCCAACGATGTATTTGGGTGTTTAGATTATTGCTGGTTCTTTACTCTTCACAGGCAAGTCTGCAGCAAACATCACCGCACTCATATTTCTTTCATCTGGTAGATTCCCTACAAGTGAAATGTCTAGGGCAAAGGCTTGTGCATTTACTCGCCAGATTTCCCTCTGAAAAGGTTTCATCTGGTTATGTTCCCGCCAGCAGTATGAGAGTCAGTCATCCCCCACACTGTCACAACAGAGGTTGGGAGCCATTGTTATAATTTTGCTAGTCTAAAGGGTAAAAAAAAAAAGAGCTGCAGAAATGAATTTCAACTGTGGAATTAGAGTATGACATGGGAACCAAGACTTAAGCATAATAGCAGTAAGCAAAAAGGAAGGGTCCTTTATAAAATATAGACTTGGAAACTTGGAGAAGGGGACACCAACTAGAGGGAATGACTTGTCAGAGAACAGAATAACACCATGAGGTGCAGAGCGTGCAGGGTGGGGCGTGGGGGAGAACCAGGCAGGGTGTGGAGGCTGCGACCCAGCCTCGGTAGGCCCCATGCAACAGGCCAGGGCTTGGGGCTTTATGCCGAACGGTGTCTGAGGTTTTTAAGCAGTGTATCTTGCTCAAAAAGATGTCTGAGTTATTCAGCAGGGTACCCAAGATTTAATTTATAGAGCTGACTGAAGAGGCTAATGCTACTGAAAGAAGAGTTTTATTAATCACAGACTCTGAGAGAAGGGCACATACCACGCCACACAGGGCAACATGGGGAGGTACCAGGTTTTGTCAGGAGGCAGAAGGAACATGGGAAACCGTGGCCTGGAGCGTGTACGGTGCTTTCCAAGAGAAAGGAAGGCAGGGCAGGAAACAGCATAGGACTGGCTAGTTTGGATAACACTGGCCGATCTGGGCTAGAGAGACTGTCCCTATTATCTGACACCTGGTCCTCGGTGACTTAGGGCAGGGGAATGATGTGTGAGAGTTAAATAAAGGAGGTGGCTGGGGGTGCTAGGAATTAGCATGACCTGGGAGGAATAGTTTTCTCCCTGGCCAGGTAAGCCTTCCAAGATGTCAAAGCATCATAAAGTATTGAAAAAGAAAAACAAAAAACAAAAACGATTAACACAGGGGAAAGTCGCACTCAGAGCTGCAGAGTGGGAAGTGGAGTCTGAGCGCGAGGGAAACCCATCTGTGCCCTCCGTCCCCTGCAGAAAGCCAACAAAGGACAGAGCCGGGCCATTGAGCGCCTGAAAAAGAAGATGTTTGAGAATGAGTTCTTGCTGCTGCTCAATTCCCCCACAATCCCATTTCGGATCCACAATCGGAATGGAAAGGTCAGGAAGGGTGGGGATGGGAAAAAGACAGCCCCTTTCCTTGGTCCAGAGCTGTCCATCCTCTGTGGCTCTTGGCCCTGACCTGTGGGAATCAGGGACTGAGGCCCCCAGTTCTCAAGGAGGCTGCTGTGACTCCAGCCCTGGACTACCCCTCCCCGTTGGTGTGGAGCTAGTGCCCTCTGCTGGCCATCATTGGCACTGCCACTTCTGTCACTGGGCTTCCCTCAAAGCCTGGGGGGTGGTATCTGGGTAAGAAGGAGCTTTGTTGGAGCCCCAAAATCCAGGAATGTGCTTGGTATGACTAGAGTCACCCCACTGAACTGTCATCTCCTCTCTTCAGAGCTACGTGTTCCTACTGTCCTCAGACTATGAGCGGTCAGAGTGGAGAGAAGCAATTCAGAAACTACAGAAGAAGGGTAAAGTCTTGGTCCGCCCTACGCTGCCCAGATGGGGTCCATAGCAACAGTGGGCCTTGTGTATTTCCAAGCACTTTCATGTCCTGTGTCTCCTCCTAAGCCCACAGTCACTCTATAAAGTGCCAGGGCAGGTGGCCCTTTATTGATGTTACCGAGCCATTGAGGCCCAAACAATTTAAGTGATTTGCTTAAGGCATACGATGAACTAGTAATAGGACTGGACCCAGAGCCCAGGGTCTCCCCTCTCTCTCTCTCTCTCTCTCTCTCTCTCTCTCTCTCTCTTTCTCTTTCTTTCTTTCTTTCTCTACCCGCTCCACCCCCACCCGTCCCTGCCTCACGCACACCTACACGAGCCTCTTCAGTTAGTCTCTCCCATTCTTGCCCCTCTGATGGCACCCACCCTATCCCCATGTGACGGTTCACAAGTCTTTCCCTCTCTTCCAGTGACAGCTCTGCCCCTAGAACTAAGTTGTTTTTTACCCTGCAGTAGCCCCCAAAGAGATCCACAGGTCCTAGTGGACCTGGGATAACGTTCCCCTCTCTTGGCTCCTCCTGCAGATCTCCAGGCCTTTGTCCTGAGCTCAGTGGAGCTCCAGGTGCTCACGGGATCCTGTTTTAAACTTAGGACTGTCCACAACATTCCTGTCACCAGCAATAAAGATGGTAAGATCTGGAACCCAAGGTGACCCAGTCAGCAGGTCCAGTTCCCCAGGGCATTGCTGGGGCCTTCCACAGGGACCTCGCCAGGCACTTGGCTGCAAATGGCTGATCCCTGCTTTCCTGGGCTGGGATGACTTCGTTGCTAGGGACAAAGGAAGCTTGAAGAGGGGTCATCCATTCCCCCAGAAGGCCCCAGCACCTCCCTGACCCCCACTGGCTTGAGAGGAGAACCTGGCACCCTGGTGCGCTGGGATTGTGTCATTAATAGATCCATGAGGTAGATAATGGAAGCAAAAAATAAGCGTGGGGCAGGGGGTCAGGACAGGAGGAAGGGAGATGGACTACATAGCGTATGAGAAATAAGGGGGGATGTTTCCAGGGATTAGATCTCGGAAGGACTTGAATGCCCAGCAAGAGAGTTTGTTGTTCAAGTCCAGGCACCCGTGGGAGGCTTTTGAGCCAGACAGGGCTGGTAACTGGCCGAGAGGGGATGGGACCAGGCTGCCTGTGGGTGCTCAAAGGGGTTTTGAAGGCAAGCTCTCCACCACACAGGAGGGTCACCTGCCCCCCTGTGTTCCAAAGAGGAGGCCCATTGGCACAGAGTGACTTACTGGTTAACTTGTACTTTGGGCTACACTGAGAAGGGCAATCACAGGATAGCAGAACTCAGAGGGAGAGGGAAGGTGCTCCTGGGGTGCGGGGGGCAGTTTACAAAATCCTTGGTGCAGGAGGGAAGGTGTGGACTGGCCTCCCAGGCTGAGTGGTGGGAGAAGGGGCGCCTGCTCACTGTCCTGGAAGCAGTGGGCTCGGGAGACTTCTTCATCCGGCCACCAGGTGGTGCTGTCAGACCTGGGCTCTTGCTGTGTGTCTCATCTTTAAGTGCCTCACCACCCTGGGCACTTTGCTCTCTTGCAGACGACGAGTCTCCGGGGCTCTATGGCTTCCTTCATGTCATTGTCCACTCTGCCAAGGGGTTCAAGCAGTCAGCGAGTAAGTGTCCCTGACCACCGGCCCTAGGAGGAGGCTGGGCGAGGCCATTGTTCATCCTGTCCCAGGAAGCCCCAGTGGTCCCATTGCATGGGGCCTCCCACTGCCCACCTGCTCTGCTCTGGTCTACCAGGCTGGGGACCTGCCACTGCCTTGAGTTGTGGGGCATGCCCCCAAAGGCCAGGAACCAGCTCTCCTGGGCAGGGGCATTGTCCCGCCCTTTGTCTCCAAACCTGCAGAATTCCAGGACTCCTGCCTCGTATCTGCTGGTTACAAGCTGTATGACCTGGGGAGAGCCTCTTGACCTTTCTGAACCTTAGCTTCTTTCTCCATGAAAGGCAACCACCCTTGCTAATGCCAGCCTGGGAGCAGGCTGCACTGTGGCCATGTGTGGGCAGTGCCAGCCCACTGCCGCACACACTCTCTCCCCTCTTTATCATCACTGACTAAATCTGTGCAGATTTTAGTGTTTCACTAGATAGAATTACACTTTCTATCTAATTTTTCTCCTGTAGGAATTTGTGAGTCAGTTTGACAGGTTATAGTTTCTCCCCATTTGCCAGATGAGAAAACTGAGTCACGGAGAGATAAAGGGATTTAACATCACACAGGATCAGAAACCCCAGGCTCCCGGCTCCTCCCCTCAGCCAGCCCCTTCCTCCTCCCTCCTCTTCCTCCCTGGTGGGTGAGGTCTGCCCTTGGCCTCTGCCCATGCAGCGCACCATGCAGAGGTTATGCCATTAGCCCACAGATGTTTGATGAACATTTATGCGGAGCCTGAGTTCCTGGAGTACATCAACCTCCTCTCTCTCTGTTCCCATCACTCCAGGGCAAACCATGCTTACAGCACCTGTCATACTGTTTTGTCACTTCAAATTTGCTTCTCCCATGTGAGTTCTTGGAGGGCAGAACCACGTGTCCTTTATCGTTGGATGAATAGGAGCTCAGAAATGTTGAACTAAGCAGTTAATTTCCAGACACCTACTATGTGCCTGTGTACCTCACTAGGTGCTGGACAAAACATAAATGTGGCCAGTGTGTGGGCACGCCTTGGCATATCAAAGCCTTTTCAGGTGTATAATTTGTTCTGATCCTCCTGGCATCCCACTGAGTTCACTGATCTCATTCTCATTTTACACGTGAAGAAACTGTGGCCCCCAGGGTGCAGGGATTTCCCCAGGAGGCACAGGCAGGTCACATGGGTGGTAGAGTAGAATCCATGTCTTCCACTGCCGAAGCCCACACTCTTCCCTTCAGAGCATCATCCCCCTCAGTAGGCCCGGGACCTCTGTACTCATCACTCGCGCTGTGCTGCGTGTACACGTGACAGCTTCCTGGACCCTCCCCAGACCCATGGAATCCCCTTCTGCAGGGGGGTGGGGAGGTACTGCCCAGGAACATTTCTGGTTAGTAAGCTCCTCAGGGCTGTCGTACCCACCCGAGTCTGCGGCTGGACCAGGCACTGCCCAGCTCCACAGTGCCCAGGTGGCTCGCCCTCCCTCCTCTCTCTACATTATGTCGGCCCAGATGGGCCTCAGTGGTTCAACGTGGGGTGAGCTGCTTCCAAATCTCTCCTTACCTCCAACCTTGTCTTCACTTGCACCCCACCCCCACCCCCCACCGACTGGCTCAGATGTTCGTTCTGACTCAAGGCGTTTAGGAGCTATGGGTCTCCGACCTGGCTTCTTGTCCTGGTGACCTCATTGCAGCTGCGCAGTCAGGCCGAGGGCGCAGGCCCTGCGATTGCTCCTGCCGTGCAGATGAAAGCCCTCAGGCAGAGGGTCGGCGATCTGGGCAGAGCTAGGATTTGAACCCAGAGAGCCTGACTCCTAAGCCTGCCCTTTTACCCCATGAGCCAGCCCCGGCTCCTGACAGAGGATTTACCCCAAATCACTAAATGATGACAGCCTTTCCTGCCCCTCCGCCTCTCAGCCACCTAGACCCGTAGTCTGCTCTGGCAGAGCCTGGGTGCTTTGGGCCTTTGGCATTGTTCACCTTTAATCTGCACCCACATCCCTGTGTGGTCTGATACAGAGTTATATCTGCTCTACGTCACACCCAGCTAGGGACAACTTGGGGGCAGCTCCACCTCCATTCTCACGGACAACAGCCCAGCTGGGTAACCCTGGGGCCTAAGCTGTATGTCCACCCTCTGACCTCTGCCCTTTGACCCTTGATTCATGCTGCAGAGGGTTGGCTGTAGTGCCCCAAAGCCACCCCTGGCAACAGACACATTACCCTGGAAAATGACCTTGGCAGTTCCCCTCGAGGGGAGGAGGAGGCTACCAGGGTCCCAGCTGCAAAGGGATTTGCAGAGTGCCTGGGGTGACCACCCCGGGCTGCAGCCTGGCCCGCTGGGTCTCAGGGTAGAGGGGAGAGGATTTTCAGCCTTAAAGGTCATTTAAGATGCACACACTGAGGAAAGCTTTCCCTACCCCCAGTCCTCTACCACTAGGTTATCCGAAGCCCTTGGGGGGGGTAAGAGTTCATTCATTCATCCCGCATGGGGCTGGCTGAGAGGAGAGAAGTCAGGAGCCCTGGGTTTCCGATCCTGTGTGACATTAAGTCCTTCTATCTCTCTGCGACTCAGTTTTCTCATCTGGCAAATGGGGAGAGACAATTAGCTATCTATGTGCAAGCCCAGTTCTTAGTATGATGGGTACACTGGTGTCCAGGAAAACAAGGCTTCTGCCTATATGGTGTTGATGTAGTAAAGCGGGGGGAGGGGGAGAGACAAGAAAGAGAAAAGACAACTTCGGTTAAAGTTAAGTGCTATAAAGAAAACAAATTGAGCTGTTGGAATGGGGGAGATACTTTTGGTTGTCTCAGTGGCCAGGGGTTACTCCAGCTTTCTACCCCCAGAGGCCAAATGCCCTCCCACCTCAAATGCCAGTGATACCCTGGTAAGGGACCTGGGATCAGTGGGGGAGATGGGAAGGGGTATCACCGTTAGTCAGCATTGTCAGTGAAGACGTGGCATGAGTTCTCAGTGGTGAGGAGGCAATGATCAGGAATGAAGGGACGGCTAGGGCCCCAAGGGGTTAGAGCTGGGCACATTCCCGGAGGAGACCAGTGTGGCCCGGTGAATGAGGCAGGAGGGCAGAACCATCTAAGGGGAGAGCTGAGGGGTGGGGGAGACCAGACTCACTCCCAGGGCTGTGGGGAGGAAACCGGAGGCAGCCCCCCTGAGGTAATGGGCGGGGCAAATACACAAAGCTCCGTTTTCTCCCGAGTTCCTGGGCCTGGGGCCTCACTCAGTGTGTCTCTGCCTGTGCCCCTTGCAGACCTGTACTGTACCCTGGAGGTGGATTCCTTTGGCTATTTTGTCAGCAAAGCCAAAACCAGGGTATTTCGGGACACGACAGAGCCCAAGTGGGATGAGGTGAGTGGAGGGGGCTGGTGTCCCCACAGGGATCCCTGAGCTTGTCACCAGCCATGCCCACCTCACTCCCTGTGCTCATCGTGTCCTGCTGGCTGGGGATGACTAGGCCAGCCCTGTTCCTCTCACCCTCTGCCCCTCACCCCGGCTCCTTTGACTTCTGATCTCGTGTCTGTGTCCAGACACAGGGTTTCAGCTCAGGCCCCAGACTCCACTTGATCAGTGGTTTGGAGGCCTCGAGCTCCAGAAAGTGAGCGCGCTCACTGCCCCGTGCCTTGTGATGTGCCCCTGCGGCCCTCCTCGCCTGCTTCTCAGCCTTGCAAAGCTGGGGCCCCCATCTGCCGGGAAGCCACGGCCCCCTGCATCACGGGCTCAGGGCCCTTGTTCCATCTTTCCCCAGGAGTTTGAGATTGAACTGGAGGGCTCTCAGTCCCTGAGGATCCTGTGCTATGAGAAGTGCTACGACAAGACCAAGGTCAACAAGGACAACAATGAGATCGTGGACAAGATCATGGGCAAAGGGCAGATCCAGGTGAGGGTCCAGGTGTGACCAGGGCACCGCGGCAGGGCTCGGGGGAGCTGCCAGGTGGTGGTGCCGGTGGGGAAGGCATCTTTGTCAGTTGCCTCCTTGGTCAAGGCACTGGGTCTTTCTTGACCTGGGCTCGAAGCCGGTCTGAGGAAAGTTTCCCTACGTGGTAGTTCTCCCCTGTGGGAGGTGACGTCCTGCCCTAGCCCCAGACGCCCGTGTATGCCTGGCTTCTCGGGCTTCCGAGGTGGATCGTCCACACTCCTACAGGATGGCCTGGGGGGATGGCAGCTCCCTTTGTTTTCACTTCCCAACTCTAGCCTACTGGCGGCTCTTTCCAGGAAACCTGTGTTAAGGGTTCGTAGGCCATATCCGTGAACGCTGTGTGTGATCAGCAACGTCTGTGGTAGGAGGTGTGAGACCCCAAGGTGTGGACGGGCTTAGGATCTGCTGGGTTACTGAGGGCTGGTCTCTGACTTGTCACCCGGGTTGCTGGGCCTTGCTCCCCTGTCCCTAGCGTTCATTGGCTTAGGGTTGGCTTGTGGGTATTGGCAGAAGAAAGTTTCGGAATGTATGTGCCTCAACTGTGTTTCTTCATACGCTGTTAATGTATGTGGGGAAAGGGTCCTTGTTTGCAGCCTGTGCTTCTGGAAATTCTTCCAGCTTTGAAGGCGGCTGCTCTGCACTTACCCAGCAAGAGGATGCAGACATGTGCAGGCGTGAAGCCATCCACATGCCGCCGGTACCTTGCGTGGCCTCACGCTTTTGACACAAGGTGGCCTGGTTTGGGGGTAGGTTCTGTGACTGTGAAATCAAGGGAAACAGTAGCTGGCATGCACTCGGACCGAGCCATGGGCATTAGGTGCCCTGGGCTTATTAACAGTTACGTCAGGCGGGATCTGGGCACAGAGAGCTGAAAGATGTTTTGTTTTTTTGGGTTTTTTTGCAGGAAGTATTTGTTCTCTGATGCTTTGTTGAGGCTTTAGAATTTGGGAACTGGTTCTTGGCTGGGTGTTCTTAGTAGCATTGCCCCTTGGGGACCTGTGTGGGCCTCCTGCTCCCCCAATCTGTCTCAGGCTCTAGTGTTTGAAGGGGGGTGGTTCCATTTGGTGGGGTCCTGACCATCTGCCTCATGTTACCCCAAGTTCCTGAGCACATCTTTTCCTAACGCTGTGGGACCTGCACCCTACTCTTCAGCACTGTCTCCAGGGAGATGGTGTTGCCAGGCAACCATAAGTCGGTCCTTCATTATTTTATTCATTATTTAGGAAATGGGGGCTGAAAAGCGAAAGCTCTCTAAATTCAGCCCTAGGAGCCTACATCCTGCAGGGCTAAGGAGTTGGGGGTTCCATCTCCACATTCCTGGGCTGGCGGGAGTGACAGGCAGGGATGGGGTTCTGCGCTGGTCTGTCTGGCCCCAGGAGATACCCAGCCGACATGATCAATGTGGGAGAGAAGAACTAAGAGTGCCCAGCACAGCCAACTGAGCAAGGCCCCTGGGCCCTGACCCCTCCAGAACCCAGATTCCAGGGCTCAGTAGCGTCGCCCCCACCTGGACTTCCAGCGCTATTGCTTCCTCCTTCTCACTTCTATCAGACACACCAGCCCCAGGGGAAACACCATAAATCATTACATCTTGGAGACAGGAGCAGATGGAGGCAGTGGGGGAAGGGGAGGAAGCCAGGTTATGTTTGGCAAAGCAGAAAGCACAGTCTGGTAAGGAGAATGTTTCTGTGTTTAAGCTTCGAGGAATGTTAAATGCCTGGGAGTTGATATTAAAAGAAACACAAACCTTCCTGCTGCCAGCTGACCTGGGCCTGTGAGCGGCCAGTTCAGAGCCAGCGTCCTCTGGAGGGCTTTGAAGTCTCCCAGCCCTCCACTCCCCAAGGTGCAGCCTTGTGCAGCCCGTGGCCCTCAGCCACAGAGCCGTCTTCCTGACCGTCCGAGGAATTGGGGAGGGGGAGGGGTGTCCTCAGTGGGGTGTGCCGTGCCATGTAAAGTCCTGATCGCCCTGTGACTGTCCTCGGAGACACGAAGGATGACCAGGCTGCGGAAAGAGCCTGCACCCAGCCATTCCCGTGCGACCTGGCCCCGCAGAGCCCTGGGACAGGCTGTTCCCACAGCTTGCTGCCACCCCCCTTCCCGTCACGTGCCCAGGGAAGGGGGTCTGGCGATCAGTTCTGTTCCCCTTCGGCAGGCACCAGAGACGGAGCTAAAGGTGGCCTGGCAGTAGGGGCTGAGTCCGTGGGGTTGTTCAGGTGGCCGGAAGAAAAGGCAGGGGGAAAAGGCTTGCCCCTGTTGCCCACCTTCCCCACCTCTTTCTAAGCCCCTTCTGGCTCAGCCCTCCCGAAGATCGAGGAACCTTTTTTCCTAAGCTGCAGGCATTTGCTCCAGTATGAGTCTCCTTCCCCAAGTTTGCCTGATAGGGCCGTGGGGCCAGGGAATCTAGAGCGGCGGTCTGGTTGTGGGGGAGGGGGCCAGCATTTAGTGACAGACAGAGGGCAGTGCTAATTACCAGCATGTGTGTCCAGCTCTTGTGCTCTTGGAGGCCCTTTCCGAACATTACCTCGTGGCCCTTGCAGTAGGTCTGCGAGGGAAGTGACAGCCTTATCCTCCCCATTTTACAGACGTGGACATTAAGGCCTGAGTACGTCCGCTGAGAGTGCACAGGGAAGGCCACGCTCTCTCCTTTGTGCAGTGACCCTGTGTCCCAGGTATTCCTCTGGGAATCTCCCAGCCCGGGTGAAGGCTCTGGCCTCACCAGTGGCTTGGAAGGGGAGTTGGGGGTGGTATTCCACCCCCAGCGCCCTGCTTTACGGTAGAAGGCAAGCCTCAGGCTGCTTCTGCCTGGAGCCCTCTTGCCTCTGGGCAGGGGACATTTCTGTCCAATTCACCTGGAAGGAAGCATGCATGAAAAAGAGCCAGGGGATGGGACCTTACTATGCACGTGCAGCGTGACCTGCCGGCTGCTCCGAGCGGTGGAGGGACCTGGCCTCAAGGAATCAACTGCTAGATTGGAAGACGAGTGTATCGATATATTTCAAGCCACTGGAGAACAAGGCAAGATGGCAGTAACGATTCTGATTACATACAGCAGAGCTGACTGTGAGCCCAGCACTGGGCTGATGCTCACAACATTATGTCTGGGGAACTTCAGAGTACCCTGTGTGGTAGGAAAGTTAATCAGTTTTAAAGATGAGAAAGCTGAGATGTAGAGGATTAAGTAACCTGTCCAGGACCAGGCGGCCACGTGGGCAGCCAGGACTGGAGGCAGGCGGGGACCAGACCCCTGCCTTGTCCTCTGCTGGTGCTCCCTGGTCTCCCACGTTCCATACATGGTAAGAGGGAACTTGTGCACGAGGGATTCAAAGAAGGAATGATCCTCCTGGTCTGGATGGAGTTAGGGAGGCTTCCAGGAGGAGGTGGAGCAAGAAGGATTTGAGAACACTGGGTTTCTTTTTAATTCCAGAAACAATGTTTATATTTGAGAGAGTTGCAGTAGTAGTAGATTGACTTGAAACATAATCCCCAACCAGCCGTACTCCCACTCCTCTGAAACAGCCCTTTTATTTAGCGCCTTTTCCCCTTCCTCGAGTATAGGAAGTTTTATATCACTTTAATCACAGGGTATATTTTGTATTTTTCCTATTTTCACATATCATCATAAATCCCCTTTTTTCTAGGGCTATATGTAGTCTTTATAATTACCTTCCGTGTTACAATGTCAGAAGTACTTCTTATGCTTTATCAAAGTCATTTTCCATAGTGACCAGCACATGAATTGTGTAGAGGCTCTTTGTTATTCTAGCAAGGTGGCCGGCCCTGGCTCAGCAGAGGGGAGCGGGTGGGCATCAGGGAACGGGAAGGCAGGAATGCACAGGGTGTATCCCAGGAAATTCAGGAGCCCACCTGCCCTGAGCAGGAGAGCTTGTGAGCAAGAAAGTAAGGGGGAGAGTGACGGAATGAATAAAAGAAGAGAATCTGTAGGGTTTTAGCCCGGAAGGACTCCTAGGGGGCACTAAATCCAATCTTGTTCTAGGGGGAGAAGAAAACAAACCAGAAAGGGTGGGGGGTGGGGCGGTGACATGGCCACGGTTACATAGCTGATTAGTGATTGAGCACAGGCTCCAAATTCAAGGACCCAGTGACAGGTTGGTCATGCCTGGTCAGCTGCTGGGCAAGTGAGTGAATGAAAATACTCAGAGATGGGGTGGGGCCGACTTGGATGTCAGTCTGCAACCCCCAGAGGTTTGTCCTTTGTCATTGCAAATTTAGTCTTAGATTCCGCCAGCTTGATGCATTTCTCCTCCTCCAGCCTTAGGAATCCTCCCTTTCTTCCCCAGACCTAAGGGGCTGCACCTTAATTCTCTATCTAGGCCACCACTGTCCCACACCCCTACCCCCACTGCCCGCCTCCTCCTTGCGGCCCCGCCCCTGCCTGCCCCAGGAAGAGCTCAGCCGGGAGGCCCCCCTTCTTCCGCCGTGCCTCCCTGGCCCTGGGGGACTGCTGTGTATTCATCCCAGTCTATTTCCAACCACTGCTGCTCCACGATCCAGATGTGCTGTTCCCAGCTGGGACCTACCCACTGGCTGATTAGCATATTCCCAGGGTCTAGCCCTTGTTGGCTCTTCCTGAGGACCTCACAGCTCAGTTCCTGCCAGACTCCAGACTAGAAAAGGGCCCGAGACCTAGGAGTTACCTAGGCCAGAACAGCCTCTCCAGGCCCCTGCGCCCTCATCCCAGCTCAGCCACAAGCCTGGAATACACCCCAGCCTGGGCTCTATACCCTTCCCACCCCCAGGTTGGGAGGTGCTTTCACTTTCCTGTGGGCCCCTCAGGGGCAGCCCCCCCAGCATGGGAGTGCCCAAGACCTGGGGTGGGAGGGAGCAGGGTTCCAGGCCAGCAAGGAAGCTCCAGCTGTCCCAGCCCGGGGATGGGAGCACCCCTTTCTCCCTCAACTGCCAAGTTCAGGCCTGATAGGAGGCCTTCCCTTCTGAAGCTTGGAACCCGTATCTGAAGAGGAAAGGGGGGTAATGTCTTTGCCATTCTTGACCTGGCCACTTGGAAGCTGGGAGGGGTCAGTGAAACTCAGGCCACCGGGAGTGTTTACAGAGTCCAGACTGGCGAATCTGCATATCTAGACTCTCTTACTTCGTTTGTCAATGCTGGTGACATATGCATACCATTAAATTTCCGATCTTAATAATGTTTAGGTGTACGTTTCAGTGGCATTAAGCACACTCACATTGCTGTGCGACCACGGCCACCGCCGTTCATCTCCAGAACTTTTCCGTCTTCCCCATCCACAGTGCTACCCGTTAAACAACTCCCCATCCTCCTTCCTACTCCCTCGGGCAGTTGCCATTCTACCTCTGTCCCTATGAACCTGACCCCTCTAGGAACCTTACATAAGTGGAATCATACAGTATTTATTTGTTTTTGACTGGCTCTTTCGCTCAGCATAATACCTTTAAGGTTCATCCATGTAGCATGTATCAGAACTTCCTTCCTTTTCAAGGCTGAATAACATTGTATGTATACACCACATTCTGTTTATTCGTTTGTCATAGGCGCTGGGGGCATTTCCACCTTAGGCTTTCTTTCTTTTAGTGAGGGAAAGAACCTGGTCTCTGAGGATGGAGATTTCATGACCTTCTTTCCAGACCTGGGGGTGTCCTCCCTTCTCTCCTCACCCCCAATTGCTCATCCCTCTCCAGTTAGAACAAGAGAGCAGGCAGGGCCCCGTGGACCCCAGAGCACATTGATCACCATTACCTTCTTCCAGTTGTGGGAAGCAGTACGCCCCCACTGCTCCCCCAGGTATCTTAACTCCTCGACCCACCTTTCCTCAGCTCCCTTGTTCGTCGTCCCCTCAGTCAGCTATTTAGATGTATTTGAGGGTAGAGTCTGATTACCGGACGCTATGGAAAGAGCAGTGGGCTGAGAGGCCTCAGTTTCTGCATCTGTTAAATGGGGATAATTGTCCCCACTCTGCCTTCCTCATCAGCTTGTTGTGAGGCTAGGAGGATGGAATATATTTCAGAGAGCCGGTTGGAGCTGGGACGTGCACATCCACGGTGTCACCTGTTTATGCACCCCTTCTGCTATGGAGCACGTGGTGGGAGTAAGGAAAACAAGAAAATTCTGATCAGTCAGCCAGTGTCCACGCGGCCTTCAGGCCAGACGGATGTGGGGCGGAGAGTTGAGCTTTCTCCGTTCATTAGTTGGGAGAATGGGATAAGTTGCTTTGCGTCTCAGAGCCTCCATTTCCTCACCTGTAAAGTGGGCTCTAGTGAGCACTGAATGTGAAAGTCCATGAAGCCCATGGTGCAGGGCGTGACCCAGTCAGTACCCCCCTGATGATGATAGCCTTTGACCATCTAGCCAGTGACCTGTCTTCTGACTTCCTGCAGGGGTTGTGGGTGTGGCTTGTCGAGCAGCCCCCGCCCCCAAAGGCTGTTACCTGCAAGTGACCCCTGTGTTTGGGCCTTTGGCTGGTTGAGATCACATCTGTTTTCTTAAGCAGATGGAATCAAACACAGCTCTGGTGAACTGACATCAGAGTGGGCAGGGAGGTCAAGGTTAGGGCCCTCATTGCCTGCCAGCCCAAGGTTTTCCCCGCCTTGACCCCCTACCCCCACCCCCCAGCCCCGGGGTTGAGCAGCCCCGGGGTTGAGCAGCTTGCCCCCTTGGAGCAGCGCGGCTCTCAGCTGGCTCAGTGCAGCCAGTCCCAGAGCGCAGAACGGGAGGAGCTGGAAACAAGGGGCCATTGTTGGGCGGGAGCCGCTTCTGGTTTCAGTTACTCCGCGGTGCGAGGAAATTCAGCATGGGTTTGGGTCAGGAGCCTGCTACGGCAGCAGTCGCTGGCTCTCCCACACCAGGTCCCCTCCTCTGGCCCCTGCGTCGGGGGGCGGGGGTCTGTGGTCCCTGTTTGAGGGTCAGGTGTGCCAGCTTTATTGCCCTAGGAGCCAAGGCCCTGGGGCATTGGCCCGCCTAACCCAAAGCCTCTCCCAGTCCTGGCCCACTACTGGCACTGCGAAGTGCTTGGGTCCTCCCCTGGTGGAATGACAGGCAGGAACGTGGGCCCTTGATGCCTTCTCCCATGTGTCCTTTAGGCCACACTGACCACAGCTGTCTCTGGCCCCTGGGAGTGGCCCGGTTTTGACTAGGATTTGGGGTGGGGGGGTGTCCAGCGGTGGGGGGGGTGCCCAGCTGTGAGAAAGCATTGGCCCATGAGGCTGGCAAGAGAGCTTTTCCTGTGACCCCCAGCCTGGCATCTCATAGCCCCAGGCAGCTCCCTGCCGGGGACACTGAAGTGACCATGCTTGCTGTGGCCTTCCAGCCTTTTCCCTGGAAGATGGGCCCCTCCCATCTCCCTCTCTGGGCCAAACATGCTCAACCAGGGGCAGCGTCTGCCTCTAGAGTTCAAGTTTTACATCCCTGCTGCTCTCAGAGCAGGCCCGCATGGCAGCCATCATCCCCACTGTGCCAGCCCAGAGGCCCGTGGGGAAGGGGGAGGTGGATCACCAGGACTGGTCCCCTCCTCCCTGTCTTAGGCACTACTTCCTCCCAGGGGCTCTGGTGACTGGAGCCATTGTCCTGCCCTAGCCCCGCCCACCCCAGCTGTTTCGGGCCATTTGTTCTGCGTCCCACCTGCTGTCACTCTTCAAGGCAGGTCTCGATGATGATGCCTCAGTTACACTTGGATGCAGGCAGCAGGATGGGGGAAAGCCAGGGGCAGAGTCCCTTGAGAGAGCCCCCCTGCTGTCCAAACACCTCTCCTCATCCCCGCCCAGCCGCCTCCTCTCCCAGGTGTTCCTGATTTGGGAAGCCTGGACTCTGCCCAGTGGATTCTGGAGACAGGAAGCATTCAATACGAAGCAGATGGAGGCTCGAGGCGCCCCCCCCCCTCCTGCCCCATATGGGAATGCCACCTTCACAGGCAGGCTTGGTGCCCTCACCCCACCCATCTCTGAGGGGTGGGTGACAGGCGGAGAAGCTGCTCCAGGACCTTAGGAAGTGACTCCCTCGGGCCCTGAGAACATCCAGCCTCTGAGCAAACCATAGAGGGGAGCCGTCCTCTCAGCTTCGGGACTGGGGGCTCCTCGACTCAGGCAGGAGACCCAGCTTCGATCCCAGGTCCACCACTTAATAGCAGGGTGGCCTGAGGTGTCCTCTTCGAGTGTGTCCTCTCGAGCCTGTGTATTAAAAGAGGCCACACATGTGATAGTACCTGGCATACAGCACACTTTCAGTACGGCTAATGTCCCTGTGGGCGAGGCTGCAACGCCGTTCTCCTAGAAATCGAAGAAACTGGTCCCTGAGGATGACCCACTTAAGGCTTCCCTCCCAAAAAAAAATTTTTTTTTGAGGAAAGGACTTAGAGGAATTGCCAGGGACCTCCCTGACTGAGGGCTGAGGCTAGACGTGAATGGCAGGGCAAGGGGGGGTGGACATTTTAGCCGGGGTCTGCCAGTGCCTCACTGCAGAGCCCGCCGTGGCCCCTCACTGTTGGCCCAGCCTCTGCTGTAGCACTGAGGGGCGTCGGCAGTGGTGGCATTTGGTGAGGACCTGACCCCCAGGCATAGCCTTAGCCGCAGGGGCTGGGATGGGTACAGCCTGACCGTAACCTTGGAGGGAAGAGCTCTGAGTGATTTGATGAGATGAATGTCCTCCCATGATAAGGCCACTGCGGGGAACTCACAGCAGCAAAGCCAAGGCCCAGTTTTCCGAAGCAGAGAGAGAAGCAGAGGTAACATGGGAGTTTCATCCAGGAGTCCGCCTGGAAGTTTCCTTTAGAAAGCCCCCAAGCTTCCCAGCCTCCACACCTGCTCCACCCTGAGGGAGACTGAGCCCCGTGGCCGTGGCCAAGGGAAATAACACTTCCCATGAGGACTATCCATGGGGAATGCTCACAGCCCACCCCCTTGAAAGGAGGGTCAGGGCCTTCACGCTCTGCCCTCAGAGCTTGGGGATTACTGGGAGGGGCCTGAAGCACCCCGAGGCAGGCGGTGGTGGACAGAGGCAGCGTGAGCGGATAAGGCTCCACAGCCCACTTCAGCCAGGGCCCTCGCTGTCTGCTTTTATCTGATTGGGAGGCAGGGAAACTTTGGCATAAGATTTCATTTGGAAAAAAAGGTGGGGAGTGTCCTTTGCTATTTGAAAAAAAAAAAAAAAAGGCTATCTAGTCCAAGCTCCTGTTTTGACAGGTGTGGAAACTGAGCCCAGAGAGAGAAAGTGGCCGCTGCGTCCCCAGTGACCAGGCAGGACTTGTGGCCAGGTTCCCTGGCTGCCAGCAGCTTTCTTCTTTTCACTTGGAGCTTACAGTTGAGTGGAAAAGAGTTACTTAATAATAGAAAAAGAGAAAAAAAGCATGGATGTTCAGTGGACCGAGACCTTTCAAACCCTCCTGCCCGAGGCTATGTCTTCAACCCCTAGCCTGTGAGGCCCCTGGGGCTCGGGCCACACCATGTCCTCCCTGTGAAGAGGAGCAGGCCACCAGCCAGGTCTGATATGAGCTGTGTCGGGAAGGCACGGATGGACACGTGGTGGGTGGGCTCTGCCCACTCTGTTCCTGGGTGGGTTTGTTTTAAATAAGCAAGCTGTTCCCAAAAACTCAAGTGGATTTTCCGTCCTTTTCCGTGACCAATATGCCGTGAGAATCGCTAGGGGTTGCCAGGGACATGCCATTAAGACAGCTCCTCTGCAGGATATGCGCTCTGGGGCTGTGTCAGCCTCTTCACCCCATCTAGAGCCTCCGGGCACCCGTGAGACGCCAGTGGGGGTCTGGGCAAGCAGAGAGGAGAGGGAACGGTGCGTGCTTTGCCCAGTGCCATGAATTGGCGCAGGTCCTTGGGGAGGTGGGAGGACCCCAGTTCGCCTGGGCAGGCTAGGTTTGGGCTGTGGAGCAACTAGCTTTTAATTTTAGCTGCCCCTGCCCTGACACCATTCGCACCATAACCCTTGAGTCCGCCTCAGAACCTGCTCCCCACCCCCACACTGGGCGTCCATCTAAAGCCACCAACAGCCACTTATCTACAGAGCGGAGATTCCAGAGCTTGGAGAACTACATCCCCATATGTAGCTGTTTAGCAGGCAGGGTCCAGATACTGGGAGTTCTGGCCCAGGCTGCCAGAGAGAGCCCCCATCATTGACAGTCACCTCCTTGGAGGTGTGGGTCAGTGGTGAGGTGACCAGGGCTCCATTTGGCCAAGTTAGACTGTGACCTGTTCAAGGTCCTCCCCAACCTGGCAGTGGTGGGGATCTATTTAACGATGGACGAAGGGATGAATAAATGAGTGAAAACGTAGTTTCTAGGCCCAGCTCTGCCGTTGGTTGCTCAGTGACTTTGAGCAAAGGGTTCCTGTCCCTGGGCCTAATGCAGGCCTTGAACATAGCGGATATTCAGGAAGCTGGATAGAGAGAAAAACATAGATGGGTCTTATTTTCTCATTCTGTGAAGAGCTCTGCCTGTCCCATGCGCAGGTTTTGATTAGCATCGGAGCAGAACAGGGTGAGAACACACATTCGGAATGCAGGGATCACAGAGCCAGTCATCTTCAAGGGGCTCTTCTCACCCCATTGCCCACAGCTTCCCTGGGACGTGCCACCCTCCCCAACAGCTTGCACACCCTCTGCCTGGCCCCAGACCCTCTGGGCTTTCCTGCCCCGCCCCACCCCGCCGCTTCTCCCTCAGCCCTGACTCCCGGGCCTGTCTTTGGGCAGGAACCGCCACGGGCTCCCTTTCTGCAGCGTGCACAACCTCAGACCCACTTTGCTTTCCTCTGCCACCTTGCCCTCCAGCCCTGCTCCCTTGGGGCCTGCTCCGTGCTGCTCCCCGGGACTGAAAACGAGCATCCTTGGCAAACCCCAACCACATCCCTCCCAGGCCTCATCTTCAGCACAACCCCAGGCTCCTTGGCTCCCAGCTCCAGCACCTGGGCTCTCCCTTCCCCCTCACTCCAGGTTGTCCTCACTGTGGGGGGCCTGTGGCCTTGGCCTAGCTCATTGCTCAGAAACCCCTTTTCCTGGCTCAGTGTCATTTGCTTGAGGACAGGGACGGAGAATCAGGGCTCTGGCCTGGGCCTGAGGAAAGATGAAAGTCATTCCAGTGGGGAAAGGAGGTCACTCCAGGGAAGTGGCAGCAGCACCCCAAAGTTCTGAGAAAGAACCTTCTTTCTGTGTTCACAGGCTGGAGGATCTGCCCGGAAACTGTCCTCTCCCCCATCTGTCACCCAGGCAGCGCTGGTGGCAACCCCTGCCTCTCCCGCCCACACATCTCAGTCTGCATATATTCCCTGTTGACCTTTTTCTCTTCCCTGCTGTTGCTGCTACTGATCACTTTAGCCCGATTTCATCTCAGTCACCCCTGTGCTGGGCGGCTGGTTCTGGCCCCCAGGTATACACCACTCCCTGGGTGTAACCCAGGGTCCTGCCCTCCATCTCCTTAGGGTCGGCCACTCTCACGCCTCTGGCAGAGCGCCTGGGGAGAAGATGAGAGACGACTGGAGAATCTACTGGGAATGTTTTTAATTCCAAAGACAGTGACATCTGTTCGTGTGGGCCTTACCACCCAGGCTCTGTTTATCCAGACAGGGGCCCTTGCATGTCCTCAGAGGTGGGTCCTGCCAGGTGTGGCTGGATGGAAGGGGTGGACAGAGGGTGGAGGGGATGTGGTCACTTCCTGGGTGGCCAGGACAGCCTGAGGCTAGCCCATTCATCAGAGATGAGGAGGGGTCCATGGAGGGGTGGAGGGACAGAACTCAGATGGCTGCTTTTGAAAAATTTGCTGGAAACATTTGCCTTGTACACACCTCCCTGTAACCTCTGTTCCTAGACTGTGGACTTCAGGGAGGACTGAGTCAGGCTCGGGAAAGAGAAGGCAAACTTGTGCTACCCTCAGAGAGAGACCCCAGAGGGAGGAAGGGAAAGATGAGCAGCTTAGGAGAACAGCTTCCTATCAACTACCCATCTGCTGAGGCGCTTATGTCACCATGGAGACTAGTTGGCCATCTTTCATCCAATCAGAACTGGCTTTACCCAGACAAGTATTGAGCCTGGGGTTCCTAAGACAGACAAGTGTAGAGCTTTGGGAACAGGATCTATTCTGTCCCCCTTCTCCCACACACCTGCAGGTGGGGGGCACAGCATTCCCCCCAACTGCATCCTGGGAAATGTGACCCAGATAGAAGAGACCTTAGAAAGCCAGCAAGGGGCCTGTTTTGAAGTTAACCGGTTGGCGGTGCCAAGCGCTGACCATGTGTCTGCAGCAGGTGAACGTGGTCAGCAATTATAATGGCACCTTACCAGCCAGTTACACAACCAGCAGTTGCGCATTAGCCAAGGGATGCAGAGTAAAGCTGGAGTAGATGGTCTTTTTCCACAGCAATTTGGACCATACTAACCCCTCCTCCTCCAGGAAGCCTTCCCTGATTCCCTCTGGCTAGACATTTTCTCTCCTTTCTGTAGACTTCCATGGCATAAGACTGGACTTCATATCTATCTATCTATCTATAAATATTATATTTATATATATTATATATATATAATTTTTAGAGAGGGAAAGGGAGGGAGAAAGAGAAGGAGAGAAACATCAATGTGAGAGATGCCTCTTGTACACGCCCTGATGGGGGACTGAACCCGCGACCCAGGCATGTGCCCTGACTGGGAATCGAACTGGTGACCTTTCACTTTGCAGGATGATGCCCAACCACCTGAGCCACGACGGTCAGGGCAAGACTGGGTTTCTTGAGGGCATAGACAATGCTGGTGGGTGCACAATATGTGTCAAATGCACGGATGCCTTTCTGCCGCCTGTTAAGAGGCGTTTAAGCCCATGCCTCTTCTCCTCTGAGGCTGTCAGCTTTGTCACGTGCAGGCTTTCGATTCATCTCTGTGATTCCCCAGCCCCTGCCCCAGGGTCAGGCACATAGGCCCTCAGTCGAGGCGTCTTGAATGACACAAGTAGGATGAAGAAATGAGGACTGTAGGACTGAGCAAAGCCTTTCTGGAGGAAATGGATTTTGTGGCAGCAAGGGCAAGGAAGTTGCCTGACCCCTCATGGGGCTGGAGAAAGACTACCTTCAGAGGTGGCACTCAGGTGGCCTGGGAGAGGCAGGTAAGGGATGGGTCAGCAAGAATGGCCCAAACCTCAGTTGGACAGGGAACACAGGTATGTCGCTGCTGCTGTGTGGCTTAGCCCCATTTAGCTGCAGTGGCTTTGGGCAACTTCAGCGCAGGTATGAAGGGGCTCTGTACAACCTTGGCAGCCCAGCCCTATCTACACTGTGCAGAAGGTGGTGTGGCGTGTGGAGCCCTGGAGGAGATGGGACCCACCTGGGTGTCCTTCAGGGGCACCCAGAGCCCAGCAGGGCCCCAGGACCCCACCTCTACCAGCCAAGCAGAGGCAGTGCCGGACCAGGTCCCGCCATGCCGGATATCACAGTGGTGAGGGCAGAAGCCTTGCAGTCGTGCAGACCTCTGTGCCTGGCCTGGCCTGGCCTGGCCTTGGGCGTGTTGCTCAGCCTCTCAGTGTTCCCATTTTTCTCAGGTGGAAAATGAGAATGCCAGTACTTACTTAATAAGGGCAGGGGAGCATTAAGTGAGTTAATCCATGTGCAGGTTTAGTGTGGTGACGGCTGCATAGCAAACTCAGGAAAGGCAGCTCTTGCTTTGATCAGCTCTTGGCTGTTTGCAGGGAAGCCACCCCTGTCTTGAAAAACACAAGGGCTCTGATGTTAAACCCCAAGACCTGTATGCTGGTTGAGATCCAGCAGGAGTATTCCAGAGGCCAAGGGCTGGTTCTGTGCTCTGACCCACCTGCACTGGGGTCAACCAGAAGGTGTCCTGACTTGGCTCTTTTTCCTAAATCCAAAGAACGAGCCATACTTCAGTGAGGCCCAGTGGTTGTGAGCACCCAGTGCTTTGGTGATGACCTATACTCTCCAGCTGCAGCTGTGTGACCTCAGGGGAGAGCTTTGCCTCCCTTTAGGATCTCATCAGTTCTAAAAACGGGACCATAACACCAACATCACAAAAGTTGTGAGACTTAAATGCAATCGGATACTTCAAAGCCTTTTGCACGGGACCCAGCTCATGGTCGGCACTGTGAAAATACTGGTTTCCTTCCTACCCCATGCCTAGCTCTGCATGGTGTCACATCCTGGACACCTCTGGGTTTGTGTACCCTAATCATTTGGGGTTCAGGCCTGTCTCTTTTCTCTGGAAAACTTGTATTGGAAGTTTTTCCAATGCTCAAATTTGTATTGTTACCTTGCAAAACGATTCACTTCTCTCTCTTTGGTTAAAACATTCACCAACTTGATGGTCAAAAAGAAGTTCATGCATCTCTAGCTCCCAAGGCACCCAGCACAGACAAAGTAGCTGGTGGCCCCCGTTGCTGGTGGGCATCCTCTGTCCCTAGCAGCACGAGCCCTTTTGCAGGCTTTTCTGGTGAGGTACGCAGGGCCATGCTTAAAAGTGACCGTGCAAGAAGCACCTCTTGCTGGGCACTGGTGACTAATGTCATCCTTGGCCTTTGCTCCTGTCCCAGGAGAGGGCCCATAGTAGCTGATTTTTTTCTGGGGCCCCTAAAGCCCAGGATGCTGCCCCACCGGGGACCTTCCTTATTCTTTACATTTTCCACAAGAGGTTTGATGGCTGGTACGTGCTTGTCTGACCCTTTCACCAAGTTGGCATTGAGGGAAGTGCCTTGGGGCAGAGTTGGAGGTTAAGATGCAGAACTCAAGGGCAGTGCAGACCCTTTTCCAGGACAAGGGCAGCTGTTAATGGCCAAAACGCAGCTCCTGCCCCTGAGCTCTGGCCCCTGCTCACCCCTTCTTCTGGCTCCCGACAAGTCCCCCTGAACCCGGGCCCCAGGGATGAAGCCTGGTGGTGAAGGGGTTAACCTGGGATCTAGAGGGGAAGGGACTGGATTGTGTTTAGCTGCTTGTCAAACTTTATTTAGTAGGGGCTGGAGGGAGAACGGCAGGGTCGGTGAGGAGGAGCCCCAGCCTGCCAGGAGTTAAAACCCAGAGGTTGGGTTTTTTGGAGGGGGCAGCCTCCGTGCCTCTGAGTCACTTCCTTCGGCGGAGGCGGGGACCTCCCCGAGCTGCTCCGGCCGTCTGTGGCGCACGCACTCAGGCGCGGCGCGGGGACCAGCAGGCAAGGAGAGGGCCCCAGCCGCCAGGCTCCACGGGCGACTGTCTCCCGGGAGGAGGGACGAGAGGGGAGGAGAAAGCGGAGCCTCGCACCATGCGCTTCCCGGCCCAACTCCAGTAACTGCCCGCCGGCAGGGGCTGAGCGCTCTGTACGCTCCCTCTCTCCACCGCCGAGCTCCGGTGCCCGCGCCTCTCCCGCGTCCCCGGACTGTCGGGGCCAACAGCGGGGCCGCCGGTATGACTGACGTCCTGCCTCAGCCTGACTGTAGCCTGAAGGCGGTGTGCAAGCCCCTGGAGCGCTGCTGCCTGGACCAGCTGGAGGAGCAGGGGAGCAAGCGGCCCCCCAACACGGGCGCCCGGCTCTGGGGCCGAGTGCGCAGCAAGCTGCTCCGCCAAAAGGTGCTGGTGGGGGACGGGCGGAGGCCAGAGGGGCTGGGCTAGACGGACTGAGGGAGGCGGGGGGCTGCCGGGGCGCTCTGCGCCCTCCTCGTGGAGCTCCATCCCAGCTCCTGCCTGACCGTGGAGTCCTGGGACAGAACCGGGGTCTGCCTTTAGGTCTGCTCCAGTGGCCTTGATGCGATGATTGATGCTGGCTGCTGCCCCCACGGCTGACCCCGCTGCCTTCTCTGCCTCTGTCCGTGTCTCGGGAGAAGGGGGTTTGTCTCCTGTGGGAGAGGGTTGCCTGGTTTCTGAGTCTCTAGGGGCAGGGATATGAACAGACTAGTAGGCAAGGGGCTTCTGGCTATCAGTGCCCTCCCCCCGCCATAGTGTTCAGGCAAGACCCTACCCGCCTCTCGCCAGTGGACTTTACTGGTTGCCCCTTTGCTGAGGGGAACAGCGAGTGGCACCTCCACACCATCAGCCATTTGAGGTTTCTTTGTGTGGGATGGGGCTTCGCCTCCTACCAGGGAGGATGGGGGTGTGGTAGGGAGGCAGAGGTGTACCGAGGCTGGGGTCTGCAGGCTGCCTCTGCAGGGACCCCCAGCTGACTACTGGCCCGGTGCCAGCTAGGCACCAGGCAACTCAGTCAGTGTGCCAGGAGTTTCCCGACCCAGCGGGCAGCTCACACCAAGCTGTGGCAGGGAAAACTGCCCATCCTGCCTGCTGCCCCGGACCTGGGTGGGGATTAAAATCTGAGATAGAGGCGGACTGTCCTGCCGCTGGGCAGGCGGCCCCGGGGCTGGCTTTGGGCCCTGGCGTCAGGCATCCGAGGAAGAGCCAGAACCAGCGCCTAGCGCACAGCGAGCGCTTGATGACTGCAGGCCAGATCGACTGCCTGAGCAAGGTGCCGCAGACTGCCCGACCTGGGGGCCAGCGCCACGCCCTTCCAGGCAGTGATGAGGGAGGCTTTGGCTGGTCTGTGTGGCTGATGGGGACTTGCAGGCTCTCCTGTAGCTCAGAAGGGGACCCTTTGTGCAGGTCCTCACTGCTAGCCAGCAGAGAGGCTCCTGGCACCTGCCGAGAGGAAGTGATCTTGGGCCCGTTGGCTCCTCGTCTAGTTTCATCCCCTGCCAGTGGGGCTTACTTGACCTCCTAGAGGTGACATCAGTCCTGGAAAGTGCTGGGCAGGGCAGCAACTTGAGCTGTCCTGCACTGGCTGCTGTGTCACCTTCAGCCTCTCTGGGGACCAAACCAGCAGAGCCCTGCTGGCCTCAGCTGCTACCAGAGCCCCTCTGTGCTGAGGCAGCTGTCTGTGCCCAGCAGCATGGAGCCAATGCCCTGGCACCCCCTTTCCCCAAACCCTGCTGAGGCCAGCAGACACCAGCCCAAAGCTCCTCATCCAATCCAAAACCTCGAGGCTGGCAAGAAACTGACCCAGCAGGTTCCTGGCCCATCGCCAGCTAAACAGAGCCCTTCTGATTTACCTGCACCTTTGGGGAGGCACCAGGCAGGTAGGGGGCAACTTTTAAACCCTAAAATCCCAGACTTTCCTAGACTTTTTATTCTTTCCCTGTATATTTGTGACAGGCAAAGCCAAGAAGCCACTTCAGGAATTCTTCAGCAGGCTTCACCTCTGGGGTTGTCTGATGGCTCCGTGTCCCATAGTGCACTCTGGGCAGAGGTGGGCCAGCCGGTCGCTGGGCTGCTGAGGCGATTGGCGTCAGTGCAAGTGCAGGGTGGCTCTGGTGCTGGGATGCTCTGTGCGGCGGGTGATTCAGTCTCCTAGCCCCTGCTGTGTGACAAAGTAGGTCAGTGTCACAGACATAGGGTCTGCACCATGGGTGACAGAGGGACATTCACATACCCTGCTGCGCTTGCCTTGCCGTGCCCGCACTGGTGGGTGAGCAGGCCTTCTTGTGGAGCCAGGCCCACTGCCCACTGCCCACTTCCTTTCTTTCTGCAGCTGCATTATTCTTTTTGCAGAGCAGCAGGCTCCCTGCCAGGAAAGGGGGCCTAGATCAGGTAGCAGCTTACGTGGAGTGGGGGAATGGTGCCGGGCACTGCCCAGCCTGGCAGGAGGGGTAGCCTCCTTAACTTTGCCGTAAGGGTTGGATGCTGTGGATGCCTGAGACACCTGTGGCCCTCCTGTTCTCATTTAACCAAAGATTCATTAAAGGCTGAAGGAGGGTGTGTATATGACTCATCTGGGGACACTGCTGGGGCTGAAGAATCAGTTCGGATGGAAAGTGCCAGTACTGACCTGCAGGGCCTCTGTCCCAGGGAGTCTGCAACTGCTGGAAGAGGGGAGGCAGGGACCGCTCGCAGGCTTTCCTTTGGGTCCCGGGGGGCCATGGTTGGGGCTGTTCTTTGGGGAAAGAGAGTTCTGGAGCTTAAGCCTCGTTCCAGCCTCTGACTTGGCAGTTGGTTTGTTGTGCAAGCGTTTAGCGGGGAGACACGTGGCATTTGGGTTTGTGGGCTCTGCCAGTCCTCTCGGTGTGTTAACCTCGTGTTTCTGCTTTCCTCTTTCTTTCTTTCTTTCTTTTTTTTTTTTATTTGCTCCAAATCACACTCAAGGGTACCAGGCTCAGTGCCTGTCCTTCCCCCCACCCTGTCTGCCTCTAGATCCTTATGTTGCATTTGGACAGAATGAGGCCGAAAGAGGTATCCCAAACCCCACCCCCTGAAGTGTCCACAGGTATTAATGCAGTCCTTGTGGGAGCCACAGAGGCCTAGAAGGGCCCAGTGAGGCTGGGCTAGAAGTGCTTGTCTGGGGGCTGTGGGGGGGGGGGAGAATCTAGGCCCCACGTCACCTTGAAACCAAGGCATATTCCCACGGAGGCCAGGCCAGATACAGGCTGGAGGCGGGAAGGCAGGCAGAACTGGCAGGGTCAGGAGAGTGGGGGAGGGCTGTTACTGGCTCCTGATGGCCTTGTCTCTGCCTTTAGGGCTTCCCGTGTGGGCCTGAGAGTCCCCTGCCTCCGAGGAGCTTCTGCCCGGAAGCTGGAGGCCAGCAAGGCAATCGGAGGGACTTGCTGCCGAACCCTAGTGAGTTCGCTGCCCTGATGGGGTTTGCTCCCTCAGCTTTAAGGGAGGGCCAGAGGCGTCACCCCAGGAAGAGCGGGATGAGGAGCCGCCCTTGGGCTGCTTGTCTGAGGAACCTTAGGGCTCAGGCAGCCCCCTTTCTTTACCTTCTTGATTGCCACCACAGGGCAGCTCACGGCCCCGCCCAGAGTCTGCTGTTTAAACGGACAGTTCTTCCTAACAGGTAGCATCAGTTCTGCAAACCACGCATACACCCCCAAGGCTCGCTGAGCCAGCCTCTGGCTGCTAAGGGGTACGAGGGTTCTGGGGTATAAGACAGAGACATGTCTCGGGCTCATTTACTTGATTTCAAGGTCTGGCTCTGGGCATTGAAAAAAATCTTGAAACTTCATGCAGTAGACATCTGTTCTGCCCTGGCTGCCCACTGCTCGGCCCTGACCCCTTCCACCAGCCCCACCTGTCTCCACCTCGTTTGCTGGAGGGAAGGGACCTGCACCTGGTGTGTACACCTCGTGCATGCCCACCCACCCCTCTGGAGTGATCCCTCAGTGGTAGGAGAGGGATGGGGTGCCTCCCCCAGGACTGGAGAACCTCACAGCCCACTCATGTCCTCCAGGGCCTCAGAGTGGGCCGGGGCTGTGACCAGCTGGAGGCTTCGGGGAGTGGAGTGACCTCCCTACATTCCTGTAGTCACCATGCTTCTCGCAGTGCTGATGCTCCCTCCCTGGAGAGAGAGGACCTCATTCCTGGGGTCACGTGGGTGTCCTCCTGACCCCAGTGCTCCAGCTGCTTCACTAAGCTAGCTCTCCTGAGAGGGCTTTGTGAGTCCACAGAGCAGGAGTCCTTGATGCTGAGTATCTGATGAAGGTTTTGGGGCCCCTGCTCAGACATAGAGCCAACCGGGTACACAAATTGTGTGATATTTCAGAGAGGGCCACAGTCCCCAAGGTGGAAAATGCTTTGCTCACGCTAAGTGGACTTGGCAAGGTGCTATTTCTTGGCACCTGGGAAGGTTAGAAAAGGCACTGGCCCTCTCCAGCGTCTCTGATCCACAGGTGGCCCGGCCACTCAGCCGTGCTGGGCTCGGTGCCCCAGCTTTTGGATGGCCTCAGACCGCTGGGGGCTGAGCCTGCCAGCCAAGGTGGCTCCTGAAAGGCCAAAGCTGCCTGAGCCCAGGGTTGTGGGAGTATCCAGAGGCCATGAGGCCCCAGGAGGGCAGACATTTTGGAAAGAGCCCAGAAACCTCTGCAGGTGCTGGTTTGGGGAGTTGCCAGGCACTGGTAAGCCCTCTGGAAAGGCCCAGCCTTTCAGCTGAGTGGCCTTGCCGGCTGCCCACATTGTCAGGCGCTGGTCAGCAGATGCCAGATGGGCTTTCTTTTCCCTGTCCAATCATGCCGGGTATAAGAACAGGGGGTCTGTGTTCCGACAGCTCCCCAGTGCCCCTGGAGGAGCACATAATTTTCCACACCTGCCTGCCCAGGCCCCGGGAGAAAGCCATAATTAGTCCTGGATCTGGATCCCAGGGAGCCTTAGACTAAGGCCCCACTGTCCTTGGTCCCCAGGATGGGCCCCAGGGAGGTGGGAAGCAGCTGTGGGGGCTGCCCTTTGCAATTCCTCTGCAAAGAGGCTGCAAGGGTCCCAGAACCCCACAGTGATTTCCCTGGTTCTGCTTTGGCTGAGGGACAAGTGACATTTACTCCTGAGCCAGAGACTGGAATGGTCACTGTCCCGGACAGTGACCCCAGCCAGGGTTGGTGCCTCCGATGCGCAGGGACAGCCACGGCTCCCCTTCCTGTCAGGTACCCTGCCCCGCCCCCCTTGGAGAACTCCTGTCCTATAGGCTTGTGCGGCACAAGAAGCCAGAGAAGGAAGGGCATCAGGCCGGTGGGGCCAATCCCAAGTCTAAGGTCTTACCTGGATGTGTGACCTTGGGCAGATCGTCACCTCTCTGGTTCTCTGGCATCAGCATGAAGAAGGAGCTGTACCGGATGGTCCCCTAGATCCAGTTCACATGATGATTTTGGCCACGTCTCAAGATTCCTATTCCTAAGACTTAACCATTCGACACACTGGGAAAGCCTGGGTGGGGGAGGTGGCCCGGCTTCTCCTGGGCCGCGGCCAGCCATTCACTGAGCACGGAGGAAGAGAGGCGGGCAGGGATGCGGGCCTGCTCGACCCCAGCCCTGAGGCGCCCTGGAGGGAAGACACTGGGCTCTCCTCCCCTACATTCCAGTCAGTTCATTTGGTCCCTGAATGTGGATGGGGCGCCATTAGTGTGCAGGCCACTCCAGAGGCGACCTGGGCACAGAGGCCTTGCTCTCATGGAACTTGCTGCCTGTAGGAGGAGTCAGACAAAAAATAAGATTATTTCAGGCTATACAAGTGCCGTAAAGAAAATTAAACAGGGTAATGTTTTAGAGAGGAATGGGGAGGGAGAGGCCTTGCCTAGAGAGAAAATTCTGAAGTAAGATTTAAGTGGCAAGAAGGGTTCTTGGAAGATCCAGGACAGCGCCTTCCAGGCCGAGGAACCGGCAAGGCACGAACCCTGCAACTGGGGTGACCTCGGTGTGTCCAGAGGTGGGCGGAGGCTGCATGGAGAGTGTAGGTTTCCTCAGACAGAGTGGGCAGGGAGTTTGGTTTTTAACCTGAGTGTGGTGGGAATTCCCCAGGGCCTTTACACCCCGTGTTTGTGATGCTGACGTGCTTCGAGCACAGGTTGAATGAGCCCCAGGCCTTGTTCTTAGCTCTGATATGACGTAGGCGACAACCTACAAGGTGCTATTATTATTGGCCGCTCGTTTTACATACGAGTAAACCGAAGCTCCGAGAGTGACACAGATGAGGGCATAGGAGTGGCTTAGCACAGAACCCAGGGCTGAAACCCAGACACCCCGGATCTTAGCCATCAGACATACCATCCTGCCCAGGAGGGGCCCGGAGCCTGCTGGATGCCTGGGGCGGCTGCTCAGCTGTGCAGTTGCCTGGGTGGTCATGGCGCCCACTGGGGTCAGAGCTGCCTGCCCTGGATGGAGCGCTCCTGGTGGCAGGGGTCCCGTCCCGCAGCCTCGTTGTGTGTGGTCCCCAGCCAGCGTGCTGTGCGTAGAAACGGGCAGTCACTGTGGAAGGTGGCTAGTGACTGTGAGACTTGTGGCCTGCGGGACCCCAGGAAGAGTCCACTGAGGCCCTTCAGCGGGCACAGGCAGTAGGACTGCTGGTACCTGTCATTCTTACTAACAGGCTCTGTTTCCAGACGGCCATCCTGGCTGGGAAAGGGAGGATGAAGTCAGCTGCCAAGGACTTTCATCATTTTTACCAAACAACTCCCAGTTCAGAGGGAGGCCACTGAACCCATGGTCATCCAAAAGGCCCTTACCTTGTCCTAGCCATATCAGCTAGCACGAAACTTCCCAGTCGGGACCTCAGGCAGCCTCTCACCTTGGACTCTGACCTCTAAAGGGGCCCCTCCCTTTGGAGACAGGGCTGTTGGAGGCTACCTCAGCGCTGCTTTGACCCTGACCAGTTCCGTTTCCTCAGTGACCCTGGTCTTGTTAACCTAGTGCCCCCAACATGTCCCTGAGCTGGGGTGGGGCAGCTTCCTGGCTGTTGAGTTTGAGGCCTGGTTCTGGGGTGAAGCCTCCCGGGGCTTTGTGCAGCAGGGCGGGAGGGAGGGAAGGGTGGGCCTCAGGGCTCTGGGAGAATTGTGCTGGCCTTGGGGTCTCCCAGAGCAGCCCAGGTTTGAGCTCTGGCTGCAGCCACACCCAGCCCAAGGGCCGGAAGCGTGGCAGGCACAGAGCAGGCTGAAGCACTGGAATGCAGAGGGCCGGGGGAGGCAGGTCGCAGTGGGTGCGATGAGGCTAACCTGGCTTCAATAAAAGCCTCATTCAGTGCGGCTAAACCCTTTCCATATGTGGGCCTCTGGGAACTTCAAAGTTCTGGTGAGGGGATGGCAGGAGGCAAGCCGGGGCACAGTGGCCTCATCCCAGTGCCTTGCACAAGCCCGTCGTGTGGCTGGCCTGTGAGTGGGCGCCTGACCCTGTGGGGCGAGGGCTAGAGGGCACAGCTTGCTTGGCCTTGCGGGGAGGGCGGGACTCTGGGAAGACGGGTGAGTTTACAGAACCTGACCCTGCTCTCCCTGACCCAGCGGCTGAGCTGGAAGCCAGGATAGAGGCCCTGGCACCCCCGTCCCGCTCCACCCTGCCACGTTGACGGAATCCTCAGTACCCTCCCCACAAGGGAGGAGAGGCAGGCTCTTGGCAGCTCCCTGTTCCCCCAGTTGCCAGCCCTACCATGCCTCTCACGCCTGTGGTCTGTCCCAATGACAGGCTGGCTTTGGTGTCCCAAGGGGACCCAACCCAGAGCATGTGAATGCACTTGGAGGAGGGCAGGGGAAAGCCAACCCAGGACCGCCACCGTGGCCACTGGCCTGGGGACCACAGGAATCATACCCCCAGGCAGACAAGACCCCTGGCTCAGGGCCTGGTCCCAGCCCAGCACTCAGCCTCTGGCAGACGTCCCCAGAAACTGCTGGGCAGTTTTGCTCCCACTCAGTGCCCTAGTCACCTCTCAGGGTGACAACTCGGATGTACTGAATTGACTACCCTTACTGTTAAAAAGCACTTCGTTTTTATTAGCTCTAAAAACACCTCTGGGCTTCAAGGGAAGCCCATGCCACCACTCAGGAGAGGCCCAGGGTGCCAGCCCCCTGGCTCAAAGAGCCAAGGGACAGTAGTGCTCAGCCTACAGAGGGACAGGCAGTGGGGATGGAGGCTGTGTTGGGGAGGTGAACTCCTTGGGGCTTCTGGGCCTGTGCTGTGGAAATGACACAGGGAGGCTCTAAGAGAGGGGGTTGAGCGTCGAGGGACTATAGGGATGGTGGTCCCGGGAGCCCTCAGGGCCCCTGGTGAATATTATCTTCATGGGCCCCCATCACCCAGGGAGCAGCACCTACGTTATATCCCAAAGTAACACACTGCTGGTGCTCCGTGCCTGTACCTCCCCTTACCCTGGGCTGCATTGTCACTTCCGACACTGGTCGTCCCCGCTGCCCATAGACGGGGCCACCATAGGCCTCTCACTGTAGATTGAAGTAACCCAAGTGAGGGTGAGGGGAATGGGTGGTGGCAGAAATCACCAGAAAACTTTCAGCCAGCCACGTGGTTGAAGGCGTGTGGTACAGTGGGGAAGACTTGCCTGCTGTCAGAAGGACCCGGGTTTGAATGAGGGCTCTGTCACCCACTCGGAGAAACAGGATGGGGACCCCAGACTCTCTGGTACCGCCGAAACCCCAAGCACGGAGTGGAGTGGGGCCGGGGAGCCGTGAACAGCCCTGGAGCCAGAGGGCAGGAGAGACGCTGGGCTCTCCCGCCCAAGCCGGTGAGAAAGGGGCCAGGAGGCAGGGGCTCCTGAGGACGTTCCCAAAGTGAAGGCGACAGCCACCTTCATCCACCATCGGGAGGATGCTCAGGCATGCATAGGGCGTCCTGGCCTGCCTTCAGACCCTCTGGTACTCGGCCCTCTGCATGGCCACTGGGGAGTTTCCTGTCCTGAACATGAGGCCGCTGAGGCCCAACCAGGAAAGACGGCCTCCCAGAGCCCCTGCTGGATTCCCCTTAGGTCCATCTCCTCAGCTGGGGATGCAGGATTCCCCGCAGGAGCCCAGATTTTCTTGCAGGGGACCTGGTGGGTCTCTCCTGGAGACCCATTTTGAAGGTCAGCTGGTTCTCCCTGAGAGTCGGGGGGTCTGAATAGGCGGACACAACCGGACCAAGTCCGAACGCAAAGGCCGCTCAACATGGGTGAGCCGCTTCCAGTGCCCACGTGCAACCCACACGTTCATCACTTTCTCCAGCACGTTCTGCGACCTGTTCTGGCCTTCTGTGGCCCATTTCAGTCTCCTGCCTGGGTCCCGCCTTGGGGGAGCCCCACTGTGTGCGTATTTCTTATAGGTTGAAGGAAGGGCCCTCTGGGCGTCTCCCTCAACTTTGCCCTTTGTAGCCCCCCTCCTCCCTCCCTCAGGTGAGCTGACGTCCCCAGGTGCCTGTTTCATGGGGCCGGTGATGGCACCTGTCTGCTGGGACCAGAGGGTGAGCAGTCAGGTATTCCCACCCACTGCCATCCCAAGAGCTGGCCCCTCTGCCCCGAGCACTAATCTAATCAGGAAATAGCAGAGCCCACATTTCCCAGGGGTTATAAATAGCCACAGCAATTCAGGCAGCATCATTTCTCTGGAAAATGTGCCATGTCCTCCACACCCTCCCTTCTCTGTATTTAAATGACATCCTGAAATAGACTTGGCTTCTGGAGACTGCTAGCCCCCTGGGAGACAGCGCTTCACTGTCGGGACGCCAAGAGGCCGGGCAGGCCTCCCTGAGCGGGCACCAGGGTACACCTGTAGAGGGGATCAGGCATATGGCAGTGGCGGGGACTCGCAGTAAAACTCGTAGGTGCCACCTTACCCAGACCTGGCCGCGGACAGGCTGGTGCGTGTAGAACAGCTGCAAGTGGTGCTGGCAGGCTGAAGAGGGACAGGGTCTTAGTGCAGGAGGCAGAGGGGACCCCATGCCTGAGGCCTGGGGCTTTCTAGAAAGGCTTTCTGGAAGAAGCAGGGCCAGCCCTGGGCCTTAGTATCAGGAGCCGCTTTTCCGTTCTCAGTTGCTCTCAGGAAAATGTAGGGCTGCTGCTTGGCAGCTAGAACAGGAGCGGCGGGGAGGGAAGTGGCGGAAGGATTGTCCCGGGGGTGGCCTGCCAGCACCCAGGTCTGCCCATGGTGCCTGACCATGTGCCGGGAGCCCTGACGGCTCCCTTCTAAATAAATAACGGGGACAGCAGCGCCGTTGCCGAAAGAGGCACAGGCGCCAGGCCAGGTGCTTTACACGTTATCTTGCAGGTTTAGCAGAGTCAGAGACTTGATTCCATCCCCCAGCTCTCACCTTCTAGGTGTGTGTATGGCACTGGGCCAGTGCCTCGTTCTCTTTAAGGCTCTGTGTCCTCATCTGTAAAATGCGAGCAGCTATGAAGGCTTGTTCTGATGATTAATTGAGATGCTGTGTAAAGGGTTTGGCTTAGAGCCAGACTTCGGAGCGCGACTCACGTACCATCATCTGTTGTCCCCGCTTTCCGTAACCACACTCTGAGGTAGGTGTGGACACCCCCGCAAGGAAACTGAGGTTCAGAGGGGTTAAGTGACTTGTCCCCATTCACACAGTTGTGAATAGAGAACATTTGGACCCAGATCGGTCTGATTCTCAGTCTGTACACTTCCCCTCCCCTCAGGCTGTATCAGATGCCACTCCAGGACCCCTGGCTCAGTCAGTGGCAGCTGCCAGGGCAAGCTGGGGCAGGGGGTGACGTTAGGTGAGCCTGGCCAGGTGCCACAACCCTGGGATTGGCCCGAGGTCCAGTGTGGCCCCTGAGCTTCACCTCCTCTACAGATAACAAGGACATCCTACTGATGCTGACTGGGATCAGCCCTGGGATTTTGGGCTGATGCCTGGAGAGGCCTGGGGTTACCTAGATAAAAGGGGCAGTCACTGCAGAGTGTGAGTCCGAGGTTAGTGCCTGCCTCTGTCAGCCAAGAGCCCTTGAGGCCTCCCTACTCCAGGTGGCCACTGCTGGAGGCCAGGGCTGGGGGCAGAACCAGATCCTGTGTCCAAGACCCAGAGTTCTGGATGGAATGAAGACCTGGTGAGAGCTTGGGAAAAAAGGAAGTTTAGAGGGGAGGGAGGCTTCAGGAAAGGGAGGCCAAACTTGGGGCTTCCTTTGGGGCCCAGTAGGACACTTGGCCCCAAGCCTTCTGGAATGGAGACCCTGGCAGCCACCAGGCTGGTGAGTCCACATGCTTCCCTGTATTTCGGCGGGGCGGAGGTGGGGTGGGGGGGCGGTTGCAGGGACAGGGCAGTACTCTGTTCTCTCCACACGGCTTTATCTCTCCCCTGTTCTTAGTTCTGTCCCTCCTCTGGGCAGGAAACTGACTGCTGAGGCCTGAGCTTAGGCCAGAGCTGGCCCAGGTGCAGACCCCAGACCCCATCAGATGCTTGGGTGCCACCTGTCCCCAGCTGGTGTATGCATGATAGAAGGTTCAGGAAGGCCTTAGCTCGAACTGTAGGAAGCCCCAGGGTCCAGCCCACCCTGGGCTAACCCAGCTCCAGTTTGCCTTGGTGGCAAGGCCCGTTAGAGTGGTGGGGTTCAAACTGTGCACCTGCCCCCAGGGGTGCACCGAGACTTCCCAAGGGTTATGTGGCAGGGAGATTGCAAAGGAGTCCGTTTGCAGATCCTCAACTCCCACTGGTGCTACCATCAAAAAGCAGGTATCCTGTGAAGGGCCTTTTACCAGCCCCTCTCAGGAGCTCAAGGCTCACCAGGGGGCTTGGCCCAGGGCCTACCACCTCCTGGTGTACAACAGAGGGGCACTTGGAAGGCCAGCGTGGGCACTGAAGAAATGAAAGACTAATGCCTGGATTACAGATCCTTTCCCGAGGCAGGTGGTTTCCCTCGCTTTGTTTTCTACATACTGATGGACTGTGAGCTGAGAATTATTTAAAATAAGTTTTCATAATGGATATATATGCAACTTAAGACAAATAATGAGGAAAGAGGTTAAAAATTGCCTAACATTTCTAGAATAAAACTATTTTCAGCCTCACCTGCTTATTTATGTGAACAAGATGTTTTGTTCTTTACATCTTTCAAAACAAAACCAAAAACATACGAACAGAATTGATGCTGAACCCTGTCACCCTAGCAAAAAAATATCATGTTCATACATGAACTAAAGCAGAAAAAATGCTTTAACCAGCTGATGAGAAGATGCAGTTCCACCAAAATGGTACTTTGCTGCTGAATATTTACAAAAATTTGTAATTTGATGGCTAATTTTTTATTGTATACTCCTAATTATTGCAATAACTAATATAACTAATCCAGAATATGATCTGACTATTTGGAACCTTGTGGTCTCAGGAAACTTTTTATTTCCATTTATACAGATATTTTTATTGAAGTGAAATAGAACAGGGTGATGAATAAAAGACTTTAAAATAAAAGATACAGACTAGGACAAAACTCTTTGGGAAAATAGAGCAGAAACAAGCTCAAGGAGAAGAAACAGTGTGGGGTTTCTGCGAGGGGAAGAGTAGCTTGTTCGCGTTTTTAAGTGGCTGACAGTGGGTATCAAATCACTATGGTGTTTGGACTTCACTGAACGCATTTAAAAGCATGAGGTAACAGTTTTATTTTAAGATGTAAATATTTACATTATTTTGGAAATTTTATTCATTGCAAGTATTTAAACTTGCTTTGGAAATGTTCAGTTGTTGATTTAAAAACGTGCCAGGGTGTGCATAGTTTTTCAGATTTTGTGGGTGCCCAAGGGAAAAGAGTTTGAAGGCCACTGGGTCAGGGCAACAGAGTCCCGCCCAGGCCCCTTGCGAGGGAGGCCTCTGAGCCGCCCCTGTCATCCCCACCTCCCTGGGGCTCCAGCCCAATGTGGGGGCCTCCCCGGCAGAGTGTTTGCTTCCTTGGGGTCCAGCTGCTTACCCCAAGCTACGTCACTGAGTCCTCACAACAATTCAGCGAGGAAGGTTCTGTTAACTGACCGCAGTGAACAGATGAAACGGATGACGCTTAGCAAGGTTAGAACTTCCCAAGGTCAGGCAGCCACCAGTGGCAGAGCCGGGCTTCGGGCCCAGGGACCCAGCGGCCCAGCTCCCGAGACCAGGCTCCTGGCATCTACGTAGCACTGCCTCCCATTCAGCACCCCCGCCGCACGGGCTACATCGCCTCCTGTCGCTCAGTTCAGGGGGTCACGCAGGTCGCTTACTGTCTGCAAGCCTCAGTTTCCGCTTCTCTGAAGTGGATGATAATCCCACCTTACAGGGTGGTGGTCAGGAATGAATGAGATGTGATGGGCAAAAGTCCCCAACGGTGTGCCCCTCCTCCTTCTCTGGGTGGGGGGCAGTCCCTCCCGAGCAGGGCAGGAGGGGCTGGTTTCAGGATGAGCATCAGGCCCCCATTCTGCCTTCCTGCCCAGCGTAGGAGCAGCAGCTGAACAACAGAGAGCTCCGGCCTGGAGCTGCGCTGCCATCTCTCCCTCTCTCACGTTCTCTTTCTTTTTCTTTCTTTCTTCACAGTTGGATCCACAAACTGTAGAAACCAAGAACTGGCACACAGATGTGATCGAGATGAACGGGGTGAGCTGGAGAGATAGGAATGTGCACCGTGGGTGGGCAGCCCAACCTCTGGCTGGTGTCCTCAGGGTGCTACCTGCCCCTGTCCCCTTAGCCCAGTGTCTCTCCCTTCTCGTCCACCTATACCCTTCTCACTCCCACCCTGCCGGTGTTATGGTGTTATTTCAGAGAGCCCTGGGTGCTAGAGGTAGGCCTTGTTTGGAGTTCTGGGAAAGGGGACTCGAGGTGTGGGGGGTACCCCTCGGGCACTCATGCCCTGCCTCACCCTCAACCAGATCAAAGTGGAATTCTCCATGAAATTCACCAGCCGAGATATGAGCCTGAAGAGGACCCCCTCCAAAAAGCAGACCGGCGTCTTTGGTGTGAAGATCAGCGTGGTGACTAAGTAGGTGCTGCCTCCAGGAACCATGTGCTGGCATCAGTGCCCAGGGTCCCTGCCAGCCCTCCCGGCCCCTGATCAGCCACCCTCCAGTTCAGTAGTCACGATGGCAAGTTTGGAGGCCAAGAGTGGCCGACAGGGGTATACCCACTGCCTCATGTGCCACTTGAGAAATAAATGAGCCAGCATTTCAACCTTGGGGGCTGCCTGTGAGAGAGCCAGGTCTCGACTCCCTGTAATAAACAGGAAGGCTTGACAACGGCAGGCCCACCTCTTAACCTAGTAGGGACAGGCTGGGCCCAAGGAGTGGCCGACCCTCCGGAAAGGGTCTGCACCCTCAGCTCACCGGCGTCCCCTCATCTCCAGACCCGATCCACCTGCCTGGCGTGGGCTGCCTGCGGGGTCTTCCCCAGCATTCGGATCTGAGATCTCTGTTCTAAGGAACATTCTCCTCAGTCTTTGGGCTTATCTCCCAACACTTCCAGCCTGTGTCCCTTGCTGAGGAGTAAGCAGCCTGCATGGGCTGTGTGGGGCAGGGTGGCATAGCCTCTTTCTCAGCCCTGCCCTTGCCCCTCGCCCCTACCTCCTGATTCTGGAGGCTGGAACTTTCCAAGACCAAGCTCTTTGGGGAGAACGGCTACGTAGCCACTGCCAGGAGGCCCCCCTCCACCCCACGCTCACGTCCCCTTCCCCCCAGGCGGGAGCGCTCCAAGGTGCCCTACATCGTCCGGCAGTGCGTGGAGGAGGTGGAGAAGAGGGGCATCGAGGAAGTGGGCATCTACCGGATATCGGGGGTGGCCACAGACATCCAGGCACTGAAGGCCGCCTTTGATGCCAGTGAGTCTGGGGGGCCAGCCTGGGGCAGCGGGGGGACGGTGCCCCCGCAGGCTTTAGGGTGGCCGGAGAGCCCCATGGGACCGGGAGGCCTTCTCCTTGCAGAGACCTCGGTTAACTGATGGCAGATGAACCCTGGTCTGTGGACCACACATTCCGGGGGCAGAGGGTGGACCATTTCTGAGTCCCTGAGTCATGGGCCCTTTTTGCACTTTCTCAGGTAATCCCCCCCCTCCCACCGCAATCTCTTATCCATTGCTACAGATAAGGAAACTGAGACTCAGAGAGGTCCACTCACTTGCCCAGGCTCACCCAGTGTGTAGGTTTTGAGGCCGACTTAAACTCAGATCTTTCTGACTAGATCCCAGGTTCCTGGGGGGCGTGAGGAAAGACTTTGAGCCTAGGCCGGCTGGCTCAGGGTGCCCCCTGCTGTCTCTGGGGCCCGAGGTGCCCCCCTCTGGGAGGGGCATTGCTGTCTCTAGCTCTGACCGCAAACTCCTCAGTGGTGGTGGACGTGACCTTTCTAGGTTTTCTTGGCCCCGTCTCTCCAGCGCATACTACAGCAGCAGCACGTGCAGAATCGGAACCAGAACTGTGCAGGCAGTGCCGATTCCATGGAAGCTGAGAGCGGGCCCGTGGGTGTCCCTGCGTGGCTGCCAAGCAGACATGTCTGGGAAACCTGGGGTGGGAGGCTGGGGACATGCTGGCACACAGCTCCTCTGTGCACCCTGGAAGCAGAAACTTTGTTGCAACATGATTTTAGGTGTAAAAAAAAATGTGCATTGCCTTCCAGAGAAGTGCTTAGCAGTGGGGAGATTCCACTTGGAAGGGGGGAGTGTGACCCCCGTGGTTCAAATGCGGCTCTAGAACTCCCCTCCCCTCCCCCTCTCCAGTGGATCTGAGCCACAGACCACCTGTGGGCACTGCCTGCATCCTGCCTTTTTGGGGCAGACCGGGCCAGAGACCGAGTGGGTGGGACACCCGTGGGAGTTCAAGGATGGATGGGGAATGGGACAGAGCCGCACCCAACCAGCTGAGGGGTGCATGGGAGAGAGGTGGCCAAGGCCAGTGTGGCCCCTGAGCTTCACCTCCTCTGCAGATAACAAGGACATCCTGCTGATGCTGAGTGACATGGACATCAACGCCATCGCCGGCACCCTCAAGCTCTACTTCCGAGAGCTGCCCGAGCCCCTCCTCACAGACCGACTTTACCCCGCCTTCATGGAGGGCATTGGTGAGGCTCGGGGACCCTGCGGGCTGGGCTGAGCCAGGCCTGCTGGCCTGCAGGGTAAATTAGCCTGGGGCTTCCCCTGCTTGTCAGTCTGTCCAGTGTACCTGAGCGTATGGCTGAGCAGCCAGGAGGGCAAGGTGCAGGCTGCTAGAGCCTGAGCCCGAGCCCGTACCCTCTCACCTGCCTCTCTCCTCTCTGGTCCTGTGGGCTGCCCTCTGTCCTTCCTCTGTGGACAGTGACCTCCTTGCTTGGAAACCTGGGTGTCCAAGGAAATCTGCCCTGCAGCAGGTGGTCAGAGGCCAGCGAGGCCAGCACCCCAGAGCCAAGGAGAAGCCTGGTTAGGGCTGGAGTGCCCCTGACATGGCTAGTACCGAGCCCTTCTGGAAGGAGCACTTGCTCATCTCCCACCCGTGCTGTGGCTAGGGAGAAGGTGGAGGGCCCTGGCCAGCAGGACCAAAGCCAGGCCTCCACCCACCTGGACCAAAGCCAGGGCTGGGTGCCCCCATCCTGCCTCTCTTCCCCTGGGGCAGGTCAGGGCTTCAGCCCCCGTGAGAAAGAGCCCCACGGAATGCTACTCCCACCGCACCCTGCCATGCTCCAGCACCGGAAGGGTTAAAAAGAAAACATTCACACCCGTGTCATGGTTGTCTTCAGCTGAGCCTTACAGACCAGGGCAGGGAATGGCATCAGCCACAAAGGCCTGTGCAGTGAGGGGAGGCAGGGAGTCTGTTCCCCACCAGCCTGCCTCCTGGCTGCGTTACAGGTCGTGGGTGGGCCTCCTATAGGAACTGCTGTTCACAGCCCACTCTCGGGAAGATACCCGGCCCTTCCCTGCAGGGTCTGCTTCCCTGGCCCCAGGCAGCCTGGGCTCCCTCTCAGGGTCCTGCAGCCCGCTGACCACAGGGGCACTGGCTAGGGCCTCCTTGCGTGGGAGCCAAGCCCCACCCTGGCCCCATCTCTCCCCACAGCCCTGTCAGACCCTGCTGCCAAGGAAAACTGCATGATGCATCTGCTCCGCTCCCTGCCTGACCCCAACCTCATCACCTTCCTCTTCCTGCTGGAACACTTGAAAAGGTAATGGACAGGGGCCCCATCGGGGGCTGGGGTGGGGCAGGGAGCCCAGGTCAGGCACCTGCTGGAGAGCACACACCAGCTGCAGGACCTACCTCCTCATGGGTGCTGGCCTCCGCCCGCCATCCAGAGCAGGGTGAGAGTTCACTTCTTGAATTTTTACACTCAAATTCTGGTTTGAGAAGTATTTGTGTCCAAATAACAATCCGAAATATTGGCCATAGGATGCTTAGAAAGGCAGGGCTGGAGCCAAAAACCATAGATGAATTTTACAGTCAAGCGGGTCATTCAGTCAACTTAGCATATTCGAAATGGAAAGAACAGACAGCATGAGGGTGCGCTGCAGGCAGAGTGTATGTGCGTGTCCTGTTCTGTTCAGGCGCATACAGCCACGTGTACTTTACAATGTTAAGTGCATTTGTTATTGCGTGTTCCAGTCAAAAAGTTAGACACCTGCTGCTCTTGACCACACCTTACCTAACAGACAGGGACACAGTCCCGAGCCCAGCAGGGATTTGTTGTGGTAAGCAGGGCTCTGTCCCCAGAATCCACGTCTCCCAGATCCTAAACTAAGGCCTTTCCCACCGTCCCCCTGACTGCGCGCTCCTTGTATATAATTGGGTCAAACCAAGAGCTGCTAAAGTTGAGGCCTGCAGCAAACTTCAAACTGAAACTAGTCCTAAAGACGTCCTTACCATTCACTTTTGAGCCCAGGACTGGTCCGGGGTATGAATACGGAGGAAAAGTCCCCAGGTGTTGCTTAAATCTGATACCCGGTAGCGGGGAGCCTGGAGAGCGGGCTGTGCCATGGATCCTCCATGGAGCTCAGCCCCAGCCCCCAGGCTCCGAGCCGCGGCTCAGCCAGGCCAGGCTTAGGAGGGCCGGCAGAGATCTGGAAGTGCCTGGGGCTGCTGTCTTGTTTTTCCCATTATGAAACATTCCCTCTGGCTTGGCCAGGACCGAAACCTCAACCAGTTCCCAAATAGCTTGGCAAGCACTGTGGGGAGGACACACAGAGGAGTGCGAAGGGAAAATTCATTAGGTTTTCCACCCTGGGAACCGGGCACAGTCTGTTCCCACATCTGGGCCCCTGGCTGGCCGTGTGTGTGTGTGTGTGTGTGTGTGTGTGTGTGTGTGTGTGTGTGTGGCCGGGCCAGCTGCACAGCTGCCTCCTGGCATGGCAATGTTTGCCCGTTTCCAAAGCAGTCAGCAGGCTCGTCCGTGACTCTTGCCTGGAGGTTGGGAAGAGAGTGGGGTGAGAGGCACTGCTCGGGGTGGGTGGGGCTCAGCCCCAGGAACATTTCCTGGGACTGGGGAGGCCCAGGGCTTCTCCGATGCACTGGGTAGTACTGAACTGCCTGGCACCAGCCACAGGTGGCAGCCCCTGCTGTCATTCAGGGGAAACACCGACAGAGCACCTGGCCTATTAAGCAAGAGAAGCAGAGGAAGATCCAAGGGGAGGCAACTCTGGGGTCCCATGAGATAGACCCTTCCAGAAAGGAGTGGGAGGACAGCCCCTGGGTTCCCTTCTGGGATCAGGATTGTTCCCACCACAGCACAGGGGGCAGAGCCTTGGGTCTAGTTAGCAATTGCTGCGGGGGCCTCAGCTCCCACCTGTGGCTCCTGCCCCTGCCCCACCCACCCACCCTGACCCTTCCTCTGGGCCTCACGCCACAGCCTGTCTGGTCAAGGATGAAGCACAGTGGTGTGATGAAGGGCAGGGGCTCTGGAGGTCAGCTGCCTGGGTTCACTGCCCAGCTCTACTGCTTGCTAGCTGTGTAACCCCAGGGAGGTCACTTAAGCTGTCTGTGCTTAAGTTTCTTCATCTGTGTGATGGAGATGATAATACCTACCCAAAGGATTCTGAGGAGTGCAAATTATTATTAGGAAAGTCCTTGGGTCAGTAATGCCATTACCCCTAAGGCAGAGGTGTTGGGGTGGGTCCTTCTGGCTCTGGCAGTTTGCCGTTGGTTTGGCGGTGGCTCTGGAGCTGGGGATCTGTCATAGGGATGTACTGAGACAGAGCTGGGGACTTGGTTTCTTGACCTGGTTTCCTCCCTACCAAGAGGCCTCTACCGGGTAGGAGAGGAGGTCTCATGACCACCTTCCGGGAATTCTAGGAGCTTTCACACCTGAGGCCAAGGGTCTGGAGCTCCCAGCAGCTGCTGAGAAATGACTTTTTTTCCCCTCCCCTCCCTTTCAGGGTGGCGGAGAAGGAGCCCATCAACAAAATGTCCCTTCACAACCTGGCTACTGTGTTTGGCCCCACGTTACTGAGACCCTCAGAAGTGGAGAGCAAAGCACACCTCACGTCAGCTGCAGACATCTGGTCCCATGATGTCATGGCACAGGTACTGCCACTGTCTGGGCCTGTGGCTGGTAGAGTGGTGGGACAACCCCCCGCCCAGGTGGGGAGAGAGAACAGCTCAGAGTCCCACACACCCCTTCCCCCCTAAGCAGCTGGGCTGATGGTCTGTAGGCTGTCACCAGGGAGGCAGGGCTTTGGATGGTCCTCCCCCTCGCAGACCGAAACAGAGGTTACACGAAGGCCCCTAGATGAGGGCCCAGGTCCTGGCTGTGATCCTGGGAGTGCCTCTGTCTCACAAAGGAAGCCCAGAGGTATAGGAAGAAGCTGGGGGCCTTGTCCTCACCCATGGAAGCTCTGGGATTGCTTCTGGGTCAGGAAGCTTCCCTGGGATCCCTACAAGACCCAGGTCAGGGTCCAGTCTGCAGCAGGCCGCCAAGCCAAAGCCAACCAACCTCTGGAGACAGGCTGGAGACTTCTGACAGATTGGGAAGTGGCCCCAGGCTCCTCACCCCCTGCCCTGCAGCGCCCCCTACTGCTGCAAGCGGGCAGACACACCTGGGCTGCCAAGGAAGGGGAAGCGGCAGGAGCCAGCCTGAGAGGGAAGGGGGCCAACACAGACAATGACCCCAGCCCGGGGTCCGTTTCTTCTCAGCAGATCGGTGGCCACGAGGACAAGGCCCCCGCCTCAGTCTCCCTTGTCTCCCCACAGGTCCAGGTCCTCCTCTACTACCTGCAGCACCCCCCCATTTCCTTCGCAGAACTGAAGCGGAACACACTGTACTTCTCCACCGACGTGTAGCCCCAGGTGGGAGCAGCTGTGGGGGTGGCCAAACCAGCCTCTCCAGCCGGGGGACCCAACACAGACTTGAAAGACTACAATAGAAAACTCCCAAACCCAGCACTCCAGACTCCAAGGGACGCAGATTTCCAAGAACTGGAATATGTGCATCTTTTGTGCCACCTTGTACAAAGCCAGCTGACCCAGCCCCCAGCCTCACCGCCACACCCTGGGCCTCCTGCCCTCTGTACCTCTAGTTGTGTTTAATGCTCCATGCTGCTCGGGATTTGTTTTATGTCTGTTTGTCATGCAGAAAAGGTAGTGACTGACCCGGTATGGGCAGAGAGACGGCCTGCTTTGTTCTTTCATTTCCTCCAACACTTTCTTTCCTCCTGAGTCCGGTCCAAGGACTTTTATTTGGCGCTCAGTAACCGCTGCCAGCTTAGCCTCTCTTGGCCCTGTTCCCAGATCGCAGTCTCCCGGCAGCTCCCCTCGGTTTCCTCCTCCCTCTCCTCCCTCCCGGCCTGCCCGCCCGCATGTGCAGCCTTGGTCTTCGCTCCGTCACCGCGGAAGTTCTGAGGTGGCCCTGGGCGGCGGTGGCCCCGCAGAGGCCGCCGTAAGCCGCCCCTGGCCCCCCCTCGCCCTCCACCTGCGGAAGCACACCTGCCTGCCTTGCTGCCTGTGCAAATGTTGGACAAGGAGACAGACTCCACTAAGCCTCAGCTTAGCACAGAGCTGGAAAGTGGATTTCTGGAAGTTTCCACCTGAGAATCTCTTTCTGGGGTTTATCTGTTCTGTCTCCTGCCTACCAGTGAGGCATTTTGACTGTTTCTTCTATTGCTTTTCAGTTCCTTTCCCCCTGCTTTCTGTTCCCTTTGAGTGTGAAGACTCAGGAGTGGCCTGCTGTAGCCAGAGGGTGAGGAAAGACCTGGGGGAGGCGGGAGAGGCAGCCACTGAGGCAACACTGGCTGAGCGTCAGAGGAACACCACACTGCACTGGGTGTCCTGAGTTGGGGGGGGGGGGGCGGCACTGTCAGCAGTGGGGTTGTAGTGGCGCTTCTAGCAGAGCTCGGCCTCCAGGAGGGCAGCTACTCGGCCGAAGCGGGTGCCCAGACACAAGCTCAGGCCCCATCCGGGAGCCCGGCCCTCCTGGCGCCTCGCATACCTTGTGGCGCCTTTGCCTTAGGTTTTACATTCTCCACAGCCACGCACTGCCACGGGGCGGCCCTCACAACCGCGCATTCACGCTCCAGGGCCTGGGAAGGGCAGTGTGGCCCAACAGCAGCCAGCCCTCAGGGTGCTGCATCCCCACCCCAGCTTCTCGATGGGGCCTTTCAGATGAACTTTGGGAACTCAGGAAGCTGGGGTGGGATGAGGAGTTATAGGCACCGCCTCTTGGAATTGCGTTTTGCTGGAGACCCTCAGTGTTGTTGCTCTGCTCCAGAGTCAGGGATCAACGAGTCCCGTCACCAACTTTGAGACCCATCTCTCCGTACTGGAAAGGAGTGTGAAATACGCCCAAATACTTGTTTCCTCCCATGTCAGCAGGAGCTGCCAGCCTGTGGTGGTTAGGCTGGAGGTGCAGACGCTCCAGGGCTGCGGGGGATTGGGTTGTAGTACAAGCTCCCTGGCTCCTGTGTGGCAGAGAGTAGATTCCTGGCTCTCAGGATGGGAGAGAACAGCTCTTACCGCTTGAGCTCAGGGCTGAGTTTTACAGAAGGGTTGGCTGGCCCTAAGCTGTAGTGCTTGCTCCGCGAGAAGCAGGGCCCTTTATGGTCTTGTTTACACCTGTGGCCCAGTCTTGGGCAGAACGGTACACATTCTGTGCACATCAGAGGAAAGAGATGCCCAAGAGGAGGGACATACTGGCCATTTAGCTACCTGTTAACAGCTTAGCTAGGAGCCTCATCCCTGAGACAGGAGATGGGGAAAGAACTTGAATCTGAACATCCCAGCGTCTGCCCATCCCTGGAGTCTCTGCTTGGCACTCAGGAGTCGGTATGTGGCACGAAAGGCTCTTGCTCCCAAAGCCATTGATGGTAGTGAACTGGAGGCCTGGCTTGAGCTAGTTACAGCCAAAAATGGGTGCCTCCCACCTCCCCAAAATAAGGGATGTTTACTTCTCGGCGTCAGGTAGCTGTTGCAGCCCCCAAGCACGGGCAGTGTGAGAACGGGAAGGAGGCTGAGAAACGCAGAGGCTCAGGCTGTTTAGACGCTCTACCCCCAGAGCGGGGGCGGCAGGTGCCAGACCGGGACTAAGCGGCACCAAGGAACTAGCCCACGGACTCTCCTGAGAAACAGGGACGGTGCGACCCAGGGCCCCCAGCCACTGTGCCCGGCAGGGCAGGCTGTGCCGACAGGCTTAGCAGAGGGGCTCCAGGAATCCTGGTAGGCCTGTCCTTGCTGGCAATTACTACGGGCTGCTGGTTTTTGCTGATACAGGTAGGATGGGACCCTTCATTAATATTTGACTTTAATAAGTTGGTAAGGATATATTTTTTGTCTATGTTCTGTTTCAACTTATGTAGATTATTATAAATTGATGTAAACCACGTGAGAGGAAAATGTTAATAAAAAAATGCAAAGCCCCAACATTTGCACACAACTCAGCCCCGTGGTGCGGACATTTGTGTTTTCGGTAGTCCAGGGAAGACCACCAGTCTAAATGGCTTTAACTCTTCAGGCTGCGTCCAGATGTGCGTTTCCAGGAATCCATTCACCTAGTTAATTCCCCTTAAGCTTCCCTGTGGACCACGGGGCCTGAGGCAGCCTGAGGGAGGCGTGCCCAAGCCTTCTCCTTGCTCTCCACAAAGGCCTCCAGGTCAGCCACCGGCTGTAAGTGCCTTGCCAGGGACGTGACTGTCAGTATGCCTCAGAGAAATAGCAGGAATTTGTCCCTGCAAATGGAGGTTTCTTATTTTATGTAAACTTTCCTCTCCGTTTTCCTTGGATGTGGCTCATCTTTTGGCCTCATCTGCTTGCAGCGAGGCTGGATCCCCCAGAGGGCCCTGCCTCCCTTCAGGAGAGCTGGTGGGGTTAACAGAGGCCCCCACCAGCCCAAGCCATCGGACACTGTGTTTATTCTGGAGATCAGGAACAGATGTCTCTGAAAATTGGTGTTTGGTTTATGAGGTCATACGGACTCCTTGGCCATCTAAAACAGGAAACTATTCATCTCCTCTCTTGATTCAACAGTCAATGTGGACAATGCTTCGCTTATTGAAATGATGGCTACTGACAGCCCCAGGGCTCATCTCTGCCAAGGCAGTCCTCAGGGCGGCATGTCTCATATTCGGTCGTTCAGTGTATCTGACCTCACGCACCAGACTGGCTGGGGGAAGATGCGGGCATCCTAGCTCTTTGACAGGTGCCAGGTAGGAGTATGTGCTCTTGCTCTCGAAGTGCTTACAGATGACTTACTTAGGACAGTGTGGAAAACAATTCTAAATTTGCCCTCAGACCTCTGAAGATACTCCAGACAGCCTAGCAGCAAAGACGGCTCCTGCCTGTGAGGCTGGGGCAGGCATTCTATAGAATTCACCATAGAAGGACATGAGCTCTCTGCACTGCCCATGCTCATTCCAAAGGAAACAGCAGGCACGGCCAGAGGAAGGTGTCACCAGCTGCGTTTGACATTATCGCTCACGGCACAAACACACACTCGGGACGCCTGGATGTTCCAGCCTAGTCTTTGAAATCTGGTTAAGGATGGGTGGGCTGGAAGACAGCAGGCCAGGGAGAAGAAAGAAGAGGCGGAGGAGTTACCATACAGTAGGAAAAAAGACGTAAATGCTGGCTGAAGGTGGCCAGAATTACATGTCCCCCACCGAGCCTACTTGCCCGCCCCAAGAGCAAAAGCCTGGGTTCATCAGCTTCATTTTGCCGCTGGAGTAAAGCTGAACCAGGGGCAAACCCCAATTTTTTTTTTAAAAAAGGCTGTTTTTTTCCCTATGGCACACAATTAGGCTGAGCTTCTCTTGTCAGAAAAAGGCTATCAGGTCAAGTCAAAAACACCTGTTAAAATAACGAGTGTTAGAATAAAAGGACACGCACCAGAGAACGAGGGCAGGTGAACAGCTTCTCAGCAGCGACTGATTTTACCCAGTGCCTGCTGTCATTTCGTCACCAGGGCGATGACAGCGGGACCCTTCACAGGTGGTGCTTGAGCCAGGCCTAGTCCAGGGCTCAAAGCAAAACAGCAGCAGGTGGTCCAGGCCAGCCCACAGGAGGGACTTCTAGAGGAAGCCAGTAGGACTTAATGTGTGGTATTTCAGTGCACCCTAGGAAGCAGCTGGGCTGGTTTCTCAGGTGGACGGCCCTGGCCGATGGAATAGACTCAGTGAGGATAACACCACACTCCCAGCCCTGAGAAATCGAATGACCCCACACTCCTCAGGAGCCTTCTCTGTTTTGCTCCTTTGAATGTTCAATCTTTGGGCCGCCTGGCACCATTTGCAGGAACTGTAAAATTTGAAAATAAAAATAAACCATTCGACCTGTAATATAAATATATATATTTTTTTTTAACAAGGATAGCAGAGTGCTAAACAAAATGACATAACTGGCTGGAGGGCATAAGTTCACTTGGCCCTTCCCTGACAACGGGAGAAGATGACTGCATGGGGTTCCCAGGTAGAACAGCTTCCTGCCTCTGTGTGAAGTCCCGTCTGTTCCCGCAGCACCAACCAACCAGAGGACCAGGTGTGGTCAGGACTGAATCTGTGGAGCTTAATTTCTTCGAGTGAACACACTGACTCCTAATCTGCCGGAAAGAGAGAGCCTGGCATGGCATATCCCATACGGCCCGGCCGGGGCCCAGCAGCAGAGAGCACGGCTGCTCAGAGGCCGGAGGCATAGGGCGGCCAGGCGGCTCCCTCACAACATCAGCTACGGGAGGGAAAATGCCTGTCTTCAGTGTCTGCAGCAAATGCCATGGGGTGGTGCAGAAAATGCCCTCCACAGAGCAGCTCTGATGCGGGGCTGGGGTTGTCCTTCCCGGGAGGCAGTCACTCTCACCGTAGATAGTAATCAATTGCAGCAGAGAAAGCCGCAAAACCTCCACAACCAATGACCCCGGCCTTTAAGCCAGCTGTAAGGCAAACAGAAATGACATTATATGTGGTGACAGATGCTGGGTCAGACTGCACTCACAAAACGTCTGCATATCCACAGATGCAAAGGAATCAGCTTAAGCGTTCTAAGTCATTCAACCTATCAGAGATCTGCGAGACTTCAAGGAAGCCGTGGTACATGACTTAATCCAGTGTGCTTTAGCTAAACTGTACATTCGTTTAACTTTTCTCATTCCAAAGAATTAATATTTCCAGTCTCATGAAAATAGCCCCTCACAGGCAGGAAACTGGTTAAGAAAACCAGCCCTTAGAATCAAGTGAAAGCATATGGCCTGTTACTCTGACTTGTTTATGGAATAAATTCCTGGGAAGGTGATCAAAGCGGTCCAAGAGTGAGCTGAGCTTCTTGAGGCCCTGACAAAGCCGAGCGGTGGGAAGACCAAAGGAAAAGTTACTCTCTAAATCATAAATGGCTGTTTGAGGAGCAAAAGCAGGCTTTTAATGAAAGCAAATCATCTTGCCTCTTAGAAAATGAGAAAACAGATTTTTTGCTTTGGGTAGGCTGGGACGCGGCAGAGAAAGTGGCTAGCAGTGGACCCTGTTAGGAAAGTCAAATCCCTGACCCGACAGCACACTCCTGATGGGAACGGCAACAGGGAGCGTGGCAGGGGCTGATTTCCTTCTCTGTTGTTTGCAGCTGATAAGCGAACATTTCTTGAATACCTATGTTTGGCTTTCCATGGGTAGAAATCTAAGAATCCTCAACTGCGGAAAGACATTACCGTGATAACTTATACACAAAATTATTAAGAAAAATGTCTAAACACTGGAAACACAGGGAGCTGAAATTTCGGCATGACATATGAACACATGGGCTTTCCAGAGCTGCGTGGGACCTAGCTATGCCTCCATATTATCCTGTGTATCGACATACTCAAGGAATTACCGTGAGGAAGTTCTTCCCATGTTTCCAATATGGGGGCAGTTCTTTTTTCTAAGACAGATCTAGATCTATCAGTGGTTCTCACCTGGGAGCAATTTTACCCCCCAGGGGACATTTGACATTTTACCCCCCTGGAGACACTTAGTTCTCAAAACTAGAGTGGGTAGAGGCCAGGGATGCTGCTAAACATCCTTAAATACATGGACAAGCCCCACCCCTTCTCCCAGCAAAGATTTATCTGGTCCAAAATATCAATAGTGCCAAGATAAGAAACCCTGAAGCTTCTGAAATTGAGTTGCACACAGAAGCAAATGTGATTAATTTATCTGAAGGGAAGAATATCGAGTATCCACATATACCTTGGGCTGTCGCCGGAACACTCATATGTTTAGAAATGTCAACTTCAGCATGTTGTCCAAGGTCACAGTGAAAACCACTCAAGAGCTGTTTACTAACCTCTGAAACCAATGGCTCCTCCGGTGATGCAGCCACTAATGACACTGTTCTTCCAATCCGACTTTCCCCGGTGCTGCGGTGGAGAAGCGCAGTTTGGACACAAAGAAACAAGCCAGATGAGACAATTAAGGGGAAAAGGCACAGGGTTTTTAGCTGGCTAATTTAGTCCCTCCCAAAGGAAACCTAATCTTCTTCTCTTTCACGAGTATAGTTCCTAAAATTTGAATGTGTTCATAGGTGCTTCCTGCAGGTGGTCCCAGAGCACTGAAACCAAGTGCAGCGCTTGAGAAGTAATCAAAATCTCTTCTCGCATTCCCCAATAAGTCTCATGTTTAAAATCATTAACCAACTTCAAGCCTACAAAAAGAAGTAAAGAATCATGCAAGCCCAAATCACAAACCCAAAAAGTTTACATTAGGGGTTACTTAATGGAAGTCCAATCTAGAAAGTACTGAACATTTCTGATCTGCTTTCTAATAACATGAAGAGCACTTCTCTTCAGAAGTTATAAGGTGGCAGCAGGCAAGGCTTTCTCTGAAGGTAGAGACACTTACAGATTCTACCAAACACTCAGTGCAAGAAAACATGGCTCCCACAATGGCAAAATTTTTGGCGTAGGACACTCCTCTCTGCCCCATGTCTTTCAGAACTTCTTTTGCCGTCGGCGTACGGTAAGGATCCTTAGGGTCAAAGCCCACATTGGTATCAATACCGGCAGTGAACACCCCAAATGCACCTCCCAAGACAAATCCTAAAAACAAACAAACAGAGATGAAGGTTTCTTTGACATGTTTTCTGAGTAACTGTAATGGGGTCATATTCAAACAGCACCTTCTGGGTGGCCACCAGTGAAGAAGACACCCCACACCCCTCTCCACTTGCCTGGTTTCCGCATTACACAATCCAGAATCTATCTTGTTGACAGCTTCTTCTCTGTCTCCTCTTGAATTTCTGCCTCATTTCATTTTCTAATACTGTATTCCTCAAGATTCGGTCTTTAACCCTGTTCTTTCTCTACACTCTCTCGCATGTAACCAGTCACCCTTGAGGTAAGCCATCGACTTTGCAAATCACTCCTTTAACAATGGTAACATTCATAATAGTCATTTAGTAAATACCATGTGCCAGTTACTGGGACACTTTAGAGTTACAGCCTCATTAACCCTTCACAATAATCCCATGAGGTAGATACTATTATCCTCTTTTCTGCAGACACTGAATCTCAGAGAAGTTATTTCCCTAAAGTCACAAAGCTACCAAACAGCAAACGCCACGCTGCTGTCCGCATCTGACCTTGCTGAACCTGCCAGACATTTCCATTCACATGTCCTCTTACCACCTCAAGATCAATACAGTTGACCCTTGAACAATGCAAGGGTTAGGGGTGCCAAGCCCCCACAGTCAAAGATCCACTCCTAACTTTTAACTCCCCGCAAACTTAGCTGTCCCGAGTAAGATCTAGCGAGAAGCCCAAGAGCGAGCGCACAGCCTACCAGCCCCGTGACCCCCACCACCAGCCGTACTAACCACCCACCAACCACCACCGAGGTGCCCGAGTGAGACCAAAGGAGCCAGGCAGGCAAGGCCACCACCACCACCAATGCCACCACCACCCTCTCCCGGAGGCTCCAACGGAGGCCAAGAGTCTGTGGGCTGTGGCGCCACCCCAGGCTGAGGCTCCCCGCACCGCCACCGTCGTTGCAGGAAAGCCAGGTGGGGACGTGGCTGCCGCCCGCAGAAAAGACACAAAGAAAAAAAGTTCTTGCCGCCAAAGTCCTTGACACTGTCAAATGGTTCAACACCAGAAATGGATATGGATTTATAAATCAGGACACCAAAGACGTGTCTGTACATCAGACTGCCATCAAGAATAACCCACAGAAATATCTGTGCAGTGTAGGAGACGGAGAAACTGTGGAGTTGGGTGGAGTTGAAGGAGAGGTGCGTGCAGAAGCAGCCAATGTGACGGACCCAGATGGAACTCCTGCAGAAGGGAGTGGTCATGCTGCTGACCACACTGTTACAGGTGTGGCTACTATGGCAGATGCGGTGGACTGCCCCATAATTACGCTGGGGAGGAGGAGGAGAATGGGAGGGGCAGCAGTGAATATGCATCCCCTGCCACAGAAGGGCAATTCTCTGGGGCCCGGAGTCAGCTGTGCAGCCCCAGTACCTCCCTCAGTCCCAGCCGGGCTACCTCCCTACCACGTGGGACAGAACTTTGACCTTCCCTCACAGGTCTTTCCCATCCCAACGGAATGGAGGCTGTTAAGACTGGGGAGATGACGGATGAAGTCCCACAGGAAGCGCAGCTTCAGGGGCCAGCTCATTGAAATCCAGCTTACCGTCCAAGGTACTGTAGGGGACCAACCCGCCCACACCCGCCCCAGCTGTGGGAGAGGCTGAAGGTAAAGAGAGTCAACAAGCAGCAACGTCCGAACCAAGCATCTGCTCACCGGGGATACTGGCACCTTACAACTAGCTGCGTCACCCCTGTCCTCCTAATGCTCCTTCACCAGATGGCAAAGAGACCAAGGCTGGTGACGTGCCATCTGAGAACCCTGCTCCAGCCACGGAGCAGTGCAGTTTTGAGTAACACCAGACTCCCCAGGCACCTTTGCCATTAGCAAATGACCTAAAGAATTAATGACCATTCAAAAAATAAAACAAAAAGCAGACCACGACCTTACCAACACCAAAGCAATAAAGTGGAAGACTAATAACCAAGATGTGGGCACTGGAATGTCTGCAATTATTCTTTTTGAAACAAGTACAAAAGGAGAATGTCAGCCAACATTTCAGCAATTTTTCCGGGAATGCGCGCACAGAAGACGAGAGCGACCTCCCCAGTTTCGGCAACCACTAGGTTTATCTTTTTTCCTGGTTTTTAATGTTTTGGTAATATGAAAGACGAAGTATTAATACCACATGTGGAGAAGCCCAACCAAAGAAATCTGAAATATACAGTAAATGCTCCCCGCCCCCTTTTCTGTGCATTTTGGATACTGGTGATAAATTTCCAAATGACATAATTTTAAAAGAAAATGTATGCCCATCTTATTTATTTCTAGGATGATGGGAGGATAACATTTTTGCTCTCTTATGTGACTCTGTTTGAAAATGTGCAGCATGAAGTTCCTCAAAAATAAAATTTTTATCCTTCAGGGGAAAAAAACCCTTAGTTGCCCCTTGTTATCTGTGGGGCATTGGTTCCAGGCCTTTCCATGAATACCAAAATCCGCAGGTGGCCAAGTTCCCTATATAAAATGGTGTAGATCAATGCAGACAGTAAGCCGACTGCCTCCCTGGACTCCCCAGGGGACAGAAAACAGTACAAGTATTTATTGAAAAACATCTGCATATAGGTGGACTCCCACAGTTCAAACCATGTTGTTCTAGAGTCAACTGTGTATGTTCAGTGAAATCATGGGCACCGTCTCCAGATTTTCTTGCTTGTGGCTCCTTTCCAGTCACTCTGGCTACAAACCTCAAGGGCATTTCTGTTTCTTCGCTTCCCCCTACAACTCCGCGTCCACAATTATCATCCTAATCTAGCGCCTTTATCACTTCCACCTTGGAGCACTACAAAGACTCATTCATTTCAACAAATATGTAAGTGATACATCAGGGTGAAGCACAATGATGAACAAAGACCCAGTCCGTACCTAAGGAACCTTCAGTCTAGCAAATTTCCTATCTGGTCTCCCTGTCCACACTTTTCTTTCCTTCACCACACTCCATCCTGAGTCAGGCTCATTACCGCTTGTTACTCTCCTAAAAAACCATCAATGACTGCCCTAACCCCTATAGACAAAAAGCCCAAATCCCCTACTCTACCACAACTTGAAATGACATTTCTCTTCCTCTTTGTCCACCCTCATTCTCTCAATCCTTCAAGTTACAGCTCCAGTCTCATTTCCTCTTGTGGCCTACCCCCCAAACCAAAAAATGCTTTTTCTTTCTTCTTTGTACTGTACTTCACATTTGCACTCTTGCTATATTTGTCTGTCATTCTGAATGAGATTTCAACTCACCTACAAATGCGGTCTCTCTACCCTGCACACAGGAGGGGCACTGTACGTTCTCATATCCTCAAAAGGCTTTTTGTTTTGTTTCGTTTTGTTTTTTAAAGCCAAGTTCAGACTTCTTTCCCCTTTGTTCATTGCTGTCTAGTCCACTGGCCACACTGGCCTGTTTTCAAACCTCGAGCCAGCTCCCGCCAGACCTTTGCACTAGTCGTTCCCAATATCTGCAGCATTCTTCTGCAGACATTCTTCGATATATAAATATAAGAATGTTAGCTTCGGGAGAACAAGGCTCTTGTCTCTCACCCTGTATCTCCACCGCCTGGCAAGTGACGGCTACTCAGTAACGATTTATTGAAAGAATGATTACTTAAAAGTGAACGAATGATGAGCAAAGCCAACCATTTTATAACGTCCAGACCCCGACCCATAGTACCGATTCTCTGATCCAGTTTCTAGAGGGTCTAGAGAGGATTGTTGGAGGTCCCTGAACGAGGTGGGGGTGCTGTCAAGTTTGAGGCCCACGGGCTCCTCGCCTCCCAGGACCGCGGTCTTCTCGGCTGAGGACCCCGCTGCCATCCAAACCCTCAGCCTCCCAAGGGTGCCCCCTCGCCTTGCCTCACCTCCCACGCAGGCGAGCGCTGCCTTGAAGGCGCAGCTTTCCATTGCCTTTTCGATCATCTTCTGTTCCTCACTCTTGGCCGGACTCGGGATCCCGCCCAGGCTTCCAGGCTCCAGAAGCCGGGGCTGACGCTTGTCACCCACCAGGTACTGCAGAAGAAGGCTGTACTGCAGCGGGACTTCGGTGGATCCCGCCGCCTCCGGCGCGGAGCCGCCGGCACTGGGCGCAGTGGCCACCATGACTGCAGTTGCCCAAGAAACCCTGGCGTCCTTCCTCCCGCAGCAGATTCCACGGACTTCACGTTGGGGCTTTGCGTGCCTAGGCATTATGTCGCAACGGCAGATTCGCGACCTCGAGCGAGTCCGAGGATATTTGCTCAAGTCCGTCCGTGCGCACCTGGCAGAACTATCATGTTCCCCCAAAGCCTCTTGGGAATACTGAATAAGGTTTGTGCAGCATTCCCAATGGCACTGACAAACAAGATTCAGATTCACCAGCGCGCCCTCACCTTCGGGGCTGCAGCGCGGTGCCTACCGGGATTCGTAGTTCTAACTCGTACGTCCAAGGCATTTCCCAAGAAGCCTTGCGCTGGCACTTGCCCCTCTTCCTCTGTAGCTCCGAACAGACGCGAGCTGAGCGCTGTCGCGCCCGCGAAGCTGCAGCGCGCAGGGACGCCGGCAGGAGGCGCCTCGTCACCGCCTTTACAGTCTACTTGCAGGTACTGTGAGATGTAATAGAAGGTGCTTTGTAAATGAACGTGAAAGCATAGTATAAATGCATGGCGTAATTGTTTTGTTCAATAATTAAACCTTTCATGAGTGAAGCTAGCCAAGCGTAAGAAAAACCAGGGACGATGATAGGAAGTGGAGGCGACTGGATGGAGAGCGCAAGGGAGTCTGAGGCTGGTTGTTCGTGGAATTAGTGATATAGGACTAAAATTGCCGTGGAAAGCTAAATTTATATCATGTCGAACCAATTAAAGTGTTTACCAGCTTGCAGACTCAGAACCTGAAGATACACTGAGATTGTACTATATATGAAGCCAGAAAAAACTTTTGCAGTTTTTACGGTACTAAAATAGAACTCAAATTATCGTATTGATCCAGACGAGCAATGTATTTGGGTGTGTACACTAAGAGAAATATAAATAAAAACAGAAGATAGTGAGGATAGCCAGTCAACATAGGCACAGGCCTTTCTTTGGTTTCCAGCGTTCTCGGTGCTGCCGGGCATAGCATACAATTTACCCCACGTTCGCTCCAGCCACTGAAGCAGCTAGTCCTAAGGTTCCCGGGACTTCACACCTGTTGAATCTAATTCAGATCTCATTTTACAAGACTCCTCAGCTGCATTTGACACTGCTGACTCCTTCCACCTTCTCTGATGTTTCTTCACAGTTACAGTGGAGCTTCTCTTTCCTAGTTTTGCCATAGGCTCTCCAGTCGCTCAGTCTTCTTCGCAGGCGCCTCTGCCTGACATTTTCCCCTTTCCCTCTTGGTCCTCTCAGGGCTTCATCCTTTATTCTGTTCTCATGAAGCTCACTCTACCTGAGCAACTCACCCACGCTTGTGGCGTCTACTACCACCTCGAAGACATTAATGACTCCCAGATCTTTATCTCCGGCTTAGACCTTTTTCATAAGCACAAGAACCAGACAATTTCCATAGGCACTTCTAACTCAACACTTAAACACTGTTTCCTTCCAGATGAATGAGGGACCCAGGGCTCTGATTCATACCAGGGTCTTAAGAGCCAAAGTTGGACCGAAGAGAGAAGTTGGGACAGGCCCCCAGGCACATCCTCGGCAAGGTGGCCTAGGAAATCAATGGTCTAATCTAAACAGTTAATCCATGGGACTAGTTAGAGAGCAATAATCAACCCAAAAATTAAGGGCCTACGGCAGAGTTCAGATGAGATCCAAGAAAGCACAAGCAGAAATTCCAGGTGCCCGTGGTACATGAGGGAGGGACCCTTTTTGGAACATCATTGGCCCAGGTCACAGATGGAGAGAGAACAGTTACAGACACAGACACTAATCTGGTGTCTCTCTGTTCCCACCCATCTTCTTCAATAGGTGGAATGAATTTCACCTGATGGAAAACTTGAATCTCTTCAAGCATATTCCAGAAGTGAGAAGTGGTTTCCCATGTCTGTTTCCCTGGGCTAACCCTTTGCCACTAGTCTAGTGACTTTATCTGTCCATGGCATCATTGGGAGTCCAGTAGATCTCATGTCACAGTTTGGTTCCCCATCTCAGGTCATCTTTTCTGACAAGGATAGAGGGTTGGTGGGTAGAGAGAACAAGGGACAATTAAAGATGAATTAGATTCACAGGGAGGGTTGAAGGAAGAGTCAGAACACTGTGAGCCGGTGACCCATCACTTGAAGGACTCCAGGTAGCGGCACAAATGGGTAGGTGCTGAACTGCAGGAGGGCCCCATCATATCTCACTTAGGTGTCCAAGACCCGGGCTGGCCTGTTGTTCTCTCAGTATGTCACTGGAGCCCAGAAGTAAAAGAAATAGCATGAGTGGGATGGAATGAGGAGGTCCAAGTTGAGGAGAGCAGTGTGTCCTATGTGGATTTGAGTTGCGTATGAATTTGGTAACAGTGAGCAGCCTGAACAATCCCGTTGCTGTAGGAGGTATGGCCCCATGGCTACTTTGAGTAGCCAACTGACTTACTGTAACTAGTGGGCACTGGACAAGTGACTTTGTATTTAGAGGACTTTGATCCATGTCCTCCAAAGCCAGAGTATAGCTAGGAGCTAAGGATGGAAATATGGCATCTGAGAAGCTCATGGAAGGAGGAGATATTCATAAGACGTGGCTGTAGCTGGGCTGCAGCAGGAGCTAAACTGCTCTGAAAAGGTGACAATCCACCAGCATCACCATCCTCCATCACGTGAGGGGTATAGGTCAGAGGTGAAATCTAAGGATGTTTAGGAATCGAGAGTTGGTATGATCCCTGCGCTGCCTGTCACATGTGGTTGCATAAGCCATGCATACCCCTTTGGCTGGAGTAGCTGGTTAGGAAGGAATGATGGGCCATGTACTATACCTGGGCAGAGGCTGCCACTCTCTGGGTGTACTACCGTACCACCTGCCTCTTTCTCCCCAGAGGTCCCTCCTAGACAACCCTAGGTTCCCCAAAGATGCCTATACAGCATCTCTTAGGTTAGCAGCAAGTGAGGCAAGTGGCAGCCATTGTCTAAAATTACCTCTCACTGAAAGTAGATTCACACGACTTGGAGCTCCATTGAGATGGGGAACAACTGTTTGGCTAACAAGCCTGAGGTACCTCATGGAGCTAGAGTCTCACCGCAGGGTGGCCCGTGGGCCAGAGCAGAAGGGAAAGGTGGCACATTGCCGGTTTCATCTCTAATCTTAAAGCAAATTTCACTGGCTCAAAGGGCTGGTATCCAAGGGTTTGGAACAATTTGTTGTGGAAAAAAGCCACTGATTCCTACTGGTCTTTTGTTTAGTGCTAAAGAAAGGCACTCAAGCCCTGGCCAGTGTGGCTCAGTGGATGAGTGCTGGCCTGTGAACCAAAGGGTTGATGGTTTGATTCCCAGTCAGGGCACATGCCTGGGTTGTGGGCCAGGTCCCCAGTTGGGGGTGTGTGAGAGGCAACCACACATTGATGTGTCGCTCCCTCTCTCTCTCTCTCCCTTCCCCTCTCTCTAAACATAAATAAATAAAATCTTTTTAAAAAAAAATGGTGCTTAGCCTCACAGGTCCAGCAGCCCAGATGGCCACGTCCTGGCAAGTGCAGACCAGGCTTGACGCTTGATTGGTTAGGAGGCCTCAGGGACTGTTTGCCAGGTGAAAGACCCAGACAGAGGCCGGCGTGTTTCTCTGCTTTTCCCTCTATGCACAAAACCATCAGTGATCCTTTACCCTGCTCACCATCCTCCCCAAATCCAGAGCTTTCTGTGTCTGATGTTACTTTCATAGCTGAATCAGAAAGCTTGGACGTTCTCTGTGCTGACAATAAACTTTTCTAGGAGTGGGACAGCAGGGATGTAGCTTTGCTGGGGACACAGCACAGGCAGGGCGAGTGGAGTTCTGTATTTTTTGTTGTACACATGAAAACACGTAATTGAACTCCCAAAACACAAAATTTATTTATAAAAAATTGTATATTTATTCTTGCATGTTTAAACTTGAGTCACCTTCAAAGTACTCTCCATTTGATGCAATACATCTATCGAGAATTTTCTCCACTGCTCAAAACAGTGTTTGAACTTGTCGATTTTGATGCCCATTAGGGCCTCTGCCGTTTTTTTCTTTCCCCTCTTCCACATCGGCAAAAGGCTTCCCTTTGAGGACTTTTTTCGTCTGGGGAAATAAAAAAAAAAAGATTACTCAGGGCAAGATAGGGTGAGTAGGGAGGGTGGAGCATGGGGGGTCTCGCTGTTTTTGCTCAAAAACTGCGGAACAGTCAGCTCAGTGTGGGCAGGTGCGCTCTAAATCACCCATCATGAAATGTGCAAACGCATTGAAAGAGTCTTAAAAAAAAATTCACCGAAGCTGAATGCCGCCTCTCACAACAACACCAACTGGTACACTGATACAGACGGGTTCCTAGAACACTCACCTAGTGGTGGAAGCCTGTACTACAAGGGGCCCGCCCCCCAGAAGAGAATTCTGAGTTTTTTTGGGGGGGTCCCCATTGTGTACAAAGAACTAGCATTATTTCTGAGGTAAGGAAGACACCTTGAATGACCCATTCAAGGATGTTCACTTAGTCCAGCTTATGAAGCCGATGTCCTTTGTGTCCAGGCTGAAACACCAGCAGCCATACTGAGGCCATATTTCCAGATCAAACCATGTGGGTTTGAGCAGATACAGCAAGAACGAGAACCCTAGCTGAATTTTCTCAAATGGCTCCAGCAGAGCTACTGATGACCCATCATGTTCTCTCAGATGCAATGAAGCAAAAGGTTGTTATAATTCCTTCAGCTAACTGATCCACCTTTCACTCCAGTGAGCTGTTAACCTGCAAGGAACACTGGCAAGTAGACCTCTGATCAGGCAGAATAATAAGGATCCAGCATTGAATGCACTGCTTGGGCATTGCTGCCTCATAGGGACAAGAAGAGTTCGTAGGATTGAGAGCAGAACCAGGACTCCGGACGCTGAAACCAGCCCGGGTGTTAGGCGAGGACGCCCATCCCTGCCCAAAAGAAGGCACTTTGGTGTAAGGCGGGCTCTCTGAAGTCCCGGGAGGCAGCACTGGTGTGAGGACTGGCAGGAAGCAGCCTGGGCTTGTGAACTGGGAGCAAGAGCCGATGCCTCACTCCCCAGTAGGAGGACTCAGAAGCAAGGAATAGCCTGAACACATCAGGGAAGCAGTGAGAAGAAAAGAAAAATCAGACCTCCAAATCGGCCCCTCCCCCACCCCAGGTCAGGGAGCAGATCTGAGAGGCAGACCAGAAGGCTCCCTACGGGGTATGGCTCTTTCTGAAGTGCATCCACAGGTGTCAGCTGCCTGGCACTATGGGGTTTGGGTGGACTTAAATTAGAACTTACTTTCCTCCTCAGACCTGTTCTTCGTGAGTTTTCCATCTGGATGAGTGGTGCCTCCAAGCACTCTGTTAGTCTTGAATGCCTTGCTTCCTGCATCCCCTGCACGCCTTCTAAGGGTCTTTCAGATCCACCCCTTCTTTTGTGTACCCAACTACTGCCATAGTTGGAGGTCCAATCATTTCTCATTTAATAGGATCATTGGTCCTCGTGCCCCCTACCTTTCTCTTCCCCACACTGTCCACGGCACAGAAACAGGGGCAGGTCCCTGCTCAGAATTCTCTGCGCCAGGATAAAATCCAAACTCAATGTGCTGCTTTTACAGCCTGTGCCCAGGAAGACTCATATGTTTCAGTCCAAGTTTAGCTCTTAGTTGAACATTTCCATTCCCAGTTGTCTGCTTTCAATGTCTCTTTTGGATCTAGAAGTGATGGTTCTGAATCATTCTTAATGATTCGTGCTTTACAGTGTTTGGGAGATGAGTTCGGACTTTTTGATTCCTTGTCATGTCTTTGACTTGCGTCCTGTCCTCAGTTAAGTGTAAATTATTAGGAAATATTTATTATTATTACTTCTTCGTTCTTTTTGCCTTGTGATAGCCATGACGAGAACAAAAGTGTCCTGTGCTGTTTCTGGTGACAGACCCTTAGACTCTAGTCCGATTCTGGTGGGCGGTCTTAATGTGCTGGGGCAGATTTCTCCCACAGCATCCCTGTTTGGAAGCTTTTTACCCACCCATACCCAACAATCCAGATTTGCTTACTATCTCTTGTGCTGTTGCTTTGGCTTTGCTTACAAAAAGTTATTGGAGATTTGGCAAACAGTCTGGCAGTTTGGTGGAATGTTTGGACTGACTTCAAACTTGGTTAATGAATCGTACACTTTGGCTATGTCTGCAGTAGGATCACGTGGATGACAAGTTGTGAACCTGAGATCTGATCAGAAAAGCACCGGAGGCAAAGAGAAATGCGCATTATGCTTTTCTAGCACCTTGCACTTCTGACTCAGAAAAGAGTTAGGAGGCTCCAAGAACTAGACTGACCGCTGCTGCTGTTCTGGGGCATGGAATGAGCAAGAATAAGAACAACAGTGGTTACTTCCCAAAATTACATATCAAGTTGGTTCCAGAAAGATAAGCACCACACTCCTGCTCTAACCACGGAGGACGACACCCTTCCTTTGCTTCCTTCCTCTTCATCCTTGTCAGGTCCCGCTCTGTATTTTGCTTCACTTACTTCTCTGACGAGCAATTTCCGTTATCGGTGGATCTGCTGTAAAAGACTGACTTTTAAAAACAAAAAGATAAAACAGATGTAAAAACTGTAAGATAGCATTAATCTACAGGTAGAATCTTTAACAAGGAACTTGCCCTGAAATGGAATACAACTTTTTGTTTGAATCAATTTTAATTCAAATTTTGTTAACTATTTTTTGAACTATGTGGACCTGGAAAGCTTTCATCATCAAAACGTTCATTTTGTACTACAGTTTTGTTATAACAGAATTTGAATTTTTGTAAGACATTTTTTCTCTTTCATTTTGAGATGTCCCAATGTACTTTAAGTATTTCTTTTCCACTTATAATATCCCATCTTTTGAATAAGTTCTTTTTGAAATTTTAAAAAGTACTTCTTTCTTGGGCTAGAATTACAGCTTTCCTATTTTTCTCACATTTATTTCCTTCAGCTCCATCTCCAAGCAATCTGTTCCCTGTTTCTTAAATGTCTTTCCAGATTTATTTCATGCATATATAAACATTTTGTTTGTAAGTGTATACATATGTGTTTTTCTTCACTTAAAAACTTCCAAGTGGTAGCCTAGCACATCCTACCTGGCCTACACCTTACTTTCTCCTGTGCTGCATCCCAGAGACGTTCCATGTCAGTGGATATGATGAATCCAGGAAACAAGGGGTGGAAATGGGAGTATCATCGCTCACTGCCACCTCAGTCACTCACTAGCAAAATTTTTGCTCCTTATTCCCACAACTTTATGTTCTGCTGGCCCAGACGTCTTCATTCCAAAGGGGAAAATGCTTCCACCTGGAGGCACAACAGTGATTCCACCACGCTGGAAGTTAAAACCCAGCCGCTTTGGGCTTCTCATGCTTCTCCGGCAGAGAAGGGAGTTACTGCACTGGGTGGGGTGAGTGATCCTGACTACCAAGGGGAAATTGGACTACTGGTCTGCAGTGGAAATAAAAAAGAGTGTTCTGAAATACGAGAGGTCTCTTAGTTACCATACCCTGTGATTAAGATCAGTGGAAAACTACAACCTAATCTAGGCGGGATTATAACGGCACAGACCCCTCAGGAATAAAGATTGGAGTCACTTCACCAGGTAAAGAGCCATGACCAGCGGAGGCGCTTGCTGTAGGCAAAGGGGATACAAAAAGCGTAGCAGAAGAGGTAGATGTAACTTCCAGCTATGATCACATAACCAGTTAGAGAAATGAGAGCTGTAATCGTCATAAGCATTTTCTCCTTCTCTTGTGATGCATATGTTTGTATGTGTATATCTGTGTATGACAAATATCTTTGTTTCTTCTCTGTCCTATTCCCTTGTCATGTAGCGTAAGATGATTGACTTTATATCATTTAAGTTATTTACATCATTTAAGTATTTAAGTCATAAGATGTCAAAAAGAGGACTTTACCTCCTCCTTTGATGATGGGGTTAGTGCATTTTCGGTTGTACACAGGATAGTTGTATCACGGCAGGTGGAAGTACGACCCCCTTATTGTCTTCATTGGAGAGTAGGTGTGGCTTAAGGAGTTGAATGTAGGTGCCAAGTTGACAAGGCGGGGACTTGTGGTGTGTCAACTTGACTGGACCATGGGGTGCCCAGATATTTGGTTAAATGTTATTCTGGATATGTCTGTGAGGGTGCTTCTGGATGAGATTAGCATGTGAACGGGTAGACTGAGTAAAGCGTATTACCCCATTGTGGTGGGCCTTATCTAGTAGGTTGAAGACCTGAATAGCACAAAAAAAGTGAAGTAAGGTGACGGTGAAAGAAGACTTCACTCTCTCTACTTGTCTTTGAGCAGGGCCATAGGTCTTCTCTTACCTTCAAACTCAGACTCAGACTGGAACTTGCCCCGCCAGCTCTCCTGATTCTCAGGCCCTTGGACTCAGACCGGAAGTATCGTTGGCTCTCCTAGGTCTCCAGTTGGCTAAGCATAGATTTTGGGACATCTCAGCCTCCATAATCATGTAAGTCAATTCCTTATAATAAATCTATCTATCTATCTATCATCTATCTGTGTATGTATTTGTGTATCTATCTATCTATCTATCTATCTGTCCTGTTTCTGTTCTCTGGAGAACAAAGACTAATAAGTGTACAGAGAGATCTCCATAATTTTTTTCTTAAAAAAAAAAGATTTTATTTATTTACTTATAGAGAGAGGGGAAGGGAGGGATAAAGAGAGGGAGAGAAACATCAATGTGCCAATGTGCAAGATGGGCTGCCTCTCGCAGGACCCTCACTGGGGACCTGGCCTAAAACCCAGGCATGTGCCCTGACTGGGAATTGAACTGGCAACTTTTTGGTTTGCAGGCCAGCACTCAGTCCACTGAGCCACACCAGCCAGAGTTCCTTAATTCTTCTCAATGGCCAGATTATATCCCTAATGATCAAAGTGCCCTAATTGAGTCATCCTCAGTGATAACACAATAAGGCTCTTCCCACTGTTTTTCTAATTTCACCAGCATATCAAATATCTGTACACATACATCTTTATGCACAAATGCTACTTCACCTGAAGACCAAGGAATGTGATTCATGAACCTTAAGGGTGACAAGTGTATATATTTGTTCCGTGCATATTTTCTATAACATCATATACCTTAGAATGCAATTTCCCAGTAGGAAAACTCTGTAATATGTACGTTCTGTACAATGTCAGGCATGTTGACATTATAACTATCTAATAACTACTTTAAAACAATAATAATTTTCAGAATAGCCAGTCAATTCATGTAACATAACTAGCTAAATACCAGTAAGGACATTCTCTTTAAGTGGATCTCTTGAACTGCATAAGCAGAGAGAGTGCTTTCTGCAGGCCAAAGGATGTTGGCTCTTCTTTTCAGGAAGCCCAATGAGTCTCCTTGGGCCTCTTTTTGTAACAAACACCCACTAGAATTATGATTTTGAAATCATTTCCATTGCAAATCCCCTCTTTCCACTCCCCTTTAAAACGCAGCTGTGATATTTGGCTTCTAACCAAAGGCCTGCTGCACCAACAATTCTCTAAATTTTATTTATATTTCATGTGCAGTATGTTCAAACTCTCACTTTCCCAGGTGCCAGATGCTGGGTTGGACACTCTCCAGTGGAAAGTGTTTTCCTGTAAAATAATAAAAGTAAAATGCTGAACAAACTGACTCTTTATATCGGACTTGCACCTAGTTTACTAGAGTTAAGTACTTTAATAATGACTTTACTACTGTCCCAAATTTGCAGTCCCCCAAATTCCCTCTTCACCTACCTCCACACCAAATTGCCCCTGGCTTCTGCAGGATATAAAAGCTTAGTCATTTCATATTTCTTCAGTGTTCATTTGAAAGTGTTAGAGTGTAGGAATCTGTCTCGCATGCTTTCAGTGGTGCCTGATGTAACACACCCACAGGTATTTAAAATATGATTTGGGTGAGAAGATAAAGCATGAATCCATTTACAGGATTTAAAGATATTTAATAACTTAATGTCTGTTTTGTCAATAGCTTTAACATGTTCTCACCAAAAAGTGATGCTTTCTGTGTTTTATAATAATTCTATCCCTGCAGTGGCACAGAATTTTGGCATGACACTCTAAAAATTAACTCAGAATATGCATTTGTGATAGGGTTCTTGCCTACTTAAAGGCAGTCCTCAATCCAAAGATCCTGTTTGTGAAATGAGCAGCAATATTAGGTAGATACTAAGAAAATGGATATAATTTTTTAGAGATTGACAGTCCACTCTTGGCTTCTACCTCCACCTGTTGCATAGGTTTATGTGGTAATATTTCACTGAGCTAAAATCCAGTAAAATTCCTTGCTCTATCCTAGAAAAATGGAAAACCGTAGGCATGAAAATTTGTGCCAAAAGTTTGTGGTTATATTCTGAGGTTTACGTGAACTCTGTAAAGCATTTTGTAGTTTCCGTGTGTGTGTGTGTGTGCGCGCGCGCGCGCGTGTGTGTGTGTGTGTAAAGCCGCTATAAAATAACAAAAATTTCTGCTTGGCTGCCAAGTATCTCTTTTCGTAGTATTGGACTCTGGGAGATCTCATTTTCTTTTTCACTCTTTCCATTAGATGGCGGTAGATGCCCAAGAAATAGCTTCGGAAGGGCTGGTGGAGGGCTGTGAGAGGAACGTTTTTTCCTTCTCACCCGGGTTGTTGGTAGTTGAGCTGACACACACTGAAGGTCATAGATTGCGGGTAGGCGTGGTATACATATTATTTTTTCGTGTGTGTGCGTTGCCAGCAGATTTGCCACAGACCACCTGTTTAATCCAGGTTCTCTCTTAGCGTAGGGTAGCATTTGCCAGCTGGCAAAAAAAAAAAAAAATTAAAAAAAAATCCCTAGAATTTTTCTCAACTATCAACAGACCTGATGTAAGCTATGGAGCCCATTCAGAAGAGCAGCCAGCATTGATTTAAAGATGCTGCGGCATCTGTTGCATATATTTATGCACATGGAAGACAGCCACTCGCTGGTGAGGAATGGCTGGGGAGGATTGTGGACTGAAATCCCACAGTGCGACCTGCGATCAACCCACAAATATTACGGATTCCTTCACGTGTGCCTAGCACCAGATCAGAAACTACAAAAGAAATATAAGAGGTGGCCTCCTCCGGTCCACTTATAGGAGAGAATAGAATACAAAACTTACAGGAGAGAAGTGCCCAGCAAGACCTAGCCTGAGGAAATGATACTTGTGTCATGAAGGAGATAAGTCTTATAAGACTTACGAGAGGTCAGTAGGGTATGCAATGGCCGAAGGTTTAGGCTCTGTGTAGGGAGAGAGAAGAGGGAAAGGAATAAGAATAAGGGTAAGAGAACTCGGGTGGGGGGACCGTGGGAATCTTTGGAGAAGTCCGGTGAGAACTGAGATTTTGGAAGGGGAGAGGAAATGAAGGGAGGGGTGAGGCCAAGTCCAGCAGCCTCGGAAAGGCGGGCTCAGCGGACCCTTCTTCCTTTAGGTCCCGGGCATTCCCGTTGGAGTGGAGCGTTTCCGGACAGCTTCCACGCCAGGGCTATTTCCCGAGCACTTTGTCCTCGCTGTGGAAGTCGGCACCCGGTGCCCCAGCAGCTGTGGGCAGTGCGTGGACAGAGCCGGAGGCCGAGGACTAGCAGGGCGGGGGCGTGGCGAGGGCGGGCCGGAGGGGGCGGGGCGTAGGCGGGCCTGTGTGGGCGGGGCTCTCTTCTGGCCGCCGCCGCCGCCGCTGCCGCCTCTGCCAGCCGCACGGACCGCGGGAGCCGGGTCGCCGCCGCCTGCACGCCCGCGTGCCGGGGCTGCGGTGGGCCAGGATGTCGGGCTTCCTGGAGGAGCTGCTCGGCGAGAAGCTGGTGACGGGCGGTGGCGAGGAGGTGGACGTGCACTCGCTGAGCGCCCGCGGCATCTCACTGCTCGGGCTCTACTTCGGCTGCAGCCTGAGCGCCCCCTGCGCGCAGCTCAGCGCCAGCCTGGCGGCTTTCTACAGCCGCCTGCGGGGGGACGCGGCGGCCGGGCCGGGGGCCGGGGCCGGGCCGGGGCCGGGGCCAGGGGCCGGGGCGGCCGCGGAGCCGGAGCCGCGGCGCTGCCTGGAGATCGTCTTCGTGTCCTCGGACCAGGACCAGCGGCAGTGGCAGGACTTCGTGCGGGACATGCCGTGGCTGGCGCTGCCCTATAAGGAGAAGCACAGGAAGGTGAGCGGCGCGGGCCTCGTTGGCGCCCCCGGCTTGGGTGCGCACCCCGCGCGTTCCCGGGAGCCAGGTCCTCGCCGCCCCCAGCCCGCCAACCCACCCCACTGTCCTCTCTGCCCCCTCCTTCATCTTTGCACTCGCTTCCCCTCCTGTCCCTCAGTGTCCCCTTCCTCTGTCTGTGCCCGCCCCCCATCCCGGGACCCCGCCGGGTTAGGGCTCCCGCGGCAACTCCTCGGTGTCTGTGCCAGGCCGCGCCCGCAGGGGAAGTTTGACACCCTTCGGTCCCCCAACCCCGGCTTGCGTCCGAGGAGTCTAGAGCTCTGTCCCCACAAGTTGGGAGCCTCGCGTAGGGGGTGGCAGCGCTGGAGGTCCCGACTCCGTGACTCCTACCGCGGGGCCAGAGGTGCGGGGAGAGGCCGCTTTCTTCTCTCAGTCACTGGGCTCCTCGCGGATACCTGTAGTGGGTGGGGGAGGGCGCTAGCCCCCTACCCATAATGCCCAAACCAGGAAGTTTCTATTCGAGAGAAATCTGCTTTTCTGGGGCCCCCTCTCCCTGGAACCCTGGACCCAGAGGCCCAGGACAGGCCACCCTGCACCCTTGGGAGGAGGCCGCTGACCGCGGCTTTGGGCAAGAAGGGAACTTAATCCTCTCCCTTTCCCATTCTCTCTGCACCCGCGGCTGCACTAGTGGCCACCCGGGAGCTTTTCATTGTCTGGCTGTCCAGCCATCCTCCCCAGATGCCTCCCAGGCACAGGAACAGACCGTTCTTGCAGATCTTAGTTGCTTGGCTGGTGGGCCACTGTCGTCTTGGCAAGCTTCGAATTAAACGCTGAACTGATCCCATAGATGTAGATTGACCGGAAGAGCGAGGATTTGGGGAAATTTATATATACTTTGCTGTCAGTTGCTCATTGCTCCCAGTTTACTGCTGTAGTTTGGGTTTTTGAGTGTATCTGTTGGATGAAGATGTCTGTTTTATAAAACAAATTCAGGGATTTTTGTCATGAATTGAAACAGAAAAAGTTTTGGGGTGCTGTTGCTTAATTAGTATGCAACGTGTGAATCCAGTCCTTTTTGGAGGAGAATCTCAGATTATGGACAGGAGAAGGGCTGTACTGGGGGCCTGACGTTTTCCTCTAGGGAGGACGATAATGGCATGCCATTTTATGTGTACAGAATCTTGTTGAGAAGCAAGATTTAGATTTAGTGAGAGCAGAAGGCTTATGCTGTGACCCCAAATGTCTCCAGTAAATCATCTGTCGTGAAGCAGTGTAAGGTACAGACTTGGGACTTAAAGTATGAAATACAGTTTAACAAATACAGTTTGTACATGTAACACTGGAAAAACATGGGTTCACTAACCACACAGAGGCAAACCTTGGCATTTTAAGCACTTTTTAGGTGATTTTGCCCGTCTTTGATTTATATGTTTGATAGTGCATTAATACGAATGGCTAGTCCTTTTTTGCTTTACAATGTGGAACCCTTTGTTTTCCTTAGCGGTTGTTTTTATAGGTCTTTTGGGGAGGAATAACATTCAGAAAATGATTTACCAAATATTTTCATCATTATGGCAGGTTTCTATTGTAGACCAAAGTCTCTGTTAAATTATCTCCTTATTGGACAATGCCAGTGACTTCTAGCTTTTGCACATGTGCAGGGATGGTAAAATGTGACATACCTAAGGCCTATTGTGATTTTCACAGTGGGGGAAGTAAATTTGCTGGATAGTAAAAATATGGAGAAAATTGAGATGTTTTGCAAATGCTTAGAGCTTTTTCTTGTAAAAGGAGAATGTTAGATGGTACAATGGCCATGCCTGGGTCTCTATGCCCCAGCCAGTCCCTTGGCACAAAAAAATATGGTCTGTGGCCTCAGCCTGGACCAGCTAATTCTACCTGGTCGAGAGTCTGGGTGACACAAGGCAGACCTTCATTTGAAAATACAGTTAAGAGTGTGCAAGTGCCCGAACCGTGACGCGCTAGCATTTTAAATTTTTATTATTTTGCCCTGAGTTTTTCTGTTTACTTTGTTCTCTAAAACAAGTCCGGTTTTGAGGCCGCAGTCTCTGTTCTTGGATGCTCATGAATAGGCAACTCAAGATCTTATGCCAGAAACATTCTTATTCGAGGTGATACAACCAGGTAAAAAGACTCCAGCTGTGTTTCTTATGGAAAACATACTCTTGGAAATTACAAAAGCTGTACACTCACTCTGAAAGGAGTTATTTTTCCCCTTGAAACCAAAGACATTGTAGAACAAATTCCTTTTCTGTAATTTTGAGTTTTTGTCTCTCTTGTTTGAAATTGGGGTGCTTAGAAATCTGTAAGCTTGCGATGCCAGTTCCACGATAACAACTGAAAAGTCCCGGGCACCCCCCGTTCAGGGTGCAGGGTGGGTGAACACCTACCTCCTGTGGATGGACCCTGTCCATGTTTCACCAACTATAAAAATAGCTCTAAAGAAGAGAACTTTGTTTTACACTGAAGATAAACCACAGTTCCAGATTACTACATTTTTAAAGTTCTCATTAACATTTGTTCTTTAAAACCATTCGTATACTTCTTCCCATTGGGATAACAAAGGATATGGTTCTAATTAGTTATTGGCTGGCATTTCTCTAAAGAAAATTGAAAAATTATGGTGGGGAAAGAAAATGCCATGTAGCATTGCTTTTTTTCTTCTTTTATTAATTTCCCCTTTTATGTAGTAAGGAAGTCTGGGGATGACCATATATGTTAAGCCTGCATCTTGCCTGGCTCCTCTCACCTTGATTGGAGCTGTGAGAAAACAGCAAATAAAAGAACTCTGGAATCTTAAAAAAATATTGTTGATGGAAGGGCCTCCTGTTTCTACTTGCTTTAGTGGTAGGTGCAAAAGTAATTGAAGCTTCATTGTCTGGCTTCCAAGCACACGCATGTAAATAGCTGTGTAAAAATTGTAATCAGACAATAATAGAACTTTGAGTGAATTTATAAGAGCAGGTTTGTGAAGAAACATAGTTCTGAAATTTAGGCAGTTAGACTTGTTTTAAATAGGTTTGTTTTTTGTTTTGTTGGTGAGCCTTTTTCTGATTTCTGGAGAGAAAGAATGTGATGAATGGTTGGAAAGTGGTGAAGACTTCAACTTTTGGGATTTGATCTATCCCATCTGATTAGTGTAAGTTACTTAGTTGTCCGAACTGGGGAGTTGACCTCCAGGACCTACTTCAGCATCACAGAGGAGAGCACTGGCTTTGGTTTTAAAGCCACAGGACTCAGCTTTGCCTGGGCTGGTTGCCTGACAGGAAACATTTGATCAGTGTGGGTGTGCGGACATTAAAGGGCACAGGTTTGCTGGTGTCTGGCTTGGTCCTGGTACTTCTTGCCTGACAAAGGGGATGAAAAGGTCGGGGCGGAGGAGTGGCGTAGTCAGGAGACGCTGGTCCAGCACCCCTGGGCCACCTGTTGCAGCCAGGATAAGGGGACCTTCTTACCACTCTGTGTGCATTGCTTGCTCTGTGTGTTTCTTTTGGTTCAGACTAAATCAGAGGCTTGGCTTAGAATTCACCTGAGTCCCTTTGGTTCTTTGGATGGGGCAAGATTTGGTACCAGCTGAGTCTTACAGCACCATCTATCTCTCCCAATTCTTTCTCGCTTAAATCCAAATAACCTCGCCACTAAGAGTGATTTCTACAACGTAGACAAACTACTTTTTTTCTTTTTTTAAAAAAGATTTTATTTATTTATTTTCAGAGAGGGAGAAAGGGAGAGAAATATCCATGAGCAAGGTTGCACCCTAAAACCCCAGGCATATGCCCTGACCAGGAATTGAACCAGCGACCTTTTGGTTGGCAAGCTGGTGCTCACTCCGTTGAGCCATCCCAGCCAGGGCTTTTTCTTTTTTCTTTTCCTTTCTTGTTTTGTTTTGTTTTGTTTTGTTTTTTGACAGATTACTTTCAATCAATATGGCAAAAGATGGCAAAAAGGCCCGGGGCTTTCTTTGGAGCCTACACCAGCCGGGAGAGGCTCCCTTTCTTGACTCCGTTTCCAGTACTTGGATCTGTCTAATGAAAAACAACAGTCCAATTAAAGTAATAAGAGCAATTTTCCTTGAGAGACTTTTTGCTTGTTCCATTATTTGTAATGTATTTTTAATCTCATTTTTCTTTTCTGCATAACGAAGCTGTCTAGTGTAGTCCCTAAAAATATGGACTCTTGTCCATCTGCCTGAGTTCAGATCCTGGCTCTGCCTTTTATTAGTTCTGTGACCTTGTGCAAGTTACCCTACATGTCTGTGTCACAGGTTCCTCATCTCCGAAGTGGAGATGATCACAGCATGTGCCTCATGGGACTGTTGTGAAGACTGCGTGAGGTAATGCATACCTGCCTGGCATATAGTATGTGCTTCGTGAGTGCTAGCTATTGTTTGTTAATACATTCTCATGAAGTTTAGTAATTCATTTCATAGCTTGAGTTTTTAGAACATATCACATTATAGAATTGCAAAACTGTTATGAGGTGTATTTTTTAACCTTTAAACAAATGACTTTTATGAACATACAACAGTATATAGTTAAGTAGTTGAAAGATTTGCCCTTGAAAAGATGATAATTGAGTAGAAAGACCTAGAAGAATGAAACAAAAGCAAATGAATAACATATTTAAATAAAACATGGTTCCTTAAAATACTGAGAGTACTGATACTGACTGAGCTCTATGCTTCTGCTTGCCGTTAAAACAGAGAGAGCAGATCGGTGAAGCCTAGGTGTGATAAAGGGGAACAACTTTAAGACGACGAGGCGCTCTTCTTGAGAGAGATTAATTGTGTACGTGGTGATGGTTTTGTGGCATGCCAAAGCATTAGGCATGTCTTCCACGGTGACTGCTTTAGCCCGGGCAGCATGGAAGCTGCGGATCGCTGCTCTTCCGTGTGGGGAGAAATGGACCGTGCTGGGTCTCTGGAGCAGCAGAAGCCTCACCCCCTAGGATGGAACTGCCTCCCTTCCCAGCTCTGGAATGTGGTAGGATAGCTTTGCTCGGACTTGTAGCCTTTGCAGGTTTAATTCTTGTCTTCCAGTTAGCGGCAAAGGCCCCACGGCCTAGCTGTCTACTGCTCTTGCCAATTAACTTGTCTTCTGATATGGGTTGGAACGTGAGCCAGAGTACGAGAGAAAAGCAGTGGGTTTTGAGGTTAGGGTCACTGATTTTATTCTATCCTAGTTTTTTTTCTTACCCTCTTTTTATCACTCTGCCTTTTGGTGGGAACCCTTGTTCGAATATCACCACAAATTTGAGAAAGAAAGCTTTGTGTTGTGCAGAGCACGGGTTGGGCATGAACAAGTCCCTCAGGGAGAAGGGTCTCCTTTTTTCCTGTTAGGGCTTGGGGCTCCAGCTGGCTCCATTGTGAACTAGACCCAGCTTATTACTACCTGATACGTTTTCGGGGGAAGCGTCGGATGTGCTTTCTTTCTTCGCATTCTGAATCCCCGGTGGTTAACCACCAGGGTGCTTAGTTTTCTGTATTTCATTAATTTACCATTATGCTTATTCAAATGCATTCAAAGAAAACAGCAGTGAATTTCGAAACTTTCTGCTGATCCTCACTTTCGCGAAGCTCTTGTGTGCTGTTGCTTTACATCGTGCCATTATTTTAAGAGTAAGTAAGAATCCTTGAGTCTTAGGAGACATCTCTGACATCTTCCACCCCTCACACCGAAAGGACACCATGTCTCATTGATGTGATCGCCTTAATCGCACTCAGCTCTGGTCCTTCCCTGCATCCCTGCCATTGCTATGTGAGTTCAGGTTTCATTCAGACCACAGTGTGCCAGCAGCCTTCTCGGGGGGCACCTTGCTTCCAGTGCTGACCTCTGAAATGATTCTCTAGTCTAGACTAGCTTCTCAAACTGTGCTCAACAATCAGTTTTGTTTTGTATTGTTAATTTCCAGTCAGTCACACACCAATACAAGTGGCCTCACTACACCTGACTCCTGTACAGCTCGAAGCACCTGCAACGGCGCACTCAGTTGACAACACACAGGCTGGTCTCTGTCCCGTTCCACAAGATGAGCCCATTGACCATAAGCGTGGATGTTGCTGTAATGTTGAGCTGCTATAAACATTTCCAAGTGCTCATTCTCAATTTCTGCCCTTGCCTTGTTGCCTCCGCCAGTCACAAACAACTCCTGGAGGGCCAGTGGGCTGCAGACCCACCTTGATCAGCACTGTTCCAGACTGTTTCCAGAATGGAGTGATAAGCCCCAAAAGACAACTTCGATCATGTCATCCTCCTGCTTAAGAGTTCTTCAGTAGTTCATGGTCTCTGGGGTCAGAGCATGCTCCCCGGCCTGCCCTTCTCCCTCACCTCCCACCTGCGCAGTGTTCTCTCTCTCCTCCCACCTGGCTGAGTTTGGAGCTTCTAAACTCAGTCCTAGTTCCCTGCTCTAAGAAGTTTTCCTGTCTCTTTTCCCTCTGGGAAGGATGCTTCTGTGAGCATCCACAGATTGTGTGCACAGATGTCCTAATTAGCCTTTTATGTGTGTGCTTTTTTATTTTTATTTTTCTGGTCTTTTTCAGTAGATGGTAAGCTCCTTGAGGATGGAAACCAACTGAAGGGAGGTGTTTAGGTGCTGAGAACTGGATCACAGAAAGCAGGCATGTGACTTTGAGATTCGTAACTGAAAAGTGTGGTAGTTTCCACGTCATGTGAATTGGAATGTGCACCTTCGCTATTGCTTAGCTTGACTTAAAAATTTACTGTTAGAGTTGGACCTTAACGGAGTTGTCTAATTGTACCAGCATATATACCCACACACAGTATGCGACCATTTTTGTTTTTGTTTCATAATGAGTGCTTTAAAGAGCACTTAAATGAGCAAATGGATGCGTAACTCCATTGCCCTCTAATTCTGCGTTTAAAAATAGGAAAAGACTCCCTTCTATTTTTGACATGTCAGAAATCTTAGTGCATGAAATAGTCTCATATCTGCAGACCTATCATTCCATGCTTTTTTAGTTCATACATAGTTGGTGTTTCTTTAAGATTTTTCTTCCAAGCAACTCCAAATGCATGCGTATTACCTTCTTCCAGAAACAGGCAATCAGTAGCTATTAAGCAATTTAATTTTTAAAAGTGTGTTTGAGTTGAAGAATTGAAGCCAAGACAACTGATTATTAGATCAGGGTCACGGTGCTGGATGAAAGGCCTCAGCTGAACTCCCTGAAATTCAACTCAGTCCTTTCTGTTCATGAAATTGTGTCTTAGAAAGTGTTCACATCAAACATTCTCCGTGGAAGAGGAGGGAGCCGAAAGTTCTCTTCCTAACAAATGGCTTTTGGTGCGGGTTCACCTAGATATGCATAGACTCTGAAATAAGCTAGAGGTAGGTTAACTGCTCAAAGCAATTGCTGTTGCTTGGAAGACAGAAGAGCTGAACTGCTTTTCTGTTGCTGCCTTTGGTGGTGGTGGTGTTTTTTAAGGGCCTTTTAATGATTTAGCTTTTTTTAGATTAGCCAGTGAGGTGCCCCCAACTCCCCTTCATCCTATGCAAAGCCTGCGGGCTGCTTTAGTGCTTTTGTTCAGAGACAAAATTGAACTTCAGGTATCCTGCCGAGATCCTAGGACTAAATCAGTCCTCCCTTTTATGAGGTTTGCAGAAACTGCTGTTCAAACTTCCAGTGAAATTTCAAACATGTGCTTTCTGCTTTATGACAAGTAAGAAGTGTAGTAATTGAAAGTTGCCTGAGTGCTGTTATTCTGGAGTGAAACCCTGTAATGGAAACTTTTGTTCTGTGGCATCTGTGATTAAAAGCAAACATAAATTTTCTGCTGCTTGCTGGACCTAACTCTTGGGCCAGATATACAATGTATTTTTGTATGACCTCCTCTTTAGAAGATCCTTTTTAAAAAACAGTGTAAGCCTCAAGTGCCGCATTCCTTTCTGTCACATATCACCCACTCCCCATCGGACTACTTCTATGTAGACACCTATTACAGGTAAATTCAAGTAACTTTTCCACAGTTAATAATGCTTTTATCTTGGATCATTGTTGAATAGTCATAAAACAGGGTGTGGTGAGTTTTGCTGTTCGAGGGATAGGGTTTCCCTCTTTGTTTTTCCTAGGAGAATTTTATCCAGATGAATCGGTTTTACAGTTTTTTATTTGTCTTTTTCGGTCAATATCCCTGGGATAAAAATCTGAATGGATTTAGTCTGTTTAAAATCAGAAGACGTTGCCTTTTTTCCCCTTTAAACGAGATCAGATCAAGACAGTTTGCTTTTGATCGTGGTGGCTCACAGCACAGCTGCCTCATCTGTTACTCATTTCTCAGGGTTTGATGTGAAATACAAAGATTGGGCAGAACAACGTGCAACAGGGAAAAATCACAGTGTTACCCTCTGAGCTGGGAATGGCAGTGAGGGCAGCATTTTTCAGCTTTGGGCACGCGTTTGACTGCGAGTTATAGCATTTATAGCCATAGGCCTTCAAAATTATTTCATTATCATAAGTGAATGTTTAAAATCTGTTGCATAGCAGATGAGTATGGATGCTGGATCTGCATTTCCTGGGTTTGAATCTCTTTCTAGCAAGGTGACTTTGGTGCAAGTTACCTAATGGGTGTCAGTATTTCCTGGTCTGTAAAAAGATGATGGAACCTGCTTTACAGGATTGTTAAGGGTTAAATGAGTTAACGTTTGAAAAGTGTTTAGAACAGTGCCTGGTGCAGAGTAAGTGCCATTTAAATGTTTACCCCAGGCACTTGGATTTCATTCCATATTTTATGGTTATTCAGATTATAGGAGAAAAGAACTTTTAGCGTTTTCCTTTCTTTGTATCACCTCCCCTCACCCCCCGCAACGCCCAGCACCTGGTTCTTTGCATCTAGTGGCCTATCAAATAATCTGGTTTCTTTTCAGTTTCTTACTAGGGCAGCATTAATTACCTGTCAGTTGTTGGTTTGAGGACTTAACCATGTCTTTGAATATGGGTAGAACTCCTGACCAGCTCTTTGACTAATTGGGTGCTCAGTTTTACTTAATGGATCCCATTTTTACTTTTGAGCTGGGAGAGAGTAGGGGAGAGACACTGGCTTGTGCATATTTCTCCTGCCATTTATTTTAACTTTTTATTATGGAAAATGTCAAACATCGCCCAGGCAGGGGACATAATGCAGGGAACCCTTACGTACCCAGCAGCGGATACAGATGATCATAAACTCGTGGACCCCCACCACCTACTCCTCACTGCATTACCGTTTTTTGCCATGTACAGTGCGCTCCCCTGTATAATGCGCACCCACGTTTCTGGCCAAAACTTTCAGGAAAAAATCTTTTGTTTTAGGTTTTTAATTCAATTTTTAACTTATCTATATTTGGAAACAAAACCAATTACTGTATTCCAGGGTATGATCTTGCATACAGATATCATTTTTGCTTTCTGGAGTTACACTTTTAATGCATAAGCCTAAGTAAAAGAATTTTTTAAAAAACATATAAATACAGAGTTGGTACTACCCATGTATGACGTACATCCTTATTTTTCCCTCAAAAATTTGGACCAAAAAAGTGCGCATCACCACACACTACAAAATTCGGTACATTGTAGCCACTCCCAGATATCATATGTTTCCTTAATAAACTTTTCAGTAAGTAACCCTTTTAAAAAAACATAACCACAATATCATATCATACCTAAAAAATCCTGTAATTCCTTGGTATGATCAAATAATCCATTCAGCATTCAGGTGTCCCTAACTCGTAAGTTTTCGAAGTTGGTTTGTTTGAATCTAGATAAGGTCTACACATTACATTTGGTAGCTGTGTCTTGTCTAAAGTGTCTTTTAACCTATAGTTTCCCCTCGCTATTTATTTGTGGTTCTCTTCCATTGAAACTTCCTCTGTCTCCGGGTCTACCTCTTTGCCACATTCCTAACCTTTTCTTATCCATATTTCCCCCTTAATCTAGGTATGTAGATTGAAAGTGTCCTGGCCTCCTACAGCTGAGAAGTCCAGATGTAGGTCACCTTACAGGCATGGGTGGCTCAAATGCTGTCCTCACAACAAGTTGTTCTTTTCTCCATCTCTGCGCTCTGCTTTTCTCTGTGTGGGCCCTAACCCCCGGCAGGCTGTTCCTCATAGTGACACATAAGGGCCACGTGCAGCTCTGCGTCTGCTTCCTGTCCTCTCAGAGCCCCACAGAAGGTGGCCAGTTTGGGCTTCCTGCCATCCTAGAACCTGTTACCACTGCCAGAGTGTGTAATACCCTGATCGGCCAAATCTGACTCCTACCCACAGCTGTGTAGCCAAAATTGGGGTATGAACCAGGTGGACCGAATCAGGAGGGTGGGGTGGCTCACTGAGGAAAATGAGAGTGTGTCACCAGAGGGAGGGGACAAAAATACTGGGCAAGCAGAACTATACGTGTCCGCTTTGGTTTTCAAAAAGATGACTAGAGTCATCTGTGCTAACCCTGTGATACCGGGCCCCGTCGTGCCCCCAGAGTGGTCATCCAGCCTCTGCTGAAGCATTTCTAGCGACCGTAACCTGCCATCTCCCGAGAAGGCCTTTCTGACATCAGCCTTTCTCCCCCAGGGGACTGGCCAGCCTTCGAGGAGCTGTAGACAAGTCTTCTCTCTGCCAGATGAGATTTCTTTGGTCCTTTGTGCGTTTCTCTTATGATGTGGGCTCAAGTTTCCTCACCGTCCTGGCCGTTTGTATCTGACCCCTCTCCAAGTTTGTCTGGGACCTCTCATAAAGAGTAGTCCCCAGCCCTGGCCCATGTGGCTCAGTTGGTTGCGGTGCTGTCCTGGAAATTGAAAGGTTGCAGGTCCAATTCCTGGTCAGAGCACATGCATAGGTTGTGGGTTCAGTCCCTGGTCTGGGTGCGTGTGAGAGCAACCGATCGAAGTGATGTCTCCCTCACATCAGTGTTTCACTCCCTGTCTCTCTCTCTCCTTTCCCCTCTCTCTGAATTCTGTAAGGATGAGGATTAAGAGAAGGAGCGGGAGAAAGATCCCAAACCTGAACACAGACTCCAGGGTGGTCTGCCCCAAGCACAAAGAGTAAGCTTATCACTTCCTTTGTCCTAGACATTATCTAAACTTACATTATCATAGCCTGAGATTGCATGAGCTTTTCTGGCAACAGAATCACACCGCATTGACTCACTGGCCGTTTTGTCAAGGAAAACTCCAAAGTCTTTTTCACCAATCTTATACGGGAGCAAATGAGAACAGTCCCAAATTTTATATCTGCCATCGTTAAGAATCAGTTTATTAAGACTCAGTCAGGTTTTGCAGTCTGTCTGAATCTTTGTGTGTGTCCGCATAGCCGTCCACAGCGACCGTAGCCCCTTCTGAGCTTTGAATGGTGCGACCCCCTCTAGACCTTGAGTAAGTCTGGGAACGGAACCCCCAACCCCAACCCTGGGCAGACCACTAGAGACCTCCTTTAGGTTAGTTAGTTTTCAACCAACTTCAAGTCCAATCACTTCTAAACCTACCTAATTATATTATTATTCAGCCCATATTTCTCCACCTAGGTAATGTGTTTATCATAGGAGACCTTAACAGATAGCTCGCTATAACTTACATATTTGCTGTTTCTTTCTCAAGGAACGACAGTTTGAAATGACTTGTGTGTTTGAACTCATGCTTGCTTCTAAATTGACCTTCTCTTCCTAAGTGTGTGTTTAATAATTGTAATAAGCTATAGGGTCGTGTTTAAGGGTTGAAGTCAACTTCACCAATCTGTAGTTTGCAGAATCTCCCCCCTTTTTGCCCTCTTGAAAATCGATACTCCTTCCATCTGTTAGTTGCTGGTGATGAAATCACTGACAACAGTTAGGTGATATTATGGGCATATTTTCTCCCCGGTGGATGTAATTCATACCTTAAAGGAAGAGTTGCAAGATCAGCTGTGCATGTCTGGAGTGTTGCTACATTTGTCTCCTGCAGAGTACTCTGTAGGAGTAGCTGTGGCCAGACACCCCTGACAATCAGTGTGTAGTTGAGAACACCCCATTTGTCCAAGAGGCCCAGGTCCCGTACTTTCTGAAGGCTGTGTGGTAATAGTGGTTGCCTTGTCCCCGTCCCAACACCCCCTACTCCCACCGTCTCATTAGGGCACTAATAGCGCCTAAGGGAGCCTTTTCCTTAATGCCTTTTCTCCCTGTCAGGCGCTCGTAGGAAGGGAATCTGGCTGGCTAATTAAGTGTGGCATTTTGTTTCAGAATTAGCAAGAGACAGTAACTAGCTACAAAGCAACTCAGTGTCCTTGAGTGGATAGATTTGTTTTTCTTAACATTTGACTTTTTAGGACGAATCAGTCCATTTATTCTGAACAATTTACCTTATTTTAAAATGGATTTGTTTTCTTATCCAAGTGTGTTTGCACATTTAAGATTATACACGAATCTGTTATGGGCTTTACAGTTTGGTGCCTAAGAATGCTGACATTTTGCATGTTAGGCATAAAGATAAATTGTAATTAAGTGCCTTAAAACACTTTTCCTGGGAGAAGTCACTTTCCTAAACTTGCAGAAGGTCTCAGGCTTCAGCCCTCAGGTGCACTGTTTTAAGCTTTTGCAAACGTTCTTAAGAGTAAAATACCACTTAATACCACTTGAGCATATTCTCTCTCACTTGGGTTTGTGGAAAGTATTAATTTACAGGGACTGTGGTGGAGCATTGACGTTCCGAAGCACCTTTTGAAGCACGGCTTTCCTGTGGAGGCTCAGCTTGCGACTTTTCTTCTGAGATCATCTGCTTCTGTTCTTCCGCTGGCATCGCCACAGAGGCGGTAGTCACCAGGCGGATCCAGACCCTGGAATATGCCTTCCCAGGGAGAGCGGGACTTGTTTGCGTGTGTAGACAGCACGAATTATGGCTTTACTGCTGTTTATATTAAAAGGCCATTTACTATATTCCTTTACTCAGCATATACTTAAACACTATTTTTCCACTTAGTAACTTTTTTCCGTTTACAAGAGAAAGCCAGCATTTCATTTTTTCGTTGTACAAATAATCCTCTTTCCAAAGATAACCACTGTTAATAGTGTCTTGTATATTCTTCCAGCAAAAAAATATAAGGCATATACCGAGTATATGACTGTCTATGCTTAAATGTTTTTTACATAAATAGATTAAACATTTGAAAATAATTTTTATTTTCTGAAAGGATGATGCCTTCACATGTTAAAGAAAACTTGAATGAAAAGAAAGGCATGCAGGGAAAACTGCGTCTTACTCCTACTGCTGACTGTGGGTTTTCTCCTTGAAGCAGCCACCGTCACCAGTTTCTGGTGTGTCTCTTCAAAGGCGTTTTGTACACATACAGGTGTGTTTGTGGGACCCTGACACACACATACATTTTTTTTTTAACCATACCTCTTGACTAGATCTTGCTCATATTCTTGGCAGCCCTTGACAGGTGCTGCGTTTTCTGTCTCAGGTGGGTAAAGACTAAAAATGTCATTGTGTAACCTATGGTTACTTTGTATCAATGAACCCAACACAGAAGCAAGGAACGGAATTCTCCAAAACACTCCTATCAATCGCTAGAAGGAAAATGGCTTAGGTTGGTACACTCACCACGTGTGGTGGGCTAAGGGACATCCAAAAGCAGTTTTCTCTGTCTTCTGAGAGGGGCCCCCTCTAGGATGGACACAAAGCAACGGGAAGACAATGTCTGTGAGATTCCCACTGCCGTACCCCTGCCATTTGGATGAATTAAGAGGCTCACATTCTGAGACTGTCAGTCTTCCCTTCCAAGGGTACATGGATTTACACAGGGACAAAAGACTTCCCTACACCAGGCACTTCCATTGTGCTGTGCCTTTTGTGGTGACTAGCGTTAGATGACTTGTATTTAATGTAGGTTTTTATTTACTAAAGTGTGCTGCATTTTTAGAAAACCCATCACCCCAAAATCTAAAGTTAGAAGACAGATAAAATAAAGAGACTGCGACCATTATTTTCATTATAGAAGGATCTTCATTTTATTAGGCCAAATCATTTTAGATACTAAGCTTCTAAGAGGTGTTTGAAATGTGATTTTTTTCCACTTAGAAAAACTCCCTCACATCTTTGGAATGCACCCATTTAAAAAAAAGAATATATTATTTATTTACTTTTAGAGAGGGGGGAAGGGAAGGAGAAGGAGAGGGAGAGAAACATCAGTGTGCGAGAGATACATAGATCAATTACCTCTCGCAAGCCCCCAGCTGGGAACCTGGCCCACAACCCAGGCATGTGCCCCGAACAGGGAATTGAAGTGATGACCCTTTGGTTCGCAGGCTGGTACTTAATCCACCGAACCACACCAGCCAGGGCGAGGAATGCATCTACTTTTTTGAAAAAAATGTACAACTATTACATCAACGGTCATCTTACCCAGTGTCACACACAACCCTTCCTGAACATTCCTTATTCTTTTCTGTACAGGGCAGCTGAAAAAACTTAGAATTCATTCAGTATAGATTCATGTAGGCAGGTCACTTATGAAAAACCAGAGGGTTGCTATGGGAATTGAATAGATTCATTAAATAAATAGATAATATAAATTATGAAAGGCAAACTTTGCAAAGATCCAGTGAACCTTACAAGGGGACTTGATGTAAGAATGGGAAGGAAATTAGTGTCAGCTTAGCAGTGAGAATGTTTTCTAAATAATTAGTCATAGATGCGCATTAAATGTATATCCTATGGGTCAGAACAAAACTATAATGATGCTTACCTCACCTTACCTTGGAGGTATTCTTTAAAGCTGTATATAATAGGAAGCCACTGGAAATGCCCTAAATGTTCAACATGGAGTGGTAAGTACATTACAGTGCTTGGAGTCAAGTTGAACATCTATGACAAATAGAGTTAATGACCTTTGCTGGAACATAGAACTATATACTTCAGGTATTGTGTTCAAAAAAGCAAGATCTCAAATCATATAGATACCATAATTGCAGCAGTGTTTAAACTGATGTATAAGAAAAAAGATTGAAATAAATACCCCAACTTGCTAATCATGATGTCAGGATAGTGGTGTCTATGGTGGTGGGTCTCTGATTTCCAAATGTTCTGAATGTAATTACTTTTGTAATGAAAACATAACTATATGTGAAGAAAATAGTTGTGCTTTTTTTTTTTTTAAATCCTCACCTGAGGACATGCTTACTGATTTTAGAGAGAGGGGAAAGGAGGGAGCGAGAGAAACGTCCATCGTTTGCCTCTTGCACACACTTGGACTGGGGACCAAACCCACAACCTAGGCATATTCCCTGACCAGGAATCAAACCTGTGACCTTTCAGTTTAACGGAGCAATGCTCCAACTAACTGAGCCACACCGGCCAGGGCAAAATAATTGTGCTTTTGCCTGAAAGAGTGTGCACCTAGTTTTTGAATGCTCGTTTTACTGTAGGGTTTCCCCCTCCTTTTGATCTAGTTAGCATTTTGGTGGTGTTTTCAAAAGGTAAGTAACCTTGCACGTAATTATGTCTTATTGAGCAAAGGAATGTAGGGAAAACAAATTAGCTTACAGCCCCCTACTTTGAGAAGGCTTTCTGGAAAGAAGAACTTGAAAGTGACCTTTTAAAAGGAGAGGGAGGATAGTCCAGTGGATTAAGAAAGAAAGATATTCTGGATATAAATAACCACGTGGGAATGAAGGGGAAAGTCGAGAAGATGAGAGTTCATTTGATCCAGCCAAAGAGAGTAAGTATGGCACAGGAAAGACGATGCACGTTGCAAACCTGATGAGTGACAGAGGCTCCCCATGCTCAGTGGGAACGTTTTTACCTTTTATAAGGAAAACAAAAGTTTCTTTGGCAGATGGCCAGGAAAAGACATTTTAGGTGATGCTGACTTGGAGGTGCGATTTCTTGCGTGAGGACTCTGGGAAGCTGACTGCATTGTTCTGTTTGCAAGGTGATAGTGGCCTCTTTTAGGGGTTTGGGCTTGGAATGAGAAAGGAGGTCTGGATTCCAGACATGCCCCATAGTGAGAAACAGATGCTCTTCTACCAAGGTGGCCAAACTCAAACCAAAGAACTGCATCCTGGGCCGGGCGGCAGAAATGCATTTTCTGTCCTCTTCCTGAGATCATGAAGAAGAAACTCTGGGAGAATGGCTTCTGTTTGTTAGATAAAGCAAAGGAAATTCCCCTAGGAAATTTCCACTACTGTAGAGTGTTGGGAGGGTGAGGGGGAGTGATGACAGGGACTAAGAAGCTCCCAAACCGGATTTCTCACTTAGTGTGTGTTCATATTATAAAATGAGGTTTGCACTTTCCATTGCTTTGTATTGATACTGCCCAGCCTCGGTCAGTCACATGCTGTTTGAGTATCTCATTTGCCGCAGGCAGTGTGAGGATGCAGAGAGATGAACGGCAGAGTCCCTGCTCTTACAGGCATTTATAATTTAGTTGGGAAGATAAGGCGTGATATATATACACATTTAGAGCCTCTAAAGGACGGCATCTGGTGTGGGAAGCAGCCACTCTGAGAACCTAGAGTCCTGTGACCTGGTCAGACAGCAGCCAGAGAGGCCAACTGACCGCTCTCGTGGATGACCTGGCTCAGGTCCATCTCTCCTACTCTCTAGCTTTGAGATCTTGGGCGAGTTACTTTCCAAGCCTCAGTTTCCCCATACGTACAATTGGAATGTTTACAGTACATGCCCGGTACGGTTGCCATGGAGATTGGAGATGGCACACGACATAAAAGCTTTCAGCATTGTGGGAGGCACACGGTAATTGATCGGAGGTGGTAACTGCTATTCCGGCAGACCAGAAAGTTCCTAAGGGCAGGGACTCTGCTCTTCATCTCTGTGTCATTCACACTTACTGCATTTGCTATAACTTATTAATAAATATTTGGTATGAATATTTATTGAAAGAAAGAATGAGTGGTTTGGATTGAGAATTGAGGAGTTGGTTGGATTCCGGTAGGGGAATGGAATTCCAAGCATAAAGGTGAGTCTGAAAGTTAAACAAAGGCACACATTCTTCTTTATGTTTGTACTATAATCATAATTAAACAAATGCTCTTATTATATAACATGGGGCGATGAGGTCATTGAATGTTAAACTGATGAGGAGACTGAGACCCAGAGAGGAGGTGACCACACGGCTGACGAGTTTCTAGGTTCTGGGTCTGCTTGTTGCTGGGTCTGTGGTATTCCTTGGCATTTTTCCTGGTAGCCCTTTAAAAAAAAAAAAAAAGCCAAGCAGTGACTGTGAGACATTGCCAAACTTTGCTCCTAGAACAGAGAGATAAGCATCCTGAAAAAGGGAAACGCTGCAGTCCCATTTTTCCTGAGTAATTTTGTGTATCTTGGCCTCTAGAAAGCAGGACAAGTTCCCAGGTTCTGAGAGCAGAGCCGCTTTCCTGTGGAAGGGCCGGGGTCAGGCCCTGGGTGCCGGTCAGACCTCCTCTGTGGAAAGCCTCAAGTGGCTGTAACTCATCGCAGTGAAAACAAACATGTTACTCCCTGAACAACAGCACGGAGCACTTAAGAGCGGGATTACCAGAGCTGAAATATGGGAAATGTAAAGAAAGGAATTCAGAAAGAGCCAGGTGCTTCACTCTGTGCATCTGGGCTGATGAGGCTCTGAAGTGTTAAAGAGAAATTCCATTCTGATGACTCGTCCGGGCCCACAGTATTTTTTCCTGTTGGGCCAGTGGGGAGGGGAAAGGAGGCGCGTTATCCTGGGACCTGTCCAGGCAGTTAGCGCCCTTCCCGTGTTGAGGGATAGCTGGGACCTGAACCCTTGGCACCTTGCCCTGGGACCTGGGGTCAGGGGAATTTGCCCTGTGCTTTGAGGAGTTTATTCCAACCCGAACAGGAAGACAGAAACCAGAGTAGAGAAGAGCAGAGTCAGTGTCGGGCAGCGCTGGACACATACTTGGCTTTAGCCTCAAGAGTTTGGAAAAGGGGCTGCTGGGGCAGGCCAGCTGTTTCACTAGAGGGAGAATCGAGACGTTCTGAAACTTAGAGAGGGAATCGTTCCTGAAGCCAGTTATTACTGAATCACCTTGGTGTGCCTTAAAGCACTTCCTGATAATCCAGCACAGGTCTCCTTGAAGCTGTGACTTGCAGTTTGCTATGTACAATTTGGGCCCAGTCCTCCTCTCTGTATATAACAACAAAGAGCTAAGGTGATCATACACACACGTGACCATCTCCCTCCACGGTCACTGTGTATGGAACTTGTTTTATATGGGCTTCTGTTTAAAGACACCTCATTCAATATAAATTGTCGATTCAGTAATGCTGAACTTCTGGTCTCAGCACTGCGCCCTGAGCCTGAATGAAGCTCATCTCCCACCTGTGGTTTCTCCATAAGGCACCACCCAGCTGTCTGGCACCCAGAAACACCAGGCAGCACTTCAGCACTGTGCTGGGGGGCCGTTTGAAACAGTGAAATCACCAACAAAAAAGCACAACTACGCGGCACTAAACAGACCGCCAAGAGGATACTGTTTACAGTATGATTTGAAACAAAAAGACAGAGTGTTACCTAGTTTAACCTCAGATGGGAGCATGTGTCGTGGGTGACTGATTTTTTACCACCCTGTGCGTGTCTGCGAATGACCGTGAAGGCGTTGCTAGATCGATTTGGGGGTTATAAAAACAAAGGTAGGTGAACTCACAAATACAGAATTCTTAAATAATGAGGTTCAACTGTACCCATTTTTCCAAAATATTATCCTAAATGTGCAGAACAACCTCTATAACTTAATACTGCTTAGCTTTTGGGCCCAGTCCTCTAGCAAGTTCCTTTACTCTCCCCTCCTTTTTAATCCTGGTGCTATTAAAAAAATTAGAAAATACAAATTTGCAAAAGAAAAAAATACTTAAAATCCAAATGACACCAACCAGAGGTCATTATTGTTTACATTTTAGTGCCCATATTTACAGAGTTTTTAATGCAAATATATATCCATCACCTGTACTCTTGCACATGTATATAATATATATGTATATGTAAATATGTATGTTTAAAACAAAATTAGTGTCATACCATGCTGACTGTTATACCATCTGTATCTTGTTCCTCATTTCTGGAGCCTAAAGTGAGAGGCAGGGGTGAGTGGTGAGGAATGAGGCCAGATGGGTAGGTAGGGTGGGGCAGCACACGAAGGGACGTCAGAGTGTGGTACTGTATCCTAATGATGCCACTGAAGGGTTCTAAGCAGGGACATTTCACAATCAGATTAGACAGAAAACCACGGTGGCTGTGTAGATGGACTTGAGGGAGAGAGACTAGAACCACACTGTCCAGTATGGCAGCTCTGTGGCTGTGGGCACTTTGCAGTGTGACCAGTCCCAGCTGTGATGTGCTGTGTTAAATACCTACGGGGTATCAATGGTGGGGTGTGAAAAAAATAATGTAAAATATCTCAATAATTTTTACATCAATTACATGTTGAAATGATTATCTGGATATGTTGGCTTAAAAATATATATACATATATATATTATCAAAAGTAATTACACCTGTGGGGTTTTTTTAAAACTTTTTAGTGTGTCTACTAAAAAATTTTTGATTGCATATATTTCTGTTGGACAGCACTGGACCGGAGGTTAGGGGAAAAGATGATGAGGGTAGTGGGATGGGCGAGGGAAGGAGGGGCAGTGGATTTGAGAAGCGTTAGGAGATTTACTTCATGGCTGTGTCCTGGCTTTGGAGGGTGCAATGGACTGAATATTTATATTCTTCCCAAATTCAAATGTTGAAGTCCTAACCTACCCCAGGGTAATGATACTGGGTTGGCCAAAAGGTTCATTTAGTTTTTTTCCATAAGATAGCTCTGGTAGTTCTTGGTTGTCTTTAACTTCATTTGAAACAATTTTGTTAGATTTTATTGTGACAGCTGTCATATCAGCATGCATTTAAAAAAATTATCAAAACTGGTGAATTTTTGTGTAGCCATTTTAATATTGAAGATAGAAGAAGATAACCATTTTTGGTATATTATGCTTTATTATTTCAAGATAGGTAAAAACACAAGTGAAATGCAAGAAAAAGATTTGTGTAGTGCATGGAGAAGGTACTGTGACAGATCGAACATGTCAGAAGTGGTTTGTGAAGATTCATGCTAGAGATTTCTTGCTGGACAATGATACTCCACGGTCGGGTAGACCAGCTGAAGTTGACAGCGATCAAATCAAGACATTAATTGAGAACAATCAGTGTTATACCACATGGGAGATGATCGATATATTCAAAATATCCAAATCAGTAAAGTTATTGGTGAAAATGAAAAATGTGTCTTATTTATGGAAAAAAAGCACACGGACTTTTTGGCCAACCCAACATTTGGAGATGGGGCCATTGGAAAGAAATTCGGTTTAGACAGAGTCATGAGGGTGGGGCCCCCATTATGGGAGTAAGGCCCGTATGAGAAGAGGAGATCAGACTTGCTCCCCTGCCAGCCTCCCATCCCCATGTGAGGACACACGGCAGCTGGAAGGCAGCGGTTGTACAAACCAGGAAGAGCCCTTACTAAACGTCTTATCTGCCAGCACCTTGGATCTTGGATTTCTGGGACTCTCCAGAATGGTGAGAAAGAAATGTCTGTTGTTTGTGCTGCCCAGTCTGGTTGGGTATAGCAACCAGAGCTGACTGTGACAATGGGGTGAGACAGGAAGGAGTTAATGTCACCAACTGAGATAGGGAAAACGGAAGCAGGTGTTGGTTTGTGGGGGAGGCTAGGGAAATGAAAAGCAGGTGGTGTTCATCTGTCTAGTTGCTTGGTTACAGCTCTGTGGACAGGTAGGTCTGTGCCTGAGACAGATCTGTGGGTCACCAGAAAACAGAGCCATGAGGGAGACTGAGAGTCCCAGAGTCTGTGGAGAGAGAAGGAGGTTGCTTGAAGGGAGAAGCTGGGGAACACAAGCGTGGACCTGGGGGCCAGACAGCCAAGGAGCAGAGAAAGGGGCACGAGTGAGGGTTGGTCACAGAGGCCAAGGGAAGGTATGTCAGAGAGGGGGACGAGCGTGAAATCTAGAAAGAGTAGTATAAATCTTCATGAAGCAATCCCTACTCTTTATTAGGTTAATAATAATACTTAACAATTATATAGCATTTACTTTGTGCTCAGCACAGCACTGCAGGCTTCATGCAGTTGCCCCATGGGGCACCTACTGTCGTCCCCATCGCACAGACGAGGATCCCGAGGCACAGAGCTGTGACGTAACTTGCCCAGAATCGCGTAGTAAATGGCACCTGCAGGGCTCCGGCCTTGGTCTGTCTGACTCCAGCACCCACAATTTGACCTAAACAATTTTTGCGACTCCCAGACTTGCCTTGGCAAGAAGTGGGTAACTGTCCTTTCAGCCTCAGCCACAAGTCAGTTCAACCACAAGAAAAAGTTCTACCCTTCCCTGAGTGCTGGCCTTGTGGGAGCAAGATGATGGACGGCGAATTGGGGAGGATTTTGCATTCCAGGGTGCTGAGGTCAGTGTTTGTGTGAGCCAAGGGGCACTGGTGTTCAGGGCTCGGGCTTCGCTCCTGTGAGCGCCTGGCCGCAGTTCATGATTTGGGGGTCAATGCGCCGCCCATTCCTGGGTGCCTCCGGCCGTTGACTCTGTGGTGCCTGTTGCTTTCCTGAGTTTCGTCACTTCTGGCCTTATGGCAGTTCCACAAACGAATCCACGGGACCCCAGGCCAAGGGCAGGGTTGGAAAGCCGCCTGTCGTCCATCCCTCTGGGCCCAGACTTGCCTTACCAGGAGGAATGCGCCCCCGCCCCCAGCCCTGCCCAGACTCATGCCTGAGGTTTTACTGCTTTCGCTCACTTCCATACATGGAAGTGGGGTTGCCAGCCTCTGCCGGGAGAGCGCCTGGAGCCTGGGGCCTGGGGCCGGAGTTTGTTTCCCCACAGCTGACAGACACCCCCTGGCTCACATTGTAAAAGCGTATTTATTTAAAAAGACCAGGGATTTAACCACACATGTCTGCAAAAAGAGAACTTGGGCATCTCAACCGAGAGAATAGGCAGTACAAATGCTGTGGGTGCAACACTTACCTCCAACTTTTTTATTTATTTGTTTGTTTATTTATTTATTTATTTATTTTCCCTGTCCTGGAATCAAACCAGCGACCTTTCACTTTGCGGGATGATTCTCAATCCACTGAGCCATACCAGCCTGGACTCTCCAACTCTGTGATTGTTAGAAAGCTCTAATGATGTGAGTGATAAACTTTTAAATCTTAAAATAGGTAAAGAAGCTTTTTGGCGGGGAGGGGATCCATTTTATAAACATATATGTATTTATTAATATATGTCAATATATTATATATTAACATGTATTAACACACACACATACTTTTCTTACTGATTTGAGAAAAAGAAAAGAAAACCTGAAGGGGGGGCGAGCCAAGATATAGAAGTTCGCTGATGCGGCCGAGCGATGAGAACAGCACATGCCCAGGCCGACCGTCCTAACAGGTGCAGCCCTTGAAATTGCCAAGCTCTCATCTGCTAGATATTTAAGAAATTCTTTGGTTCTTTCAAGGAAATGCTCTTCTAATGCACAGTGCTGTGGTTCCTTGTTTTTGTTTTTCTTTGGTTCAGAAATGAACAAGGATTAGACCTTGTAAGAGTTAGGCTTCTAGAAAGTAATAGTTAACAACAGCGGATTCTAAAGTAGTTTTGGAAAATCACGAATGTAGTGTGTTTCTTATGGAGCTATCTTTACTGGTTTGGTACATAATTTGTTGGTCCGGTTGTGCCAAATTTACCATGTTGTCTGGTTCTTTTCCCTTCTATCATCATGGGCACAGTTCTTTGGATATATTTTGCTGGGCTTCCTTTGTACTCTGCCTCATATCTCTGAGATTTGTTATAATGGAATGTGAATTATTTGAAAGCCATAACTCAGGATTGTAAAATTCTAGAAGCATGTGCTGAATTCTGGTTTTCGTTTTGGGGACTGGACGAGGGGGTGAAAAGACTGACACTGGCCTGACGGTTTACTCTGCGAGCCACCCTCCCCCTCGCCCCCCACCGCCGCCCAAATACTAGATACTGTTCCTGCCTTGGAGAAGAGATTAAAAATAAAATCAAACCGTCTAGTCCCTTTTTATGGTGATTTATTTTGAGCTTAAAATAGCAAACCTTAAACTTCTTGATCTCTGTCTTCACTCCCTACCCCTCACCAGATCCCCTCTTTAATTGTATAAAAAGATTTTGAAATTCCTCCTTGAGTCTTTCCTGCCTCCAGGGAAGGGGGTGAATGGGCACCAGGCTTATGGTACAGTCCCCGGCGTTGGTCTCAATTCCTTCTCTTGCTCCTTTGCTAGTTAAAAGATCCCCTCCTGTGACGGATGTGTATTCAGAGGACACTGAATTTGTAAGTTGGATGGAACTGCCTTCCGAGTTAAAGGACTTCTTTTCAGCAGCCTCTTTTTCCTCCTTCTTTTTAAAAAAATAATTTCTGAAGCATCAGGCTGTCATCAGCCTACTAATTGTTTTGCCTCCAAGCAGGACCAAGTCTTGGGGCAAATTACTTTTGCCTGTTGAGCTGTTAGGCCTCAGCATTATCCTTCCAGAAGCTGCTGGCCAAATGGCTGTTATCACAAGGTGTGGGGCCTGCAGGGGGCCTTGCACATGCCCCAGCTGCTGCTCTCAGACTAAATAAGTCCCCAGCCTGGGGGTAGGGAGGAGGAAGAGGGCTGGAGTGGAGGCCCTCACTTTGCTGTCCTATCCAAATTGAGGAAAGGAGGTGGAGCGCTCATGAAGGCCAGTGGAGGGAAGAGGAGACCAGCTCCCTCTACTCTTCCCGTTCTGTAACATGGGTTCCATGTTATTGTGGACAATATAGTTCTTAACCTCAAAGCGCATGGGGGAGAGGCAGGGACCCCAGTTCTGTTAGGTTGACTTGAAGAGCCTTGTTCCAGGTGAAATATCAAGTGGCGATTTTCAATCCTGGCTGATATTCAGAGTCACCTGGTGAGCTTTTAAAAATACGCATTCCTAGTGCTTATCCCCTGTTTGGTCCCCAGCATACAGCACAGTGCCTGGTACATAGGACATGTGCTAAGTACAATTAGTTAAATGCATGGGAAACCCATTCTGTGTGCTCACAATGTCTAGGCAGGAGAGCAGGTGCGATATCTCAGCCAGTCATTCATACACACAGAGTCAGGGTAAAGCTGTAAGCTGTGTCCTACCGTCCCTCTCAAGCCCCGCATGAAGCCATGCAGCTTCGGTCCATCCCAGGTAAGGTCCTGATGATGATGATCGTTAACGTGCTTTTACGTCACTACTGTACTGAGGTATCTGCTGCTTTGTGATCTAGAACAAGACACCTAAATGAAGGGGACACTGAGAATATATATAATCACACAAGTGTAAGAATTACAGCTTTCACTTACTGGCGTGCACTTTGCCAGGCCCTATCTCAGGGCTTTGTTTGCATTTATTTAAGTCTCACGTAACCCTTTGAGTGAGGCACTATTGGATTAGGTGGTTTTCTCAGTCATGCTAGTAAATAGTCGAGTCAGTATTTGAACTTTGGTCTTTCGTGTAAGCCGTGCTGAGCTGCCTAGTAACTGACCAGGGCTGTCACTTCAGGAGGCGCCTTCTGTGTGCCAAGCACGGAGGTAGAAAGTGCTTTACATGCGCTGCCTCATTCAGTTTTCACAAGAACCCTGTGGGTAAGTTACGTGCGTGCCGTGTAGTTGGCTCCGACCCCTGGCGACCCTGTGAATGAGTGGCGTCCACAATGTCCTGTCCTCAGCAGCCCTGCTCGGCTCCTGTAGGCTCATGCCTGCGGCTGCTGTTGTGGAGTCAGTCCATCTCATATTTAATCTTCCTCTTTTCCTGCTGCCTCTGTTTTTCTCAGCATTATTGTCCTTTCCGAAGAACCCTGCCTTCTTATCACATGCCCAAAGTAGGACGGCGTTAGCTTTGTCATTTTTGCCCCCAGCAATATTTATCAGGCCTCGTTTTCTGTAGAAGCCCCTTGTTCATCTTTCTGGTGGTCCGGGGCATTTGTAGATACGCTCTCCTCCAGCGCCGTGTTTCAGGTAAGTCCATTTTTTCCTATCAGTCTTCTTCACTGTCCAACATCCACACCTGCATATAGTAATCGGGAGCGCGAGGGGGTGGGGGATCTTAGACTTGGTCTCTAATGACACATGTTTGCCCTTGGTGATTTTTCCTAATTCTTCCATTTCTGCTCCTCTGAGTCTCAGCTTTCTGTTGATTTCTTTGCTGCGGTCCCCATTTGAATTGATGCTTGAACCAAAGTAAGTAAAATCTTTAACGATGCCCACTGAGCTAATAAGTGGCAGAGTCACTCAATGAGTTCCCTCCAAAGCCTATTCTTTTTCCCTGTCCCTCACCGTGTCTGACGGGGAGCATGGCGTTAGGCCCATTTGAGAAGCAAACACGGCCCCTGTCTTGTAGCGGGAATTTGTCAGCGAGGGTATTACCGAGGATGGGGCAGGCGAGGACCTTGGGCACACCACACACAGACACTTGGAAAGAGGAGAGTTCAGGAGAGTGGTTGAAATGCCTCCATTCTTTGAAAACTGCCCTTCTGAACTTTCAGGCACGGAGAATCCATCAACCCCTTGTCTTCTTTTAGTTAACCCAGCCTCCCCTGACCCCCCATTCACACAATCTATCTATACCCTAGGGGAGAATGTCTGTGGCTGTGGCAGCAAAGAAAGAGCCCTTTGAGCAGCCAAGGGGGTGAAAACAGCCAGGGTCCCAGGACCCCAGGGACATTGCCAGACTACGGTTTGCTGCCATAACCCAAAGGAGCTTCTGATTGGCTGATCGTCTCTGAACCATTAGATTTCTCTGAAAGGCCAGAAGCAACAAGATTCAGGGAAAGAAGGTAAAAATTAATCTCAGAGATTGCAGCGGTAGCCAGTGGGAGAGGCCCACCCCAGACACCTGCTGGCGGAGGGGCGATAGGAGGGCTCTGCGCCCTGCGGCCACTGTGGTCTACTTTCAGGCACCTTCCCTGGACCTCTCTGTTCGTGATACTGGGAAAAAGCACCCACAGCCTTAGTGTCCACTGACTTTTCAGTGTTTAATTTCTAACTCTGTAATCTGGAAAACACTTACTTATTCCCCAGGGTTCCAGGAACACGGGGTAGCAAGCTCAGACACCTCCTGTCACTTAAGTGCAAGGAACGCAGGGGAACTTTCTACAGAGACCTTCCTTGTGTGCTTAAGAAACAGGAATGATCTTTTCAACAAAGAAACGTGTTTTGCCTGCCTTTCTAGAAACAGACTTTCTAAGCTTCGATAGAGACTTGGGAAAGGAATTCACTTTGACCTCAGCTCTATTGTGTGTAAATCAATAGTGTACCGTGTGAGTCTGGGTCTGGAGGCGATAGGGAGCGGTAGGCCTGCAGCAAACTGGCGGGAGCATCCTTCATCCCTAAAGGGCGGCCAGGCTGGAAGGCAGACCTGTCTGTCGGGTCTTCCAAACTGTTAACAAAATGTGAAATCCGACTTCTGAGTGTTGTTGGTTAATTCAAGTTTAAAACATTGTGTGAGTGTGAGATGACATGTCTTAAGGGTCAGTTTGGCCCATGGGTGGCCTCTTGGTGAATTTGGCCTTAAGAGCTACCACTGGTGCATCAGCTCGCAGCACGGTGCTCTGTTTATACCTGGCCAACTGTGTGGGTCACTGTGGGAGGGTTTTGCTCAGGAAGTTCCTGGGAACATTCAGGAATATGAAGGTTATGTTTTCCAAGGAGCTTATAGTCTTCCTTTAGAGAAAGGGCCTTACCTGGGTCAGTCATGAAGAGCATAAACAATAAAGAACAAGAGAAGCTAACATCCAGCCATGTCTGATGGTGCGGAAGGAGTCAGAGGCAAGCCCAGGTGCCCTGGAGTGATCAGAGCAGGCCCCAGGGGGCAGGACTTTCCACTGACCTGGAAGGGGAGGGGACAAGGAACACTGTAGGGAGAGTTCCCAGTGTGAGCTCAAAAACCGTCATGGCACACATTTTTTACATAGCGCTGATAATTTTCAAAGCCCTTTCCCCATTATGCATTCCTGACAACAATGCTGGAGAACAAGGGAACTCACATTTGCAGAGACTGAGGAAGATGTGCCAGGGATTGAGCATCCTGCCAAGGCTTTACATACTCTCCCCCATATTATCCTCCAAACCACCCCATGGTTATTAATCCCCGTTTTCAAGTGAGGAAATTGAGGCTCAGAGAATTAAAGTGATTTACCCAAGTGATGCAAATTAGCAAGTGACAGAGGTAGGATTCAAGCCCAGGCCTGTCTCCAAAACACAAGCTCTTTCCTTCACAAAACCGTTCTGGACCACACAGCAGTCAGAGTCAGACCCAGGACTCAAACTCCTATCCTAAGGGGGCCCTGGCTTGTTGGGGTTAGGGGAAGAGAAGTGTGCACTGAGAGTGAGGCTGGAGAAGCAGGCTAGAGAATTTCTACCAAACGGAGGATGATGTAAGCTGGCATTAAGGGCTTTGAGCAGAGCCAGGAGAAGACGATTGTGGCATTTAAGGGAAATTATTCTGGTGTGATTTTGCTGGAGAAACTAGAAGGGGAAAGACAGGCTTGGGAGGCTAATGAGAGCACGCGGCCAGGGTGCTGACAGAGGGCATGGCTTGTCACAGGGACAGACCCAGACAGTTTTCAGCCCCTTTGGCACTTCCACAAGTACTTTAAAGAGAACTGCTTGCTGTTACGAATCGCTAGTATGTCGTTATGACCAAGGCAACCATTCCTAGCGTTCTCTGGTGAGTCTTTTGGGCATCTGACTCCATTAAAAAAAAAAAATCCATTTCCAGTTTGCACCCAATTTTCTCTTCTCAGGGTGCTTCACGGTTGGTAGATGGTTTGTTACCATTGGTTTTTAAATTTTCCCCATTGCAGCCCTTGCCTGAAAGAAAACACTGACCCTATTGGCCACAATTTAAAACATTTTGACCTCTTCCTAAGCATTTCTGGATCTTTCTCTTTGTTTAGTTTCTAAGAGTGAGGAATAGAAACTCACTGGGAATCCCAAAACAAAGCTGGATGTTTTTGAGGTGGAAATGAGGGAAGGGGTTCCCTTCCCACTTCTTTCAGCACTTTCACCCTGCCAACTGCTTGTAAAGGGACTTTTTCAGAACCGGATAATTTGTCAGAGGTGAAAGAAAAAAGCTCTGATCACTTTTAGTGATTTCAAACAAATAAACAACAACGAGAGTCCACCATACTTTTGGGCCTATGCCTTATGGGCAACTGAAAGAGGCCTCCTGGTGCTCAGAGGATGACTGCTGGCCAAAGCACAGTGAACAGGCGAGAGAGACCACTGCATGGGCATGACACAAAGCAAGGCCTTTGCCGCTGATGGGAAAATCACTTTTTTTGGAGGTAACTCTTGTACAGGGAGGGTCCGTATAACCTTTTTTTGAAGCCGGAAGTATATTTGATCGCCTTGGAGTTTGGAGCTGATACGGATGAGGAAGGAACACGGGTCACCTGGGGTCCAAGCTCTCCTAATAGAAGTTTTAGCAAGTTACGTAGTGGGTGATTTATTTTTTAAGTGGAAGAGTTACTGAGCTAAATGACTCTTTTAAAAAAGCTACAATTTGTAGCATATACATAACAGTTTAGCATTTTAGCTGTCTATAAGTACACATTGCAGGGGCATTGGGTATTCACATTGTCATGCAACCATCACCACCATCCATCTCCAGAACTTTCTTTTTTTTTATTTTATTTTATTTATTGTTTGTTTTTTTTTAAGAAGGAGAACAATATCCATTTGTTGTTCCACTCATTTATGCATTCACTGGTTGATTCTGGCATGTGCCCTGACCTGGGATTGAACCCATGACTTGGTGTATCAGGACAATACTCTAACCAACTGAGCTACCCAGCCAGGGCTCCAGAACTTCCTCATCTTTCCCAACCTAAATTTTGTACATATTAAATGATAACCCTTCATTCTCTCTTCTTCCAGCCCCCAGCAATCACCATTCTACTTTCTTTTTTCTTTATTTTTTTAATCCGAAAGGTATTTATTGGGCTGGTTCCCCACTCATCTTGATTTTAGGTGCTCTTAGTGCTGCGTCCTTCTGAAGGAGCATCTTTCTGCAAACCTGGCTTGTCCGACAGAGGACAGTGGATAGCCAATACACAAAATGATCACTTGTGCATGGCTAAAGACAGTGATGATTTTATAGCATCTTCGGCATTTCACACCCATGGAATAGAAACTGGGGCTCTGTACCAGGCGTTTCTTGTTGTGTTTTCTCTTCTCCTTCAAGGGTTGAAGGAGATCCTTAGTGAGCAGCATGTTGTTGTGGGGAAGTTCTCAGGTCCGAAAAGGCCCACCATTCATTCCCTCCCTCCCTCCCTCCCTTCCTTCTCCTCACTGGAGGACATGCTAATTGATTTCAGAGAGAAAGGAACGCGGGGAGAGAAACATCGATCAGTTGCTCCCGGAATGCACCCTGACAGGGCATCAGACCTGCAACCATTCGGTGTAGGGGATGACTCTCCAACCAGCTAAACCACCTGGACAGGGCCCATTCTACTTTCTGTCTCTAAGAAAAAAGTGTAAGTTGTGGAGAGCAAACCCACCAGGGGTGAGTGCCCAGGACCTGGCCAGGGAACCTTTTCTCCCTTTCCCGCACCCCAAGGTCAGTAGATCTCCTTGGAGACTCCATTTCACTGTCTTTGATTTTACTCCGGAAGTTCTTGAACTGGGAGAGTTAATACGGAGTTTGGAGTCAGTTGTCTACAGGGTCACTTCCTGCAGGACAAGTACCTCAGTTGAGAGATTTAAAATTCACAAACATTTTAGCTGAGAGAGAATTATGATACCTGAGCAGGAGCTTACCCTAATATTTACCTTTAGAAATTGACAGGTTATTTAAAAATAGTGAAATATGTTGGCACAGGGAATGGAGGATGGAGTCTAGTGCCTGACTCACTGGTAGTAAATTAGAAAAGGCCAACATCCCGTGAATTTACAGCTGTACAGTGCAATCCTGTTTTTAAGGGTTCTGGAAAGCCCGCTGGATTGTTTTAAAACAAGGCAAGCTGTACGGTGCTAATCCTGAGTGGTGAAGAGATGTCCAGGCCATAGCTTCATAAGGGGAGCTGCCTTGGCCCTCAGTGGAGTTGATTTTTGACAGCCCTGTTCTTGCATTTTAAAGTTGCCCAGGGCTCTTTTTTCTTGTTTTAACCAAAACATCTATTGGGATTTTTTTCTCTTTTAAAAGTGATACAGGATCATTGTAGAAAATGGGAAAATACAAAAAGCGTATGAGGGGGTCCTGCTGGCCCCTGCCGGAGGCAGTCGGTATTCTCTCCGCACAAGGCAGCCTCGCCTTTTTCTATGCTCGCATGTTTCCATGTAAGAATGTATTCTTTTAAGAGATGATCTCTAATAACTACATGGTATTCCACTACATAAATGTTCCATACTTTAACAATTCCCTATTGGGGGGAACTTAAGCCAGTTCCAAGTTTTGCTATAATAATCAGCGGTATTGTAAAGTTTTTATATACATCTTGTGCACGTACCTCTTTGGTTTTTTTCATAGGATAAATTCCTAAGAAGAGTTGTTGGGTCAAAGATTCTATTGTATTTTTAGTTATTATTTCCTTTTCATCTGTTCCATCTCGATTTCGTCTTCTTTTTCATTATTTTAAATATTTTGACTTACCTTGTTCTTGTTATTATTCTCAGTTCTACAGTATTGGTTCTTTTTTTTTTTTAATTGCTTTTAAATGGAGATTTTAAAAATGCAATGGCATTTTTAGTTTCCTTACAAGATTTCCTCACTTTCACCCCCCCCCTTATTTAACATTTTGGCCTAAAAAACATACATTTTCCACATTTTTCCAGTTGCTTCCAGTGGGCTACTTTTGGTATCTTCAATGCAACATTGTGCTGTTGTATTGTAGACTATTTCTGGAAGCTTCATAGTCTGTATTGTTTATTTGTCCTTGAATGAACAAAGTTTTGTCAGGTCCTGTATCCCCTGACAGGGAGTGCAGTTTCTACTTGGTTCTCCTCTGTCTGCCTTGTTGCTGACAGAATCTCCTTGTAGATTTTGGGATTGTTAGTATGAATTTATGTCACTATTTCAGCTCTTCAGTGTCCCCATTGGGAGCGGGAAGGTGCCGGCCACATGGGCAGTTCTAACAGGAATATCTTTGTTCTCTTTCTTCTGTTTGTTGGAGCTGCTGAGATGGGGACAACTTTATGCTGGGGACTTTTTCCTTTTTTTCTTCCTAATAACCGTAAGCTGTGACTGTGGCCACCGTACCTGTTGGTCACACCTGAGCGAACCCTTGCCAGCCTGCTGTAGATACCACACCTCTGCCCTCGGGTCTCCCGCCCCGTCCTTTCAGATGTTGCTTTTTAGAGCAGTAAACCGGCCAAGCGAATTGCTCATTCTATCTCTCAGGTCTCTCTTGTCCTCTAGCCCTTGTCCCTCGAAGCAAGGGGTCATTAGTCTTGGAGCTCTATCTGGGTCTCTTTCGTTTAGTCTCTGTGTTCTACAGCTGCTCTTCAGAAAGGCAGTTGCAAATCTGGCCTTGATAGCCTTTTGGAATCTGGTCCCAGCTACAGCGTTTATATCTAGCAGTGATTCTTTTTCCCCTTTCATGTCCTTATACGAAGCATAAATCTTCTGGGTTATTGCTTAGTGAAGAGAGACTAGCCCCAAGCGGCCGGATCCCTCTGCTGTTACCCACTGGGCGTGTCCTTGCCCCCTTGCTGGCCTGCTGCTGCGTGCTGCCCTGGGCTAGATGACTCTGCAGCATGGCCCCAGAGGTAGCTGTCCTTAAACTAGAACCAAAACCAAAGACATCTCTGAGCTCTTTAAAAAAACTAACGATAATAATAAAACGCCCTGTGAATTCTGTGCTTTTCATGTGGTTTCTGGCCTCCCTCTGACAGCATGACCTGTTCTGGGCTGCCCGCTCTGGTCCCTTTGATGTCCGTCTCCAGGATACCTACCTGGAATCTGTGTGAGGAAGAGCGAAGTTGTCCGGTATGAGTGTGTTGGGTGGGAGGGAGGTGAGGAGAGAGCCCAGTAACTTTATGAACGTGTTCGGAAGGAAATGAGCTTTAATTGGCAATACTCCTGGAAGAACATATGTTCTTCTTGATTATGGAGAATATTTCAGTTTTTCTGAAAAAAACTTTTATCCCCCACCCCCTAAATTTTCCCTTAAAGTGCTGTTTCAGTATTTATTGTGTAGTGTTCACTGACTGGTGGTTTTTTGAGGTATTTGTTGTTTCCCAAGTTTTCCAAAGCAGGCTCTTTCTTCGGCCATTTCCCTCTCTGGAATGCCTCAGCTCTTTCTCTCTTTTTATTTCTTTACCATTTAGTGCTCTTTTTTTTTTCACTTAAAAAAACAACAACTCCACAACACCACTATTTTCTTATTATAGAAAAATTTCAAATATATACCAAAAAAAGATAATAATACCATGAAGCCCATACACCCATCATCTAGCTTCAACAGTGATTGACTCATAGCCAATCCTGTTTCCACCATACCCTCTCCCACCCTACCCCACCCCACTATTTTGAGGCAAATCTCAGACATTTTCATTTCGGCCATAAATATTTAAGTGTATAAATGGGAAGGATTTTTAAAAGAACCAATACTGTCATTGCACCCCCAAATTAATAATTCCTTAATATCACCAAGTATCTAATCAGTGATCAAATATTCCATATCTTACTTTATATATATTTTAGAGTCTTAAAATGACATGTATACCTTGGTTAATCTTGAGCTTTCTTTCACTTGAGTGTTTATCCAGCCCTAGTCCTAGAGAGCTCTAATTTAATGGCCCCCCAAGCTAGCAAGGAAAAGTCAGTGAAAGGCGGCCCACCCGGATGGCTGGGACCCTTGGCCAGGCCCGCGCTCAGCAGCTGGCTGGCCCCATGCTGTGGGCGCTCCTGGCCAGACAGCGCCCGCTGTGGCTGCAGCTCTGGCTTCCTCCGCCCCTTGGGCTTCGAGGTCCAGGGGCCTATGGGCAATTTCCTCATAAGCTTGGACTATCTGTGGTCACAGCAAATTTTTGTTAACTATGATGTATCAAACTATAGCATTTTAAGAAGTTATTTCCTTTTTCTTATTTAACCAACTTGCAGAGCACCCACTCGGTAACGAGCATGGTTGTAAGTGCTTATTATACATGTTAGCGTCAGTCAGTATTGTGTTGGTGGACACATGTCCTGCGTTTTCTGGGACACTCCCAATTTTATGCTATTTTTACTTTTTCAGTCAAGGTGAGCGTGTGCGTATAAATGCGAACTGTAATGCCTCTGTAAAGTAATTCATAGGTTTCCGCAAACTGGTCTGGCCGGCAGCTGTGATCCCTGACTGGGGTTCCATGGGACTTTTCAGTCAGGGACTCTGAGCACCTTTCTTTCCTCTCTGCACAGCGAGGCTCTCGCATTCCAGAAAGGAGATGGACCAACACACCTCCGTGTTCTCGGCCTGCTTCTCTCTAGCTCAGGGATTTTCATCCAGATTCATTTTTTCCCACAGTGTTCTCTCTTCAGGTCACTTGGGGGCTGGAAGGTGTGGAAGGGAAGAATCATGGGCCACACCACTTGGCCTGTCCATTGACAGAAGGGGCTTTCCCTGGGGTGAGTGCTGGGCCCCGGTCTCTCGCAGTGCACCAGCCGCATGTAAGGGCTGTACCTGTCATGCTGTTCTGCTCCAAAGGACACACAGCAGCAGTGCTCAAAGGACAGCTCTTCCACTCTAATGGAAAAAAAAATGGTTAAAAAAAAAGCCCCAAAACTCCCCCAAACTGAAAGGGTTTATAACGGAGAACAGTTCTGGTCTAATGAGAGCAGATGGCTTTAGCCAGGCCCGGTCTGCATGTCTCCTGTCCATAGGTTGGATGAGTGGCATGCTCGTGATATGGAGAGACGCCAGCCATCCCTTAAAGGACAATTGATGTAAGCAGGCAAGGGGACTAAGGATCACGCAGCCTCATGGAAGCAGGGCTGCAGGTTTTATTTTGGGTAGGTTTGAAGGATGCTAAACAGACCCTCGTGGGGCTGGCATGGTATGAAAGGCAGCTGTGTTCTCCAAAGACTACAGCAGTCAATACCCACATTAATAGCATTTCCTCCCAGAGCTCTATCAGAGTAAGTTCCTTCTGCTACTCACGGTCCTTGCTGTGCAGTTCAGGATCTGATACACAGTAGGTACACGAGAAATACGGCATGGGGCAAAGTAGGTCTACAGCTGCGCGTACGTAAAATAGAGTTTATTCTAGTATTATTATTTACTAATTATTGTATTAATTTCCATACAAACAACTATAACCCTACTTTGCCCTACCCTGTAGGTATCAAGGGAACCGAACCAGCTCATAGCTCATTGACCCAGACGCTCATTTATGGCAGCCCTCCGTGGGCCCCAAAGCTGCTGCCTTGTCCTTTTCGCACGCCCTCACCATGTCTGCTCTAAACATGATCACCTCTCTTTTTCTAGGGTCCTCCTAGTTCAGCCCCAGCCAGAAGGTTTGCGGGCCTTCTGAGCTTTGCCCTGGCCACACCCCAACCCGATTTTATAGCTCTCAGTTTTCCAGAATTGCCCTTTCCCAAACCTCACCGCCTGGTTGGCTACCCACAAAATAGCCTTTGGTTTCTCCCTGTCTTGTCAGCACAGCCATCCAGTGGTGGCCCCTGCCTCTCAGTGTTGTTAAGATGGGGGGATTTTTGGCTGTCACAGAGACCACATAATACAGGGGAGGTGGCGACTTCTTGCCAGAGGGTCCCCAGAAACTTAGGGCCTGGGGCAGAGTCCCGCGGCTGTTTCAGAGAGCACAGCTAAATGTTGCAGCGATGAGTGGCAGCCCGGGAAGACTCCGTCCAGCTAGAAAGTCAGTTTGGAAGTGGGTTTGGAGAACGTCCTTACTCGGGCTGGAATCTGGCCAGACTTGGGATTTTTATTGACCATCAGCCATCACTGCAAGAACTTTTTCAGAAGTGACCCCCTGGTTTCGTTATTGTACTTCCTAACTTTCCCATAATCAGGGAAATTTATTACTTTTATAATCATAAAGTTAAAAATAAAATGCCTACTTAAAAATAAATGGAAGTTTGAGAATATGACATCATTTGTTAAATTGCACATCGAGGCTTGCACCCACATCTTCTCTCATCTGTTTATTTTTCAATTAATAAAGGGCAAGGGATGTTTGTGCTCGAGGCTTGAGGACCCTTGGCTGCTTGCATTGGAATCTGCGAATTTAGTCCAAATTGATAGCGCTCTGGTATTATTCGTGTAGGCTTTATTTATTATTATTTTTATACATAAAAAGCAGCTTAAATAAAGGCATATTTCTCCAGCTGACCACATAGAGTTCAGGATAAACAGCCTCATGACTAATAAGGATCTGGATTTACTGTAGAGGTCTTGAATATTTTTTAAATGCAGTGTTTTAAGTTAGTGGGAGGAAAAGATGAAAGGACATTTCAAGATAAGCGCTGTGAGTAACTTTGTGTTGCACTGAGGAGCTGAGATAGATGGGATTTGCTTTGGCATTCAGGCCCTGTCCTGATGCAGAAAGTGTCCGGGAGCAGAATGCTGCCCGGGACGCATCGGCAGTGCAGGGGCCCTCGTTTTGGCTAGGATACGGGAACTGAGCATGTGTTGAGTCTAATTTTAGAAAAACAGTTCTTACCCTTCCCCCACCTTTATCCTTAAAGCGCTTCTTGTCCCTGTCTCAGTAAGAGTACCGCATCTCTCCCCATCCTTTCTCTTGTGTTCCGTGAGGAGTCATTTAATTTTTTTCTTTTTTGGCTGCTTACCTTTTTATTAATCAGATTTTCTCCCTTGGCCACGCTGTTCTCCCAAAGGCCTTGCCTCTGTCTTAGGATGCACGTTCCCATTTAGAATGGTTCTGTATTTTAGATGCAAGTGTTGCATTGCCTTCTGTCAGTAGTAACCCCAACCTGAAGTACCAAAGTCATACCAGAAAAACCAAATACCTTCTGTGTGATTGGTTACATTACATCTTGGTCCCAGTGACACCCAGAATGAGACACTAAATGATCTTGCATTTTGGAACTTCTAAGGATTTGGAAATGGGTGAATTTTTAGTCCCTCTGAAGGATTCAGGCTGCAAATATTGCAGATGGTAGGAAGGGGCTATTTCAGGCGGCTGTGGGGATTGAATCAGAGCGTGATTAAAGGGCAGGACTTGGCTGCTTCAGCTCTAATTTCCTTTGTGATCTTGGACAATTCAAATCCACTGAAAGAAAAGTTTTACTAATCACTGACAGGCAGCCTGTCTGAGTCGTAGTTTCCTCCTTTTTATAAGAAGGAGGTTAGACTGAATAATTCCTAAGTTCTCTCCAGCACCAAAATTGTACATGTGAACATCAGGTTATGTGGGTTCTGGTGCAGGTAAGGGGATGTTTAAATTTTCGAAGAAAAACCAGTGTACTGGTTGCCTTGAAATAAATTATAGAAATAACCTTCGAACTAATGTAGTTAATATGTGGGATAATAAATACCGCTGATAATAGCTACATTTAATGAACAGTTACTGTGTGTGAGACGTTTTAATTTTTACCTGTATTAATTTACTTGCACTACATAACCCTATGAGGTAAGTGCTATTATCAGCCCCATTTTTATAGATGCAGAAACAGAGGCACAGGGAGGTTAGGTGACTTTTGTAACATCACAAATTGGTTAAGTGATACAGTGGGATTCAAATCCAGGCAGGCTGACTCTAAGCCCAGTCTCTTCACCATTATACCCTACCACCACTGTAATTCATGAATTATGGACGTGTTGTGTTAGCTGCTCTCAGCGATTTCCCAGCCCTCAGGTAACCTGGAGGAGCTGCGGGGCTTCTTAAGGTGCTGCGTGCAACGGCAAGACAGGGACTGGTAAGGCTGTTAAGTCAGGGCAGGAACAAGCGGCAGGACGTTGGCCTGAATTCCTTGTGTTGTGGATGGCAGACAGGGAGCGGACCACTCTGTCACTGTACCTAGAAGAGAAAGTAGAACATGGGTCCCTAGCTTCTGTTTTGCTGTCCCAAGCCGCGATTCGTCCCTTAAGCTGTGGGACTAATCTTCCTTAAATACCATATTCACTCAGTGGTTAATTAGAGCGGTGGTTCTCAGCGGCCTGCCGTGCCTGCGCCCTGCCGTGCCTGCGCCCTGCGTGCTGGGTGCTGCTCCACCCCGCCCACGCCCAGGCTCGGCAGGCGGCCCTGGAGAGCAAGCTCATCTCCTTCCTGAGCCCACACGACAGGCTTGCTTCCATTTTCTCCTCTCTGCATGGGTTGCTCATCCTACCTGGAATGTCCTTCCTTCTGCTCTCTGCCTGTCCAGATCCAGTTGTGACCTCCACGAAGCCTTCTCCAACTCTTGGGTAGTCCCTTTTTGGAACCTCTGATGTTATTTTCTTGTTAGCAGTTTGGCACTTCGCTTAGGTTGATTCGTATTTTTCATTTTGCTTTTCAAGCTGTATTATAAGCGCTGTGAAGGAAGGGCGTAGGACTGAACATTTAGATTGCTCTGTTTGTGTTCGGGCGGGACTCAGACCACTTTTAAATTGGTTTCTGGAAGTTTCAACTCTAATTTCCCTTACTAAGGATGGTTAGGCCCACAGGTCAGCTCATCAGCCTCTGGACCTCAATTCTAGCAAGGCTGTTTAGGGGAAATGGAAACGAGTCCTGTCTCATGTAGCCAGTAATAAACTGATAAAATTCATTATCCTGGGAGGGAAAATATGCAGAAAATGATAAATCATTAGTGACAGTCACCTGTTCCTACTGCAAGACTCTAGGGTAGCTGTGTCATCCTTTGGAGCATCTGTTAATGACAGAATACTTAGTTGTACTGAGCCACGTATACTGAAGTTCCTGTTGTCTGCCAACATTGATTGATTAGCAGTAGCTTTGGGAGCTGAGTGTTGAGAAGGATTCTGAGGCTTTGCCTGATTGTTGTAACTGTCAAAGGCTCAGTGGGAGGGAAATTGTGGCAGTCACAAAATGTGGGTACCTTTTTGGAACTCTGACCCCCTCCCCACAGAAGCAGAAGGGAGAGGTTGGCAAAGCATATTCCCTGGAGCCCATCATCAGAGTGTATTAAGATGCAAGATGTTGTTTCCCCACTTCCACTTTGGTCTATTTTAAGTAAGAAATAGCCGAAGGATATCTGAGAGCTCTGTTCAGAATGTCAGAAGCCAGAAGTGAAGTGCCTGTTGCATCCTTATAATAGCAGATGACTTATGCAAAGCCAGTCACGGGGCCCTCCCAACCTGCTTTTACTGCCCACCCACTGAAGGCCGTGGCAGATGGGTACCTCTCGGAAGCCTCTTCCTGTGACAGGGCTTTCCTGCTGGCCCCCCCCGGAATTCACACGGGGCACGCATCGCTTCCCTCTGGCCCTGACCCTGGGGAAACTAGCTCTGGAGATTCCATGAAAATGCATGTTGTCTTAGAAGGGTCTCAGGCCTTCACCCGAGGTGTCCTTAGTGAGTAGTGAACGCTTCAGCTGAGAAGATGGTAAGACCAAAAACTGCCAGCTTTGGTTTGCTCAATGCCTATGGTTTTCAAACCTGAGTCTGCATCAGAATCGCCTGCAGGGCTCGTTAAAATACGGATTCTTGGGCTCCATCCCAGACTTTCTGACTAGGGAGGTTTAGGGTGGGTCCCCGAAATTTGTATTTCTGACTAGTTCTCAGGGGATACGGCTGATGCAGGTGAAGGGATCACACTTAAGAATTACTACTCAGGACAAAATCATGCAACACTGGTTGGTAACCAGGTAGGAGATACCTGGTTTATGATGTTTGCTTTTGCTTTTTTTTTTTTTTTCGGTTTCCAAATAGCTTAGAAATATTATTTATTTATTTATTTATTATTTATCCTCACCTAAGGACATTATTTTCATTAAGAGAGACAATGGGGGTTGGGGAGAGGTGAACCCACAACCTGGGCATGTGCCCCGACTGGGAATAGAACCCTCACCCTTAAGTGTGCTGGTCGACGCTCTAACCAACTGAGCCACACTGGCCAGGGCAGATTAGAAATATTTTTAAAATTAAATAATATATGCTTATGGCTAAGAAATCAGACATGAATTAATAAAATAGTGATATTTCTCCATTTATTCCTATTCCTAAAAGCTACCATTTTAAAGTCTCGTGGATTTTTTTCTTTTCTTAGATTCTGGTAATTACATCCATAGCTCTGAATAATGCATGTTCCTGCTGCAATTTCTCAGTCGATGCCTTTTCAACCTTATTTGTTGCTTTTCTGCCAGGAGAGATGACCATTTAGCTCACTGAAACCAACTTCTCCTCTGGGTTCTGTTGCTATGATTGTAGCACCGTTTATGGTTCTCTCGATTACACTCTTAGCTTTAAATAACATGCTTATGCCTTTAATTCTTGCCCTCAATTAGGACTTTTTATGATTTGAGAATGTTGGCATCTTTTTACTCTGCCCTCCAGTTCTCTTTCCCTTCCTCCTCCTGTTTTCCTACCTTAATTTTTACTTTGTCAAAGTTAATGGTATTTACATCCTATTATATAACTGTGATTCAGACTTTGTGTGCAGGTTGAAATTCATGCTTAGTTTGTAGTTAAAAATCTGTAAATATTGTTCAGGGTGAATTCCAGTGGTATATTATGATTACATTTTTCTACAGCTGTTTGTTTTCCCTGAAGTTTATAATTACCTCCCCTGTGCCTGCATTATTTGATTATGTCCTCAGTCCCCCGCCCCCCAAAATGCATTCAGTTAGGTATTCTATTTAGTTCCCCTTTGACCTTGAGAGTCCCCCTTTCGGGGGGCTTCCCAGTCTTCCTCTGTTCTGGACAGGTTGTCCTCTGCGTCTGCAACACAGCTGTCATCCTGGAACTTTACTGAATTGGCTTTCCAGTTGGATTTTATTCTAACTCTAGTCACTGGTTGGATCCAAGTTTTTTTTGTAGCCCAGATACCAATCACCAAGGAGATCTTAAAGAGCAAAATGCATTTTCAAGAGCAGAGCTTTAAAATGTAGTATGTGAGTTCAACATAGGTTAAGTGTGAATGAGAATCAGCTGTCTTTGGATTAAGCACAATTATACAGCTTTTTAAAGAGGCAAGCAAAGCAAGGATGCCAAATGCTGTCCTCTTTCCAGAGCAGCCCGGCAGTTTTGCAGTCTGGATCTAAACCTCCTCCAGTTGGGTCGTCCAGTTGGCTCACGCCAGGGGTTGAGGGTTGCATGGTATGGTGGGAAACGGTGGATTAAGATTTAACCCCAGTCCTGAGTTGAAATCTTGCCTTTGGCCCCTGTTAGCTAGTTGAGCTCCCTGATCACATAGACAGTAAGCTCAGACTTTGCAGAATATTGGGAAGATTAAATAAACCAAAGGATGGGAAAGCACACTGCCGATTGGAAATACTCTGTATGTGCATGCTTTCATCAGGAAGCAGTGATCAGATGTTGGATCTTGCTGCAGGAGCAAAATCTGCAAAGGCTGAAAGTGAGAGAAAGTTCAGTTGGAGTTGAATACATAATCGAAACAAATGACAGTAAATTGGACACGTAATAATATGAACCAACATTTGACTGCAGGAGTCACTTAACTCAAAGACCAGTAGGGACCGGGCAGGTGAAGTGGAATGAATTGGGCCCTGTGGGTGCCCAACATAGAGACCCATCCAGGGGCCAAGGCAGCACTCCCCTCCAGCAGGTATCGCCCTGTAGGAATGAGGTCTTCTGCTTTTTCAAGCTCCAAATCTGAAGTTTTATGTGAAACCAGCTAATTTTTACATGCTGTTAGCCATTAATTTTTTTTTCTCTTAACATTGGGCAAGCCAAATAAAGCATATATGCAGTTCGCCAATTTAAGACCTCTACTTTTATGTATGGGGACTAAGTGTAAATTGTAAGCAGTTCATAAAAATTTTTCTGAGTATTGCATTTACTCAGCTCCTAGTTTTTGGATCTCTGCAGTCAAATGCCCTACCCCCGAGCTGCACCCCTTGTGATATCTGTACGTGTGAACGATATTCCCTGATTCCTTTTATGCAAGGGAATTAAGAATGATGTTGAGCTCAACATGGCCAGAATGGTGTCCTTTAGAACACGGTGAGAAGCTTCCTTCTAGGTTAATATTATCCAAGAATCCACACCTCAGGAGCATGCGGGTTTGGCCACCTACAAGTTCACCTTATCCAGCCCTCAGGGCTCTGTCTTGTCCACGAGAGTCCGTGGAGAAAAATCTCATCGCATGTTTTCCTTATGAAGTCACATATGCTAGGCATACCACTTTTCCCCAAACTGCCCCTCTTACTTTTGAAGTAAAATATGAAGTTAGTTGGATGTCACTTTTTAAAGAAGTGGTGCTGAGCCGTTATGGCCCCCACTTCCTACACCCTGCTCATCAAGCACATTATTAGCAGAACCATCTGCATTCTCATCAGACCCTTACAATAGTCCTGTGGAATAAATGTCTTCCAGAGTTTTGGCCAGGATGCACCTCAAGCGTGTAATCCGTGGTTCCCTTTATTCATGATGTTTATTCTCTCTTCTTTTTCACTACTGCCAGCCCAGCTTCTGCGAGGAGGTGACGTTGTTTACCCAGACCTCTCCAACTGGTGAGATTCTAGGTAGCAGAAGGGGAGAGACGTGCAGACTGAGTAATTCAAGGACATCTTGGTGAAGGGGTGGGCAGGGCTAATTTCTAGGCAGCATTTTGAAATTAGCTTCACCCATCTTCCTTGTAACGTGTCTCCTTTTTATTTATTATTTATTTATTATTTTTAAAAATTCTCATCCGAGAATATGTTTTTATTGATTTTAGAGAGAAAGGAAGGGGCGGGGAGAGAGAAAGGGAGAGAGAGAGAGAGAAACATGAATGAGAGAAACATCGATTGGTTGCCTCCCACATGCACCCCAACTGGGGCTCGAACCCATAGCCTAAGTATGTGCCTTGACCAGGACTTGCACCCACAGCCTTTTGGTGCATGGGACGCTCCAACTAACTGAACCCCCCAGCCAGGGCTAGCCTGTCTCCCTTCTTACTTTCCTCTGTTCTCTGCCTCCAAGAGCCTGCTGTTTGACTGGTGTGCAAAGCTCCCCACATACGTACCCCTGCTGCTGCACTGTGGGCAGATCAGCCCAAACCCCTGGCTGCCATTTGCTTCTTTCACCTGCTATTCCTGTGCTCCTTCCAGCCCTCTGTCAGCTCACCCATTCACCTTCTGAGGTTATAATAAACACTTTTCCTGGCTCTATTGGCTGGGAAGGTGGGCTAACATATTTAAGAGCGGAACTTTTTATTACCTACGACCATGTTTCCAAGAACATGTGGGATGGTGCCATTGATAAAGAGATGGGGGGAGGGGCCACAAAGACAATACTACTTAGAATTTGCAGGCTTAACACTGTCCCAATTTTTTGAAAGCTCTAAGTGAACCCAAATGTTCCTGACAGGTAGTAATTTATAATTTTGCTGAGACACAAATTTGAATTGCAGCTCTGTTCTAACTTTTAAATAATTAAAACTTTCTTTGTGAAAAATGGCTCTTTTGGAAAGAAAATCAGCTGCTAGTATTAATGATTGTAGGAAAGGAAAAGCAAAGATGTCCAAAGAAGGGATAGGTCTTGCCCCAACCCTGCCACTCCCCCGCCCCCAGAAAAAGACATTCTGGATAAATGAAAGACTACATGATGAATTTTGCTGTGCTAGGAATAAGTTCACCATATACCTCATAGGGAAACATGGAAGTTCATGAAAATTTAGCAGTTGCTTGAGCCAGGACAAAATTCCTTCCGGTGACGTGGAGTTTTAGAGAAGGTTGTAACTTTACCATGGGAGGTGAGACATTTGAAAAATCGGGAATAATCCAGAAGCCTCTATAGCCCTCTCTGTGTTTATGGGTTGGGGGATCTATGAGGCTGTCTGATGCTCTCCCGTGGAATGCCAGGGCGCTGCTGCGCCCCATCCTCGGATGTGTTCAGGCAGGTGCTGCAAGGCCAGCTGTCAAGAGTATTGTGAAGGAAATTCTTGCATTTGGTTCCTGGGAGGCCTAATTCTTTGACGTTTAAATTTCTATACCTCTTTCTTCCCACCCTTCCTTCCCTGTGTGTGTGTGAGTGCGTGTGTGGGTGCGTGTGTGAGTGCGTGTGTGAGTGCGAGCTTCGTAACAGCCAGAGGCAATCAATCAGCATTGAGCGGAAAGAAGCAGAGGCTGAGGCTGGTGAGACCTTGCACCTGATACACTGGCTTCGCCCAGAGCCCTGGGCTAAACTTCAAAGCAAGTGGTTACTTTGCCTTCCCATCTCTGTTTCAGACTCTCCTCCCACTGCCACACCTTCCATCCTCTGATTGTCCAAAATTGCCACCTCGACCTGTCTCTCCCGACTCTATAAAAACTCTAGCTCCTGCCTACCTTACTCAAGCAGTCTTTTCTAGTGATGGGAGTTGGCAGATGAAGGAAGTTTACACTTCAAGTGTGAAGGCACCTCTTTGAAAGTTGGCATTTTAAAATCAAATGAGGCTTGGTGGTTGCCAGGGACGCGGGGAGTGGGCATGGTGTGTTAGTGCTGAATGGAGGCAGTTTCAGTTTGGGAAGGTGAAAAAGTTCTGGTGATGCGTGATAGTGCCAGTTGCAGAATAATGTGAATGTACTTAATGCCACAGAATTATAGGCTTAAAATGGTTAAAATTTTTATGTATGTTTTACCAAGATAAGAAAAAGGTTTTAAAAAATCAAACGAGACTACCACAAAGAATATCAGACAAGTAGTAAGAGAGCTTTCAGAAAGTTTGGAAAATACAGAGAAACCCAAGCCAGTAGGAACCCTAAACTTCCTACTGCTAACATTTTGCATTTTACTGTATTTATATATCCTTCCAGTCTTTTTTCTGTGTAAATTTAATTTTTGTACAAAAGGGGGACTAAACTATGTGTTCTGCTTTGTAGTTTCACTTACTATATCATGAACATTCTCCTCTGTCATCAGATATTCATCAACATATTATTAGTTTGGGGTTTGTTTAAAGATTTTATTTATTTTATTTTTAGAGGGGAAGGGAGGGAGAAAGAAAGGGAGAGAAGCATCAATGTGTGGTTGCCTCTCATGCGCCCCCTAATGGGGACCTGGCCCGCAACCCAGGCATGTGCCCTGACTGGGAAATCAAGCCGGTGACCCTTTGGTTCGCAGGCCGGCACTCAATCCACTGAGCTATACCAGCCAGGGCAACATATTATTAGTTTTAACAGTTGTTTGATACTCCATCACCCTGACCCCCAGATAAGACCCTCTTTTTCAGTATTGGAGGTACTCTCATTGTAACCTGTATATTTATTTTAACTACTTATCAGAGTTTATAACATACTTTTTTCGGGGAGTATTTGATATGTCTCCTTATGAGAGTGTAACTCCATGAGGATAGGTACTATGTGTGCTTAGCTCACTGTTTTATCCCCAGTGCCTAATGCTGTGCCTGGCATGTCATAGGTCAGCAAATAAAAAGTGAATAAATGAGCCCTGGCCGAGTGGCTCAGTTGGTTGGAGCGTCATCTTGTACACCAAAAGGTTGCAGGTTTGATCCCTGATCAGGGCACATACCTAGGTTGTGGGTTCGATCCATGGTTGGGGCACGTATGGAAGGCAACCGATCACTGATTCTCTCTCACATCAATGTTTCTCTCTCTCTCTCTCTCTCTCTCTCTCTCTCTCTCTCTCTCCCTCCTTTCCTCTCTCTCTAAAACCAATGAACATATCTTCCAGTGAGGATTTTTTTAGAAAAGTGAATAAATGAATACATTGTTGGACATTTCATTTTCCAATTTTTGCTCATTTTAGATTATACATAAAAGCTCATTTACTTACAGAGAAAACTTAGTACAAATCTATAATTGTTTTCTTATTAAAAATTTCTGTAAGTCACATAGATTTAGTGTTTCTAATTATTAAAGTAATACATGTTATCAGCGGAATTTCAGAAAAACATAGAAAAGACTAAAGAAAAAAGTAAAGATCGCCTGTAATTCTTTTTCTGGGCTCTAGGATAGTTTAAATAGCGTGATAATTTTGTGTTCCTTAGGGGTTTGAAAAATCGCCTCTGAACCTGTCTGAAGCTAGTGTCTTTTTGGGCAGGTGGTAATTCGATAAGAATGTATAGATATTTTGCAGTCATTGTTATATTCGAGTATTTTACTTCTTAAGTTAGTTTTTTGGTGTTTTATATTTTCTTTTGAGAGTACCCATTTCATGCAAATAAGCTTTTAATCGCTGGGATTCTGGGAGAGACTTTGTGAGCATAGGTCGTAGCCGTAAGTAGCATTGCAGTCACCAGGTAAGACAGGCCTCCAGTGACGAAGCCACCTGATTCCTGGGGGAGGGCAACAAAGGGTGGGATGTGTTAAGCATATTTCATACAGGAACCTGGGAATCTCTCGGAAGACGTTGTACAGTTTGTCATTCAAGGAACGTTACCGAGCTGCTGGCCAGTCTCACTCACCTGTAGATGGAGATGATTAGTGAGCCCCCCAGTTCTCGTGAGGATTAGATGAAATGGTGCATGTAGAAGGCTTAGTTCTCACTAAATGGCTATTTTCATTACTCTTCTGTGCCGGACACTATAATAGCGCCCCCTGGACATATACCTGGAGGGGCCCATTGTCAATAGGGAAGCCAGAGGATAAAGGACTGTAAAAGGCTGGTGGATGGAGAAGGGACCAGCTCTCTGCCTGAGGAGGGAACCTCAGTGCTGCTGAGACCTTTGCAACTGCACGTGAAAGAGAAGCGATGGTTGTTGGCTCTAGGTCCAGTAAGGTAAGGGGGAGCTGTTCCAGACAGAAGACAGAACCTGTGTGGGGGGTGAAAGGGCAGCAGAGTGCTAGTCATTGGGCGTAGCTGTCGTGCTGCCAACAGAAGCCGGAAAGGCAGGTTGGGGCTAGGTCATGAAGGTCAAAAGAGCATGGCAGTTGGGAGCCACTGAGAGTTTTCAAGCAGAGAAGTGGTGTGATCACAGTTAAGGCTTAGAAAGACTGGGGATGAGAGAGAGACTCAAGGTTAGGAAGTTAGTGGGGGGTCGTGGTTTGTAAGGTGAGAAACAGAGAAGACCTGAGCTGGGGGGATGGCGGCTTCTGGGAAGGTGGGTGGGAGAAACCTGGAGACCTTGGGGCCGGAGTGGCTGTCAGAGTTGCAGTGGGAAGAGGGGGTGATGAGCACAGCTCAGGGTTCCAGGCCGGGCTCCTGAAAGTCACACTCAGCACCTTGTCAGAACCGAGAGATGGGCTCCACCTGGGCCTTCTCTCACTTTCTCACGTGTGGCTTGCTTGCTCTTAGCCCCAAACTTGCAGGCCTACACCTTGGAGCTAATTGGGTCTTTTGGAAGGCACCCCTCACATTTTATCTATGGTCCCATCCTGTTTTTGATGAATGAATCTTACACTTGGAATCCATGTCCAGGAATGCAGGGCTAACTTTTTTCTCTTCACCAATAGGGTCACAGATATCTCCTAACATGGGTTTACTAGAACTATGTCCTTTGCCCAGTACACTACCAGCGTTTTGGAGCAGGGAACCGGGTTGAAGAAAATAGGGAAGCGGCTTGGGGAAAGCGAGAACCTCCGTTTGGACATGCTGAATTTGAGGTCCCCTTGGGATAACTAGGTGGAGACAGCTGCCAGTAGAGCCCCACAGAGGGGCTGGGTGAGGAATGAAGTGAGGAATCATCAGCATCCCAGGCATTGTCCAAGTGGTGGGAGGAGAGGAGGTTATCTTTGGGGAGGAGGAGAAAGCCAAGGGTGGAACCAGCAGCCCGGCATCTGGGGGGCAGGCGGAGGGGCCGGCGTAAGAGACCAGGAGCAAATCACAGAAGCAAAAGAGCCAGGAGAGGCGAGTGCAGAGTTTCGAGGAAGAGGTGGAGGGCAGTGGTTTTAGATGGCAGAGTAGACTGAAAACTAGACACTGGATTTGCCATTAAAGCCACCGGTGACCCTGCCGAGAGCGGATTCTGTACCACTGCAAGGGCAGAAGCCCACCTACAGGAGCCACAGAGTGAGCGGGGATAAGGAAGAGGTGGTGAGTCAAGAAGCAGGGTGCTGAGCAGGACAAAGAAAGCGGGTGCTTGAGCAAAGACAGCTATTTTGGGAGGTGGTACAGATCTGACTCTGTAGGCTGAGGAAAAAGAGACGGAGCAGTAACAGAAAATACTCTCATGTATGTGCCCGTCACTGTTCT
>PVJD01000364.1:160900-309973 GCA_004026545.1 Mormoops blainvillei | reverse complement strand
CACCTGTAGGAGCTGGTGAGGGTTGGTCACCCCGGGAGGGAGCTGGACGCAGGGAGTGAGAGTGGGAGGAATTGGGGTAAGAGGCTACAGCAAGGCCAGGCAGGCTGGGCGTGCACCAAGGCCAAGGGAGCCGTACAGGCACTGCTGGGTTGTGAAGTCAGATCCCAGTGAAGGGCCTGGGTATTTGCCGGTGCCCCTGGCTGAGCAGAGAGCCATGTGGACCCCTTGACTCCGTAGGCTCAATTTGAATAATCATCAGATGTTGCCAAACACCCCAAAGACCGACAAGTAGCTGACTGGGAGAGAGGAGGGACAGGAACCGGGATGTCTAAGTTTGAAATTTTGAATTTGGGGGTGTTTGGGTGTTAAAGATTTAGGCTGTCGCCACGCTCAAGGGAGCTGAAGGGGAGGCCCTTGGCCCGGAGGCGGCTATGGAGCTGGACGGGCAACCTAGACGGGTGATGAAGACGCCGAGGACGCTAGCGGGGCTTGAGGCAGAGAGAGACGGAGGTACATTTTTTTTTCCATGGCCTGGAGGTTAGTGAATATCAATTTGTAGGATGAGCAGAGGGAAGTACAGCCAGATGAGCTCACACGCCGGTGTGGTCTGCCAAGATTGGACGGAGTGTGTTTTCCAGGTGTTTTCTATCAGGACTGCTTTGCATGTAGGTGGATTTTCTGGATTCCTTTCCAACATTATTTTTCCACTTGTTGCTTGCCTCCAGAGCTATGTACTACCTCATAAATGTTGATTGATGCCGTTCTCTTTCTCATTTGAGGGCCAAATGAGATGAATGCTGGGATTTCAATGAGTGAGGCCTGAGGGGACACAGAGTCTATAACTCACAATAAAACTAGGTATATAGAAAGTGCTTTAACTTCACAAAACTGGCTGCATTAATTTAAGTCCCAATTATGCTGCGATTATAGAGCCTTTTCATTGTTGTTAGAATGTATTTAATAGCATCTTAGATTAAGGAATTGTCACACTACATTGACAGAACCCTGTAACAAAGGCTGTTTAATTGGAATGATCATCTCAGGACCATTTCTAATAAGAAAGGAGACTGTGCAGACTTGATTTAACTCATTTTGTTACCCAAGTCCTTAAATTCACCAGGGCTCAACCAAGCCCTTTTTAAGTCAAGAAGCAAAGACAGAAGGCAGTTGGGACTGAATTATTGACACAGTAGCCAAAACCAAGACAGGAATTGAGGCTCCCTGAGTCCAGGTCTCAAATAAAAGGCTGCGACGAAACCCCCTGATGCATTTTGGGCTCCTCCAGTTTCCTTTTAGGTCCTCCTTCCTTTTCCCTGCGAGCTGAATGTTACAAAGGAAAAATAACCTAAATCAAGACCAGATCCCGTTGGGCCCAGGGTCTTGTGGCTCTGTTTCTGGCACAAAGGTCCCAGCCTGGCACAGCCTCATTTCTCATCCTGTGATTACAGATAGGAAGAGCTCTGTTGTCTTGGGAGAGGTGATAGTGAATTTTCAGGGGTTTTTATTTCTGTTTTTAGTACTTCTCGTTGGATAATGTTATAGGTTATTTTCTGATTTAGACACAAAACTTTACTTTTTAAATGCAGCTGCAATTTCATTTATTCCACAAATACTTAATGAGTTTCTGTTATGTGCCCTGTACTAGGCCATGTGACTCCCATAAAGTAGGAGGTCAGTAAACATTTTATTAGTATCCATTAGGGGTTCTTGTGCACAAAACTGACTACAAAATCCATTTGTTTCCTTCACTGCCATGCTGTTTCCTCTGTTTGCAATGTCTTCCCGCCCTTCTCACCCTGCTCATCCTCCGAGACTGGGATTAGCCATCTCCTGCTCTGCAAAACCTTCCTAGAGAGCGCTGGCTGCCCCTGCCCTGCTCCTGGGAGGCACTGTGTTCGTGCCCCTTGTAGATCTGGAAGCTGGGGTTTACCTCTAGGAGGCTGAGTTGGGTAGGACCGCCCACCTGGGGTCGGTAGTCCAAGCTGGGCTGAGATGGGGAAATGGGTCGGCACCAGCCCACAGGCACCCGCGCTAAGTTCAAGGAGTAGGCATGAAATAAAAAGTGGGACGCGAAGACAAGGGTCAGGAATGAAACGGCAGCATGATCAGAGAGTGGAGCAGGTTGAGAAGGAACCAGGAGGATCTGGGACGGTTGCCACAAATGACAAGGTGCCCCCTGGGGCTTGGCTTTCAGTTCATGAGTAAACGAGTACCAAACTCAGAACACTTCATCCCTTTGTTCTCAGGAGAACAAACAACCTTGTGGAGGCATGGGCTATCTGATTTGTAACTCCCAACATGTGTAATGGAACAGGACACGTAGTGCGTGTCTAATAAATGTGATCAATGAATGAAGATAAAGACCTACTGAAAATAGCTTCCTTCAGCTTGGTTAGAAAATTTCTAAGGAAGGGATTTACTCTACAGGATGGTGACTATACTTCATAATTCTGTACCGAATACTTGAAATTTACTAAGAGAGGAGATTTTAAGTGTTCTCGCCACATAGACTCAAAAAATGGTTGCTGTTTGAGATGACAGATGTGTTAGCCTGGTTGTGTCCATCATGTCACAGGGTATGCATGTATCGAATCATCACACTGCACACCTTCAGTTAGATGCAGTTTTGTTTGTTAGTTTTGTCTCATTGAAGTTGGAGAAAAAAGAAAGAATAAATAGTGAAACACCAAGAAAGGAAGCCAGCGAGGGAGGGACGGAGGCAGGTAGGCAGGCAATTCCTTAGAAAGAGGTGAAGATGGTGACTAACCTGGAGACCCATTGGCTGCTGTAACTTCGAGTGTAACTGTTAAGGCTCTCGATACTTTGTAATAGTTTCATAGCTCCCAGATCACTGCTCCATCCTTTCCTGTCATTCCCCCATTTGCTTGTAACACTGACCTCTGAGCTTTAGGGACCCCTGGAATCCCCGAACACTTAGGACTTGGATTCCTTGGGCGTTGACAGTGGCTAACCCAGCTGCAGTGCCACGTCACGTTTCACCAGGCGGCACCATCGCTTAACTACACCCTGAAATCTTCATTTCAAAGTTTGGGAATATATTTATTTTCATTCCCTACTTTTTTAGTTCAGTAATTTTGGAATTTAATATATTAAGTTTACTTAAAACAAGGGATTTGACCTTTAATCATTTCCAAAAACCCCCTTGTAAGGAAAAAACAATGTTTAAAATAATTTCATTTTCAGCAGGATAAAGTAGAAAAGAATAAAATGGATCCTGACCACAGAGACCCGAAAGCACATCGCTGCTTGCGGTTTTTCCTGTTTGATACTGGGCTTTCTGGGAGAGGCAATTTTCTCCTTCCATTTCTGTTGTCGACATGCCAGGATTTCCAGCAAAGTGGCCCCAGTGTTTCGCTGGAGGTTACTTTTCACTGGAAGCAATTCAAATAAAATCATCATTCTGTTTCTCCCCTTTCATTTGACATTTGACTAAAACAATGCTTTGGCAGCTAGACAGGAGCTCTTAAGAGCTTCAGTATTTTTCTGCCAATCTTTGCCTTTCAAGAAGTGCCTTTTCAAAATGTGGTTTAAAACTGAGCATTGAAATGAAAACAGGACTGATTGCTTGGAGACCAAAACTCTAGGGATGGGGGGGAAAGACCTAGAAGGGAAATCCTGAAGTTCCAGCTCTGCCCCCTGTATGTGGTCACCCTCTTGGTGTTGTGTTCCCTGGTCCCTGAGAACGGTCACCCTTGCTTTGTTGGGCCTGCCGTCGTGTCATTGCCACGTCTCCAGTCCCAGGGCATCCTCGTTGTGTTCTGCTCCATTCCTGTGCCAAAGCTGGAGAGCATTACACTATGTGCTAATTAGTTCTCACTTCTTCTCCTTTCTGAGAAACAATTTCTGGGCATCATCCAGAATTTTACTTTTTCTATATTCTGAAGGTTCTAATCATAATCCCACTTACTCTCAACTATAAAATCTTATTTTTCCAATACAAGTTCTTTTCTACCACCCCGCTAGTATTTTTATTCATCCTTTCCTCTACCCTTGCTTTCTTTCTTCCCTCTACCTCTGTTCTCAATGCCACAAACATCCCAGTTCCTCTGGAAATGTCCTGATTCCCCACATAGGGCTCAGGTACGGCCTCTCGTGTACTGAACAGCACTTTATCCTTCCCATGTCATAACACTCCCTCCCTGTTCACTGCGTGCTGAGTTGATTACCTCACTCCGTTGAGCTCCTCCAGGGTTAGAAGCAAGTCTTTATTAATTATTTCTGTCTGCATCTAGTCTAATACTGGCACAAGGTAACATTCAATAAATATTTGTTGAATTGTATCTATTCCTGTCTCCTCTGGGAATCTTGCTTGCTACATCAGTTACAAACCTGTGGCCCTGGCTGGTGTGGCTCAGGGGATTGAGCAGTAGCCTATGAACTGAAACCCCGCTGGTTCAATTTCCGGTCAGGGCACATGTCTGGGTTACCGCCCAAGTCCCCAAACTGGGGCAGTGCAAGAGGCAACCAGTCAGTGTTTCTCTCACACATTGATGTTTCTCTCCCTCTCTTTCTCTCTCCCTCCCCCTCTCTCTAAAAAACAAACAAACAAACAAAAAAACTTATAAAATGAAATGTCTTTTAAAAATTACAAACTGTGTTTTTGTTTTTAAACTTTCTTTCATTGTCTTATTGTCAAACTTCCTCCTCCTTAAAAAAATCTTCCTTCTCCCGTAATGAACTCTTGCTTAAGCTTTTATCCCATCGCTTCCTTTTCATTTCCAGGCTTCTCTGGAATAGTCCACACTCACCCACGCGTGGCGTTTTCCCTGACTTCCCTGACTGCAGGCTTTCCCTGACTCGGGGTACATGTACCATCTGGCTGCATGTACCCCGAGTTTTTCGATAGCACTTGGTGTGTTCTTCCTCAAAAAGGCTTAAAACACATTGCTGTAATCATTGTTTCACGTTTCAGTCCCTCGTTGGACTGTATACTTCTAGAAGGCAAGGAGTCCATGTCTGTAGGTCTCAGTGTGTGGCAGGTACTCAGGAAATGTTTGCTAAATGAAGCCCCTGCAAAGAATCTTTGCTTATCATTGTGGTGGCACGTTGATTGTTATTTTTTTAGCTATCCCACTTACACAGACTTTAACATGTATCACCGTATTCAGATACCAAGAACGAATAGAAGGCGGTTACAGTCTTCCTAGGATTTGGGAAGACACACCATTTTGATCAGTTAATGTCCTTGCTGTAACGTAAGTGACCACTGGAGGTGAAAAGAGAAATCATTTTCTAATTTTTTTTTTCCTACTTCATTTTTCTCTGTTCTATTACTGGAAAAGATAAGAAGAAGGAGGTGCCAGGTGAGGAATAGTTATCTGTGAGAACATCTGTCATTTGTTCATTGCCCAAGGACTTAGTAGGTAGTTGGAGAAACTGCCTCACTTCCTTTGTTTTGTGTGGGTGTTTTTTGGGGGGGGGCGGGGGTGTGTGTCTTGTGTTGGCCATAGCCTCTCTCTGGGAAATTGACCAAACACCTTTTCTTTGCCTATCCAACTGGGTGTTGTATTGAAGAGTCTCTACTGTAGCAGGGCAAGGGCCAAAATCTTCATCTGTAATCACTTCTGTTTTGAAATAGCCAAGCCAAAGTCTCTTTTACTAGAGGCAAAGAGGGTTGCTGGACTCTGTGAAACTGACAAGCATATGGGCATTTCAAACAAGATGAGAAAATATGCTTTTCCAGAGCTCTATGGATGGCATTTCGATGAATTACATCATCGGGTGCTGGCAGCGGTTTGTTTGGTGAACAGCTATTTGCTCTTCTAAATTCTCCCAAATCCCAAAAATCCAGGGAAGGATTTTTGGTGACTAGTTGTTAATTTTTTTGCCTGACTTTACCTTTCTGAAAGGAAGTTAACATATAGTCGTGGTCAGAAAATTAAGCTAGCTTTTGTGGGTGAATACAAAAGAGATGACTCTAATGTAAAACTTCTATGTGATTCAAAATACCAGAAGTCAGATCAAATGACAAACCATCGACTGGGGGAATATTTCTAACACATAGGACAGATAAAAGGGCCGTTATTTTAATGCATAAAGGGCTCTTAAAATCAATTGGAGTAGAGAATTTAAACAGAGAAAGAACTGTAAACATGTTTATAAACATGAAGAGATACCTGGTTCCACTTACAATGACAGAAGTGCAACTGATAAACTGTGATATATCACTATTGGCCTGCCAAGAAGAACATTCGATCACCCACAGTGCTGGCAAGGGTACGGAAAAGCAGGCGCTCACACGTGGTTGGAGGGAGTGTAAACAGAGTTTCTTTGGCAATGCCACTCAGAGTTGAAGTGTATATCATCTTGGACCTACCAATTCAACTGTAGGAATTTATCCAACAGAATTTACAAATACAAACAAAGTTATCTGTACAATGATTTTCGTCATAGTATTTGCAGCTAAAATGTGGAACAATGTAGGTGCCTATGAATAAAAGGCCGATTGAGGACATTCACGGCGTGTCTTTGAGAAGATTGGTGGTTTGTGCTGTGTATAATATGCTTATGTTTCTGGAGCTTCTGTGCCAATATCAGTTTATTATCTCTCAGCTCCACATTCACCCTTCATTTGCCTGATCTATGAAAATTGTCCTGTTCCCTTTAAATGTTTTTTCTTTCCCAGCTGAGAGTTGATAGATTGATAACTGGCCCAGAGTTTTAAAGGTAAGGAGGCGAGGAAAGAGATCTATGCTTATATAAATATGCACATGCATGAATGTATTCATGGAAGCCACCTAAGGAACTGGACAGAGGTGTTACCTCTGAGGCGGAAACTGAACTCTGGAGGGAGAGGGAGAGAGAGAGAGAAACTCGAAGTTTTTTTTACCATATGTATTTTTTTTTTAACAGTTAAACTACAAAAGTTTGGTTAGTCATTAAAGAAGGAAAAGAAAAAAAGACTTGCCTTTATGGAGAAACAGATTGTTCCTAGCTGGAAATGTGAACTATTGTAAAGATGTCATTTAATCAGAATTAATTTATAGGCTTAATGCAGTCATGGTAAAGAAAAAAATCCCAGGGTGGAGGCAGGGGCATGGTTTTTATCGTTAAGAAGCTTAGAGTGTAAGTTTGGGAGACAGAAACATAATGTTCACCAAAAATGCCTTGAACAGTTATAAAGCAATATATCAAGTGCAAAGCAATAAAATTGAATACATATGTATTGTGGGAAGTTGAAGTCCTTTGAGAGAATAGACAGAATGGAGTTAATCAGCAAAGGATACTAAGAAAAAAAAAAAGAGCTAAAAAAAGATAAGCTATAACAAGAAGGAATCTTTCTTAAGGTCCATATTCTCTCCCCTAAAATGGAAACCGCCCTTCTGAAGCCATCTTCATCTGGGGAGGGAATGAATTCTTTCTATAGGGTATTTGTATTGAGAAGACCTACGTGAGAAAGTCCGTGGACTGGGCCACAGAACTTGTTCTCCTGCCGAACAAAGTGGCCCAGATGCCTCTACTTTTTCACTTTTGAGTTTGCAAATGACTGAAAATTAAGTAATGAAGGACAGACGGGAGTTGGTCGACTGTAACGAGGAGTACAATTGCTTGAAGAATCTGGAAACAATACTGACCACATTTGTTGGCATTAATTCATTGGAGCAATAATGCTGTGTATATAGAAAATGGTTTTTTTTTTTTAAGTCATCAGTTCTGAGTATTTGTTGCAGTTGAACTCTAACTTGGAACTGATGGTAAATTCTTTTAAAACACACACACAGCAGACAGTATCATGCATTGGGAGCTTTAAAAAATTCCCATAGCATTTGGAAAACATTTTATCATCTCTCTATGCCAGTTTTAAAAATTAGAATTTAAGTCATAGATTGTTTGAGTTAGAAGGTGACATGTTGCTCCATGTTGCTCCATGTTAGAAGGAGATAGAACTTTTAGTAGAAAAAACAAATGCTTCTGTAGGTCTTCACTGTGAAGGGGTGAAATGACTTTCAAGATTTTTCTCCTGACAAATAAATTACCTTTATGTTAGGAGTATTTCATGAAGACTTTTTAATAATATCTATAGTGGATAGAAATAGATATTAAAGGAGATCTCCCTTGCTAACTTTTCTTAAGATACATTATTTATTGCATGCCATTCCCACTCGTGTAGTTTATAAGATAACATCACTCACAGTAGTTCTTTAAGACTTGTTGTCTTTGGAACATGAGTTTCTAAAACCCCCATTTTTCATCCTTTTCAGAGCTCCAGCAGAAATAAAGAAGTGCTGTCTTTTGTGAATAGTCAAAGGCTGTAATGGTTTTGGTGGCTTTATTGTTTTTCCCATCACGGTGGGTCTGGCAGAATGTTTTACGGAGTCTGCTAAAGGCTCACCGGTGACTCCCAGGGAGGCCGGTCGCGCAATGTTTGGGTTTATGCGCATGTGTAATTTCAAATTTCTCCGTGTCTTGTGAGATTATAGCTAAGAAAACCAAAGTGCACGTACGTGTGTATGTGTGTGTGTGTATCATTTAATCTGAAACTTAAAGGAAGGTACTGAGATACGTTCTTCTCTCGCTAACAGGTCAGATTACTGGCAGGGGTATATTTATTGAAAGTCCTCATCCTGGTTTCCAGGTTTTTATAACACAGGGATCCCTTTTTAACAGGAAAAGGTTTCATAGCCTCCATCATATAATAGCAGTTATACTTTTTGAGTTTTGGGTCTGCAGTCAATTTTTGGTTCTGATGTCGTCGGAAGGACCTATGTAATGACCCCGAGGCCCTCGCCTAGGGCTCTTGGCCCGCATTGGGGTCCGCTGCCATGCACTCTTCAAATTTAACCATAATGGTTCAGCCCAGAAGGGTGGCACGTGGGTTTCTGAGACAGCCAAATTGACTCTAGAGGAGAAAAACCAGGAGTCAGGCTGGAAATCGTCCTTCCCTTGCAGTGCATTCCTACTCTGAGAATGCTCTGTGTGCCCGTTCAGCTAAGATCATGGAAGTTATGATTATATTTTGTTGCAGAATGTTGACACCTTTTATATCAGTACATTTAAATACAAAAGTAGGGATACTTTTGATTAGGGGCCACGGGTATCTAGGGAGGGAGGCTGGGGGATAACCTGGAAGGTAGAACAGAGAAATCACAGGTAGAGGGTCCAGGTCACTCTTGAGCCTGTCGCGTCGAGTGGCCCTGAGTCCAGCACTGTTGAGGGTCAGCTCTGACGTGTGTTCAGCAGGCACAGAAACAAACGAGACATTCAGCTGGTTTCAGGAGAGAACCTACCTTCATTTTTTCCCTGCCACTCAGCATATTTTGTGGCTATTTTTGAAAGCAGAAGTGTCTGAAGACATGCTTATGGCTGCTTAAGAATACTCCAGATCTGATTTCTGAAAAAAGGTTCAATCCATGGTGAGACCCCTCCCTGCCCCCCATACTGCCATATTAACGCCTCCCAGCAGTGGAAGAACCCGATGAGCTGCGTGGGTGCAGGAATTCCCAAAGCTCATCTGGCCGTGGAGCCTCTCTGCCTGCTCCTCCCTGGTGAAACAGATGCCGGGAACATCATGTGGAACAGACTTTGGGAAAGGCTGATCTTAGATGTAATCTAGACGGACCTCAGAAAACCAGATGTACTTATGGCTTGACTGTAAAGTGAGGATGCTGTCATAGGTGACCTTTGTGACTGCCACCAGCAATGGGGGGTGTTCTGTGTCTCCAGGGAAGGGCGTTAATGCCAGGTACCTCGGGTGGCCTTTGGAAACAAGGATTTGTTCTCTGCCTACAATTAATTCTCCAAGATAAAAATTTTCTTTGGCTTCTTTTTATATAACTCATTCCTCATAAAATAATTACTACTTAATCACTACTCAAGGCTTAAATTTTTGTCCTCATTATTGCAAGTGATTGGTGGTGGGGAGGGACATCTAGCAGGCCTTTTGTTCAGATATCAAGAAATATTTAGACATCGACTCATTTCTCCATCTTAAAACATTGATTGTTTCTAACCGTCCAAATTCACAGATCGTTTATGAAATCTCATGAGTCAGAAAGCTGGGGGAAAGGGAACAGGGTAGGATGGGTGAGTGGATGGGGGCAGGGGGTGATATTCTCCATCTCTGTTCACTAATTCAGAACATTTTTTTGAATTGTCCATTTCTCTTGGAGGCAAAGCTAGTTCCCGCCAGAATCTGCCGATCAGTGATGCCTTCCTGTTTTTAAAGCAAGGTCTTCATTTTAACAAAATATCTATTCAACAGTTTAAATATCACTTGGAAATTACGAATGAGATCTTTCTTGTGAAGTAGGTTTATGGCTTCTGATATGTAACTGTGTTGGGAAATTGTGGATATGCATCCGCCTGGTCGGGTGCCTCTAGGAGGGAACGCCAGCTGTGTGCAAAATGTTTATAGGCTGCAGAGAAGAATGCTGTTGATCTGCAAGAATGATCTATTCTCTTACAGGAGCTGTTATAACAATAATTAGCATTTGCATATCATTGTGCAAAACACTTCCATATGCATTATAGCCTGTGATCCTTACAACAGCCACATAATGGAAGTTGTATTGACATTTAAAAAAAGAAAATCTCCATTTACATTTGATGAAGCTGAAGTCAAGGTTAAACTTACTTGCCCAGAGCCATTTAGTTGTAAATGGGCAAGCGTGAACTTAAATTGTTTTCTTATTAAAAAACTTTAAAAAATAGTATGTATTCATTATTTACAGGCCAGTCATTTAGAAATATACAATTTAGAAGTAACCCAGTACTCTGAACCTCTCTTCTTTTTTCTTTCCTTTTTTTAAAAATCCTCGCCCAAGGATATGTTCATTGACTTTAGAGAGAGAGGGAGGGAGAGAGAAACATCCATGCGAGAGACCAAACATCAATTGGTTGCCTCCTATGCTCACCCCGACTGGGTATTGAACCTGCAACCTAGGTGTGTGCCCTGATGGAGAATTGACCCCGTGAGCTTTCGTGTACAGGATGACGCTCCAATCAACTGAGCCGCCTGGCCAGGGCTGAACCTTTCTTTATTGTACTGTGACAGTTCCTAGAGTTGTGTAGTTCGTACATCAGCCACCAGCTTCATGTGGCTATGGAGCGCTTGAAAATGGCTAGTCCAGATTGAGATACGCTGTGTTTAAAATGCGTGCTGGATTTCAGGGACTATGTATGAAAAAAAGAATGTTGGATATCCTGTTTATAATAGTTCATATTGATTATTTGTTGAAATGATACTATTTCAGATATGTTGAGTTAAACATAGTAAGATTAACTTCACCTGTCTCTTACCTTTTTCATGCGACTATTGGGAAATTTAAAATTACATGTGTGGCTCACATTATATTTCTATTGGACAGCAGTGGCTAGAACCATTTGTCATGGTTTGCAATAGCATAATCTGTGTCTTCTACAAATAATATGCCTTTATATTTTATTGCCATTCTGGCGTGTAACAGTGTCGCCTGTCGTGGGGTGGGGGGTGTGGTTGACCTAAACTTCCCTTTCTGTTTCAAAGACTACCTTAAGAGGCTTATAACTTACTTCATAATTTTTATATAATATTTATGATTTTAATGACAGTGCCTCCCAAGAAGGGCTGGATCCATCGGCACTCTCCTTGTTTGGGGCCCATTTGTTAAATGCATGGTGCTAGGAGTGTGAGACTGTGAATTTGTGTGTAGCTCCCGCGTGTGTATGTGCTTGTGTGTGACCAGGAGAGAAGAGGAGAGGAAGATGGGAAACAGATTCTCCCAGGGCTTTGCCAAACTGTATAGGTCCCCACCCTTAAAGATACTGATTCTTAAAGGGCGGGGAGTAAAGATTGGCGGTTAAAGAAATACCACCATGTGGGCGAGTCCCTGTTACTAATGGGAATGCATTGAGTCAGAGCAGGAAAAGAATGCTGAAAATCATCACACCACGGAGAAGTACTTTATAACCGTCAGCTTGTAGTAGAAAGGAGAACATTGGAAAGGGTTTTCCTTTTTATGAGCCTTTTCTGATTTGTTGTGTCCCTTGCTTTCACCCCTGGGGGCTGTGGGGTATTATAAAAGTAGAGCCAGTTGCTAGCTGAACGGAAGGCAGCGGTCTCAGGCTGCCCGCAGGTGTCTTCCCCACGATGACCCCCGCACACAGCCTGCCCCGCCAGCGCTGCCCCGGGCTTTGCAGGGCTTCCAGGATAACTGTTAAATCAGCAGATGTTGTTAGGCATGTACTGACAGAGTTTGTTCTAATTCAGTCTGATTATTAAAATTCTTGGCAGGAATTCTACATGAATCACCTCCAAAAAAATTTACATTAAAGTTAATGCTACAAGTCTGACTTCAGCCCACAAAACAGAAAACTTGGAGTTCTGAGTCTGCAACTGTCGCCTTAACTCCTCCTTGTCCACAGACTAGTGACTCGTTGGTACAAACAAAGGAACGGGAATTTTTATTAAGAACCTGTGGGGGCGGTGCGGGATGGGGGGTGGCGGTCTGCAGTGGGTCACTCCAAGAGGGAGATATTCGGATCTTTGAATTAAGACAGATGTCAGGCCCTCTGGCTGTGGGTAGACAACCCCGCCAAGCTGCTTTTTGGGTTGTATGACAGCGGGCAGCCCCTTAGCCTCTCTGAACCGTAGCGTTCCATGCAGAAAACGGGGGTAATGATACCTCAAAGAGTTGTCGTGTGTACTAAATGAACTAATGTGTACAAACCTGTGACAGAATGGAAGCGGCAAGCACCTCCCAACCGTTAGCTGCTTTTGTTGCCTCTGTTGCTGTGATCACTCCTTGTGCTGAGCTACTTGGATAGCAAAGTAACTGCCACGTTAAAGTGGTGGAGCGTGAGCAGGTGGTGGCACTCGTCTCTGCGTCCTGTCTCGTCACTTCCTCCCTCACTTGTTTGCAAGTAGCTTTGGGGGAAGGAAGGCTAGTCCTGGAAAGCCTACGGCATTGCCACTGAATGACAACTGTCTTGAAATAGCCTTCTCTGGCCCCCTTTTGGGGGCTGGAGCACGGAGGAACGGCCCAGCGATCACCACTGTCCCCCCAGTCTGCCTGCACGGGCCCCCGTGTGGGTGAGCGCAGTGCCGGCGCCATGATTTTCCAGGTTCAGAAAGACTTGCGATGCCCTTTACCTGAAGATCATGGATATCAGAGGTGGGCACTGGGAGTTAAATTCTCTTTTCTGTTACCTTTACAGTTTCTAAGAATCACAGAGCTCACGTTGACTTATGTCTGGAATAGATGATATTTATTCCTTGTACGTGTGGAGCAGTGAATGGTAGATAAGATTGGTGAGGGGTGGGTGGGCAGCAAGGGAATGCTTTCCCTTGGCTCCAGATCCAATCTCGACCTAGCAGCGGGGAGCAGAGACCCTGCGGGTATTTTGGGGGGAGATGACCACTGGGGGCCAGAAGCACCGACTGGTTCTGCTGTCCAGCTGACCGACAGATGGAACTGCATCAGGCTATGTTTAAACAGCAAGTTGAGGGGAACTTTCATGATGAGTGTTTACAGGACAAATTCCAGTTGATTCCAATTTAACTAACATTTATTGGGTGCCTGCAACTTGCCAGGCATTGTGCTGGTTTTAACCAACACATTGTCCTTTAATCCTATGACTGTTCTCTGAGGCAGGTTCCCTCGAGGAAGCTGAGGTCAGGGCAGTGTGACTGGTGTCACATTGAGGCTGGGCAGAGCTAGGAGGTGAAACCAGGTCTCCTGTTTCCCAGGCCGAGGCTCTTCCCTGGCATAAACTGCAGCACTGAAAGGAGCTGACACTGGGTAAGTGTCCACGTTCATGCCAGGTACTGTTATCCCGTGAAATTTAGATATCATACCCCCAAATGTGGAGAGGCTAAGTGGACACAGATTAGAACGCAGATCTGTCTCGAAGTCTCGAAGTCTCTGTCTGTCCCTTGGAACCACTCTACCTCAGAAGATGCTTTCCAGCCCAACAGTTTGGGTCATTTTTAACATCTGTGTAGCACAACCCTGACTTTTTAAATATTACAAACCTTTCTATCCCTGAAAAGAAAAAAAAAAGGCAGAAATTTTTGGCCCCGTTCTCTTAGGCGTTAGCTTTTGAGTGATTTTTGGCCTTGCTGATAATGTGCTAAAGTTCAGGCCCAGTCCCAGAGGTAAGAATGTGAAAACTTAATGTCATTCATTCTTCTTCTCCTTGAACTATCAGACCTCTTTTGCCTGTAAATAAACTCATCACCTCCCCCTTCCCACCCTGGGAGATCCTAAATGCTGGCCACAGTCTGCCCACAGCCTTCCATGAGCAAAGAGATTTCCTCCTGACACGTCCACTTGATGGGCGCCGGTCTGATTCTACAAGAGGCAGAGATACGTGGTAGGGAAGAGTTCAGATTTTGGAGCCAGACGCCTGGTCCAGTTTACAGGCAAGTCACCATTTCTGAGCCTCCGTTTCCCCATCAATAAAATGCTTCTCTCTCCTCATAAGCATTTTAGCGATATCTTTAGTAAAATTTTAGTGTTAAAAACTGGAGCTTGAAGAAAATAATCAACAAAAACCCTTTGGGTTTTGTTGGGTTTTTTTTCCTGTAAACTTTATAAATTGGGCAGGATCCTCCCCTCAAGAAGCTGACTGTCAGCCAGGAGAGGACCCCTGACCCTGAATCTCTGTGACTGAGAACAGAAAATGTCATGTACCTGGAGAGAAAGGGGAAAGGTGCCCAGTTTGTTTTGTTTTGTCTTTTAAGGCTCAGTGAGTGCTAATACCTATTGTTCCAATAAGGAATAAAGTAGATCAAAGAGCTAAGTCTCCTTGGGGAGAGAGAGGCCAGCTATATTTTCTTCATAGTTTTTTATTGTTTATTGCCAGCTCCTCTGTCATTAGGCCGTAAGCCCACATTAGAGCAGGAACCCATGTGTCTTATTCACAATCCTGTTTCCTCTACCCAGCACAGCAATATTCATTGAAGTAATTAACAGGCGGATGAATGATTTAAGTAAGGGGATAATTACGACACTGTAACACAGTGCTAGAAGAAAAGCAGGCACAGGGCAGGGTGGGCGCACAGAGGAGGAATCCCAGCCCTGCGCTTTTTGTGGGGGGAGCAGGGGGCAGGGGTGTCAGGGTAGTTTTCCCTGGGAGGGCAGAAACATCCAGACTGGTCCCTGACGGCAGAATAGGAGTCGGAGATTAAAAATGGGCCCAGAAGTGTTCCAGGCAGTGGGAAGTGGAGGGGAATTTCTTCCCAAAGGTGCATAATTCACAGGACTAGGCTGGTGGCTCTCAGCAGGGGTCAATTTTACCCCTAAGGGCATATTCATTACAAGTAGGAGGAGTACTCTAAACATCCTATCGTGTACCCAATGCCCCCCAAGAACCCTGAGCTAGGGGAAGAACCACTCGGGAGGCCTGGGGGAGGGGCTGAGGTAGGAATAAAGATGAATAGCCAGAGGGAAGAAAGGGGCAGTAGTGGGTAGGTAGTTATTTGAGAATTAACTATTGTTCAGCCAGCTCAGCACACAGCGAACTTGTAGGTGCACAATGTCAAGTCATCCTGAAATAATCCCTTACCGAGGATTCATTTAACACTGAATTGAAGAGAGCACACCATTGAAGAAGTCTTTGCTGATCACCCTGGGACTGGGCAGTATGAAGCTAATAGGTTATGCTGCCTGTAATTTCTCCATTTCCTTCCAATAATAGCAGACCATGCAGGATGTCACTGAGGCTGCTCAGCATTTTCCTCCTCTTATTAAATTTAGGTGATGGCCTCTCTACATCTGACTGATGGGATAAAAAATGCATCTGACCTGGAAGGTACTTTCAGAAAGAGAGTTTTCTTTTTTCCTCTTAGCCACGGAACCCATCTTGCTAATTGATTGTCCCCTAAGCAATGTTGGGCAGCCCATGGTGGCTTTGTTTCCAGGGTGCTGCCTCGCTGATTCTCACCGAAGTGCCTTTCCCATCCAGGGCATTCAAGGGTGGGAACGGCCCTTACCTCCGCCTCCCTTTCACACTCTCCAGTGAGCCTGGCTTGGGCTTGCCTGGGACCTGCCAGGAGCTGAACGTTGTTTTCTTTTTCCCACAGGAAATAATTTTCCTGGGCATGGCAGCCCTGGGTTGCCAATCCCTTGCTTTCACGAAAGCTCACGCGCGTGTGACAGTGGCACTATTGTGGGGCGCGCTTGGTTTTCCATTACAGACGCTGTGTTTATCTGCTGCAGCGATTTCTCTGAGAGGCATAATTTTAACAGTAAGGCATACGAAGAGACCAGTTCAAAAAAAGAGAGGAAGAATATTTTCTGGAATATAAGGCAGCTGGAAACTGGGGTGCATGGTCGAGTGGGTGCGTACGAGTGGTTGAGCCGTGGTCAGTTTCAGTGGTCGAGCTGCTGTTCCTTTGTATTGTTTCAGAGATTTGGAGAGGTTGAAGTGTCTGTTGGCAGAGGGTTTGAGGGAGTGTTGAACAGGATGAGAAAGTCCTTTTACCAGGGACAGCTCTCTCTGTAAAAACAAATGTCATTCCACAGAACTCCCTTGGACTAGGGCTGATGAGATGAGACGTAGAGGTACTGGATAGCTTAATAAATGTGTAGATTTAGTTAAACGTGAGGTCAAAATGCAAATAAAAACAATAGGTGAAACCATCTAGTAATAAACACAATCCTACTTAATCCTCCCGACAACCCTGGGAGGCTCAGGCACAAACAAGTCGTGAGGCCAATTTTATACCAGAAGGCTCAACCTTGGAGAAATTGACAATGTAGAGAACAATTAATGATGGTGGGTAAGATTAGGTTTTTTTGAGCTGGACGGTATTATTGCAGCAACTCTAGAGTGCTGTTTTAATTCCGTGTGCCCCTACCGCTAGCTTTGTCATGGTAGCGTACCCTAGAGCATTTCTCCTGATTTATATATTATCTTTCATGTTTCTGCCTCACTGGGAAGCTCTTTTCTTTTAGAGAAGAACTATAAAAGGATGGGCGGGGGTGGAAAGAATGGAGGAGAGAGGAAGGTAATCAGGCCTTGGACAAAGGGGAGAGCCAGGGCTGGAGGGAAACCTCTGAAGTGACACACCAGGCTGCTGGGTGTGAAGCGTGGGGGCGGGGCGGGTTTGCCCCCGTTTCAAATGTGCGTGTGCTCCACTGCCTGCCAAATGGATTTAAACTTTATATTGTCACCCCTCAATTAGGCATTTTAGTGGAGAGAGTATGTTCGCACAGGTGATACAAAGCCGAGGAGACTATTCATGGGCCCCTCTCTCCATAATAACACTTAGAGCTTGGAGACAGATCAAAACACAAGAGGCAGCAAAAGCAGCTGGAGGAGGACACCCAGGTTAGGGGGCGGGGTTCAGGCTCCTGAAAGCCAATGCTTTCCATGCCTATGCTAAGCTGCTGGGCTCTAGAGATAATTCTTGACAAAGTGAAAACCAAGGAGGGCGTTCTTACCAAAGAGTGAATATTGTGGCCGAGGCCAGAACAAGAAGATTGGGTCCAGCTGTCCAGCCTCTGCCTAGACCTTTCTAATAAATGTGGTATCTCATTTTCTCCCATAATACGATTGTCCTCTAGAGCAGTGGTTTTCAACCAATGTGCTGCAAAAAACTTTTAAACATGCAATATCTGTGTAGTCAGGGGCACTGACCTCTTTTCCCTGAGACTGTCAAATTAAAAATGACTGCAGCCAACACAGCAATAACTGTCTGGTGTGAATGCATCAAAATTATACCTTTTTTTTTTTTAGTTCATTTTTTAAAAGATTTTATTTATTTGTTTTCAGAGAGAGACAAAGGAAGAGAGAAAGAGAGGGAGAGAAATATGCACGCCCCCAACTGGGGACCTGGCCCGCAACCCTGCATGTGCCCTGGCAGGGAATTGAACTGTTGACTTTCCAGTTCATAGGCTGGCACTCAGCCCATGGAGCCACAACAGCCTATGTTTTAATCAGATCAAAACATATATTTTTTTGGTGTGCTGCATAATTTTAGTAATTAGCTTCTGTGTGCCATGAGATGAAAAAAGTTAAAAATCGCTACTCTAGAGGAGCCCCCACCATCCACGTACACTCAGAAAACTCACCTTTTCTACCCGCCACCCAAAAGTGTGAGCTGGTGCAACGGGACTGACCACCCTGAGGAAGCAGCAAGAGCCAGCCGTTGCCCGACCAGCTCACCCTCCAGTACAGTGGTTCTCAGCCGGAACAGTTCTGTCCTACGGGGACATATGGCAATGTCTGGAGACCTCTTTTTTAAAAAATTAATAACCTTTATTTTTTGGAGCAGTTTTAGGTTTACAGAAAAAGTGAGCCCAAGTACAGACTCCCCGTAGACTCCCCCCGCCTCCCTCCGCACCCGGTTCCCGATGTTAACATCTTGCATTGATGTGGTACATTTGTTACAGTGATGAGCCATGGTGTTACGTTATCATTAACCAAAGCCCATAGTTTACATTAGGATTCATTCTTTGTGCTGTACATTCTGTGGGTTTTGACAAATGCTTGATGGCATGCATTCACCATTCCAGTATCGTACAGAATAGTTTCACTGCTCTAAAAATCTCCTGTGGTTTCTGGAGACATTCTTGATTGTCACAATAGGCGGATGTTACTGGCATCTAATGGGTCGAGGCCAAACATTTTGCAGTGCCCCCAAGACAGTGCCCCGACAGCATGTCCTAGAGCTGAGATTGCAAAAGCTCCGCTACAGACACTCATGCAGGTGTGGCTGTGTGCCTGCTGGGGGAAGGGCGGGAGGCCACACACCCCCTGTCCCGGGATGTGGCTGCTGGGAGGCCTGGCCATGCAGTGGCAGAAAAGACACACCTGGAGGATTTGGACAGTCCAACGTAGGAACTGAAGTCTAACATGCAGGCGGCGTTCCAGCCATAACCCCTGCACACATTCCTCCAACTCTCACCCTCTTAAATTCAAACCCTGAGGTCTGAGTCTAATTAAAATGCCAAAAATTATAATTATCGGGTTGCGCTTGGTGGGGTTAGCTTCGGTTACTCTCAAATTAAATGCAGTTTCTGCCCCATCCAGAACTAAAAGCCCAAGTCTGAGGTTCGGGTCCCTGGTATTTAAGTAACATAGTTATTTTGTTGCTGCCTCGGTTTCCTTTTCTGAAAAGGAAGACAGTTGTCCTCCTTGTCTCGACTTACAGTGTTTTCATGAGTTGATATCTGCAGAGGACAACTGTGAGCTTTTGAAACACCGGTGTTGTGTGGCGGGCAGCGGCACATACTGTTAAAGACTTAATCCATTAAAAACTACCCAAGAAGTAGCATTTTTATGGAAAGGACTTATGTGATGCTGAGGTTTGTGGATGGGAGTGGTAAGCTACAACATGACTGCTTTTAAAGACTAGAGATTTATAAGGGAAAAATACAAGCTTTGTAAAAGGCAGCAGTTCTTGCAAACGGTGGTGCCCCGCCATCAGTCCTGCAGACCTCATGTTGCTCCATTGATCTGGTCAAATGGGGGAAAGGACTTTTTTTCCCTCTGATAGGCGTGGGAGGAGAATCCAAAAAACACACTCACTCTCTTCTAGAATGTAACTATGAATAACGAGGAATATTCCTTTTCATAAATGACCTCCTCCACCTTCATTTTCCCAAAGTCATAAAACCTCAAATGTCAGGAGAAAAAGGATCTTTTAAAAACAAAAACAAAAACTGAAAAATCAAACCTTCCTTTGTGGGTGCATCTTTGCGCTGGAGATGGGAAAGTTTTGCAAAACAAAAAGGTTCCAACTAAGGCATGTAAAACAAGTTTTATTAAAACTTTAATTATCTCCCACCTGCTGGTACTTTTACCGTTCAGAGGAAAAGGGCTAATTAAGAACAGCATTTGATGTGCGTGAGCGTTGCTGGGTTCTTTCGTCTTCTTAAAGGGGATTTGTTCTTAATCAAGCTTATTTCATAATAAGTAGGTCCAGACACAGAGTTCACATTTGCATTTTTTATACTGTTTGATTAAGATCCTTTACACATGAGGTGTCAGCTTGTGTTATTTTGAATTTAATGTCTTCCTAAGTTTGAACCCTCTGTTTGGGGCATTTTTCTTTACACTGATGGTAGGGGTCATGAACTGGCCATGCTCCTGCGTGTTCTTTGTAAGTGGGGGTACATTTTCTAGGGCAAGTCCAGGGGGAGTCAAAACAAAGCGTTCTGGTGCTTTGTTCTTCACTCTGAAGTACAAGAACTACCCATGGGCTCTAAACTTGAAACCCCAGGCACCACCCCCATTTTGTATTCTGCAGCCCCCAAGGCTTGGGCTCTCGGCACGTATCATGTATCTCCACGCAGGTAGAGCCTTCGTTTTGACTTGAGTTGTGTGCAGAGTCACTCGAGGCATCAGGACTCAGCTTTTCAGTAAGTGGCAACAACACTAACTTCCCCACTTAAGCATTTAACACGCACAGCGACTGGCCTTACTGCTCTGTCTCCAAGAAGCCAAGGGTCACGTGGCTGGTGGGTGGTGGATCTAAGACTCGAACCTGTTTCCTGACCAGAATCAAGCCTTTAACTGTAGGCTATGGGGTTTCTCTTCATGCTCTAAGACTTAAAACCTCCAAACTTTCTGGTTCTTGGTTTTGTTTTGTTTTGTTCTGACTCTGGAATTTCGAGTGGGCCAGTCAGTGTTTGTGTAAATTCCAGTGTATCTGGAAAGTCCTCTGCTAACCCAGCTGTGTTTTTCCCATTGTGATTGATAGTAGCATTTGTCTGAAGATCTCAGAGTATCCTACTTTTTTGAAGTTTTAAAATCTTGCTGAACTTTCGCCAACCCTGTTCTGAGATGTGGATTATTCTTTTTTTCCTTCATTAAAAATTCCTTAAGCCCAGTTGTCTGTCCTTTTCTGCACCTACCACGGTACCTGCAGTGCACCCCTTAGGTGTAGTATGAACCCAGCTGAAGGCAAAGGAACACTTACTGGGCACTTCCTATGTACAAGGTGCTTTCTGAACGCAGATGATCTCTTCTAGTTGTCTTACCAACGTAGGTCATAGTTACAGACATCTCTAGTTACAAATGAGGGAGGTGGGCCGGGAGAGGTTCAGTATACTTGCTCGGGACTTCATGACTAGTGGGTTATAACGGGATAAGGAATCAAATTCAAACCCAGGCCTCTGTGATACCAAAGCCCAAGTCCTATCCACTCCACATACTTTCTTTCTATTGAATGGAAATTGGGTTAAATGGGATTTTGCCTTTTCTTAGGAAAAAAGATGTAGAAAAGGCTTTAGAAACACATAGACAACTTTTCCCCTTTTCCCCCAAAGCCAAAGAAGCCATCTCTCTCAGTGAGGGGCTTACTTTTATCAAGGGAATGGAAAAACTGGGTCATGCACTGCCAGGAGCCTGGTTTGTGTTTAATTGGCTACCGCACACTTCCTTCGTGTTTGTTTACCTGTGGCTAGTTCTGACAAGTGAAGTGGATTCTCTGCTTGGCCTCTTCACTTGGGAGAAATGAGCTATGGGATGTTCATGGAAGAAGTAAAGGACTGAAAATGCCTGGATTTGGAAATTTTCCAAGTATGTGGTGCAGAAGAAGGTATACTCGTTGACGTGGGTGACAAGAGCATCTGAATGGACAGCTTCCTGCGTCACACTCCCGAATCACATACCACCCTGTTACTGCAGACCTCTGTACCCCACCTCACCTTCCCCGCCCTTTGCCGATGTGGTCTCTTCCCTGGCGGAGTACTGACCAGTCTGCTAACAAGTATCTGTTGAGCTCCTAGTAGATAAAAGTTGGACCCAGATTGTCAAGCAAAAATGTTAGAATAAATAATAGAGTGAGATCAAGGCATTCCTCCTTTTGCTTTAGGTCAGGTTTCAAAGCACCCAGAGTAGTGAAAGCTGTTATTTCTATACCTTTCTTATGTCATAGCCTTTCAAGATCACTGGATTTTGATTCACTTTCTAGAACTGAAACTTCCAGCATCTAGCAGTTTTTCTCCAGAGCTGTAAAAGTCATTGTATAATTGGCACTTTATTTCCTGTCCCCTTTTCCCTTTCTCTTGCTGATTATTTTTTTGTTTGTTTTTCCTCCCACCCCGGAATCCTTGGCTGTTCTCTTGCCATAATGACTCCTGGTAGCTTAGCAACATCGATTGTCTTGTAGCAAAACCTCCATGTACTGCTGGCCCTCACGAGGAAAAATCATATGCAAGTGTCAGGTATCCAGTAGAATATATCTCCTTGGACTGAACAGCTTTTGGCTTGGTACAGGCGAAGCTCTGTAGTCCAGCTTGGATGCGAGGGGAACTTCTGCTTGCTTAATTTATTGATTTTTTTTTAAAGCCAAAGAAATGTTAGCAGGGCCAAGAATAATGTTGGCAAGATCCTGTACAAGAATATACTCTTGCATAGTTTCCTGACAGGAGTCCAGTCTGCCTTACACGTGGTACCCGGTGGTGGCTTTAATTGAGAAATCCAGCACCACACTCAGAATGTGATGGGTGCTGAATGCCGAGCCTTTAACTTCTGATGGGCCCCTCCTTGCACCAGACTTCTTCTGCCTTTCATGTGGTTCTGTGCCAGGGTTTTGAGCTGTATTTGGAACCTTTGCTTAAATTTTCCTGAGGTACAGCGAAAGCAAGTATCACAGTTCCCAGGTGGGCACCGAGCCTTTCTTCAGAATGGGGCATGTGCGAAAAGAAAAAGGCCTGCCCTGGCCAGGTAGCACAGTTGGTTAGAGTGCTTTGAGTGTTGTCCGATACACCAGGGTCATGGGTTTGATCCCCAGTCACAGCACGTAGAAGAATCAACCAATGAATGCGTAGATAAGTGGAACAACAAATCGATGTTCTCTCTCTCTCTCTCTCTCTCTCAAATCAATAAATAAAAAGAAAATTTTTTTAAAGAGAAAGAAAAGGCCATTCAACTCCAGAGACATATCCTGGCTGAGAAACTGAACAAGGGAAATGGGGGATTGGAAGTACGAGATAGACAATGTAACCCTCTTTATTTCCTACCTCCTGCTCAGACATGCACATCTTGTTAATACAATCACCGTGCAAGCCTTGCCTGGTCTCTGTGGGACCTGTCATTCCTGACAAGACCCTTTTCCTGGAATTCTCTCCCTTTTACCAGTGCGCCCCACCCAGGAGACCTGACTCGGGACGGCCTTGTCTTAGATGCTCTTCGTACCCCCAACTGGCTTGGGTGTTGCCAGACGGTGTACTTAGCCAGCCTTCTCTTTCATACATTCCCCTGTCATTCTTCCTTGTCATCAGCTACGTATCTGGGCGGGGGTGGGGGGTGGAAATCCCACACATCACATTAATAATAATAATAAATGGGTGTTAATACTTCATTTTTATTGTGTCTATAGAATTTACGAATGCAGGAAGGCGAGCAGCCCTTCTAAGCAGCGTATGACTGTTACCAAGGTGAGGTCAGCCAGCTTTCCTCCAGAAGCTTCAGTTCATCCAGAGACTTCACTGGGTAGATTAATCACACGTGAGCATATGGAAACCATGGTTTTGATCTCTGGCTCCTTGGGTTCTAGGTTGGTGATTGGGTTACAGCTGCTTGAGAACTGTTGGTTCACATTCTAGAAACATGTTTTACCAGGACCTTCAGAAGTGATGAGACACTTTGGTTCAGCTGTCAGCCCAGGCTAGTTTATTAATTCACAAGGGGCTATCCATCTCTTTTCTGGTATCTGAACGTTTATATTCTTCATCCACAACACTACATCCCCCCATTATCTAGGGGACCAGAAAGCAAATGAGGAACTAAAAGATTTTTTAGAAAGGCAGGTGGATGGAGAGGTGGAGGGCTACTCCCCTCTGTCTGTCCCCAGCTCCTGTGACCACTGAATTTCTTACTTTCAGAGCTTGCTCTTGTGAACCCTGATTTCCTCTGCTCTTTGCTGATCACACCATGTCACCATCCACAGTCCCCCCGACTCCTTCTTTAGCTCTGCTCATTCCACCGACTAGACCAAGGTCTTGTGGTCTTGCTGCCTTCATTTCCATACCTTGAACCCTGGGACAGTTACCCCTGAAATCTCACTAAGTGAACTTTCCTTGGTGCTTATCTTTATGGGACCATCCACTTCTCCCAGGGGCGTACCTGCTTTCTGGAGAGGATTCCCAAGGGTCTCCTCCTTCCTGGGTGATCTCCCTTGAGAGGAGGTTTTAGTTTCTCAGCCTGGCATGTGGAGGGCCAGCTTTCTTCTTTCTTTAGCCTGAGGTCAGGAAGGTGGAGTAGGAGGAGCTTAGAACTGTGGATGTCATGGAAATTTGAAGCCCATGCTGGTTGAACTCCAAGAACAAAGGCTACTTTTACAACAGCCAGTGAGCAGCTTCTGCTGGGGGAGCTCAGGGGGAGGAAAAGGGAGAAAAGGAGAGGCCCCTGCTGTGAGCGGGGTGTTTCCATGTCTGAGAAACCGAGATTCACGAAGAGTCAGGTTCCTCTGTCCAAATCAGCTCCCTTCCTCCCCAGGCCTTCACCTTCCAGCAGGCCTCATTGGCATGGTTCTTGCCCAGACTGATGTGGAGAGGGAAGGAATGGGAAGGAAAGATAGAAAAATAGTACCCCCCACCCCCCATTTAGAAATGGGAAGTTTTACGTTCTGTGACTTGATGTCTCAGACACAACGAAGGAGGGAGAGGCTGGATTAGTTGCTAATAGATCTTTCTCTCGCCCCACCCTTCCTCAGCAGAGACAGGCCCACCCACCCGCCTGTTGTCTCCTAGTGCTCCATGGCCTGGCCCCTGGGGACCCTGTTGGCTTCCCTCTTGTGGTTACACATGGCCAGGGAGAGTGCAGCTCTCCCTGGGTTCGGCGGGCTCTCTTCTCCATGTAATTATGGTGCCGTGAGCCCAGGTCCCTGATTTTTATCACCTCTCAGGAGGTTGTGAGCCCATCGCCTTCTCACATCCTCAGCTGTTGATAGAGTCATCCTCGCCTTCAACAAACAACTTCCCACGAGTGTCTTCTAGATCCTCATGTCTTGCAGCTTCTTGTCCTAGAATTACCTCCAGCACGTCACCTGTGCGTTAAGACAGTCCTCATGTAAATATGCTCTTCTCAGCTCTGCTGTCTTCACCTCCTAAGAGCTTGGCTCTAAGGATTTCTGCTATTTTAATCCAGAGCCATTAGAGACTGTAAATGCATTGTGATGCTTTTTCTAGTTCTCTAGAAATTCTAACCCTTAAGCCCCGTTCTTGACTATAACGCTCAGCCATAGGAGAGGTTTGAGCAGGTAGCAGCGGGGCCTGTGGGCTGAGCAGGAAAGAGACGCCCGCTGGTCAGTGGCCTGGCAGCTGCCTAGCTAGGCAGACCCATGCCTACCTCCCTCTGTCCTTACTCTTGCAGTGGCCTCGGCAAGGCCAGAGTCGCAGTGGGCCTCGGTTTCCCATTTTATAAAAAGTGGACATTCAGCCCTGGCCGGGTAACTCAGATGGTTGGAGAATCTTCCCTTACACCAGAATGTTGCGGCTTCAGTCCCCAGTCAGGGTGGATGCGAGAGGCATCTGATGGGTGTCTCTCTGTCTTTCTTTCCCTTCCTCTCTCTCTAAAGACCAATTTAAAAACATATCTTTGGGTGAGAATTTTAAAAAGTAGATATACATCTATATAATGACTCAGAAAACATTGTCTCAAACGGTAATGAGGTTTTTCTTTTTTTTTCTTCTTTTTTTTTTTCTTTTTTTTTAAGAGAGAGGGAAAAGGAGGGAGAAAGAGAGAGAGAAACATCAATGTGTGAGAGGTACATAGATCGGTTGCCAACTGGGGACCTGGCCCGCAACCCAGGCATGTGTCCTGCCTGGGAATCGAGCCAGCGACTTTTCAGTCCGCAGGCCGGCGCTCAATCCACTGAGCCACACCAGCCAGGGCATCATTGTCTCTTCTTGGGCAGCAGTGGAGTGAGTGGAAATAATGCATCAGAGCGACTTTCTGTTTCTAGCTTTACCATTCAGGGCTCTGGTCCTTAAACGAAGTTTGTGAACCTCTCTTAATGTCAGTTTTTATCATATACAAACATGGGGATGATGGTGACACCCACCTGTCCAGCGCTGCGGGGATTAAATGCCATTATGTGAGTGAGAGGCCAGGGCAATGAAAGGTACACAGTAGGCACTTCATAGACGTGGTTGTAAGGACCTTGTAGAGAAGGGAGTAAGACAGTTGAGATACCTGAGGACTGGGTATAGTGAGTCGCTTATCCCTAGGAAGTACTTTGGATACATTTGGGTTTTGCCACAGCACACCAGGGAAAAACCTGAGCGTCTCATCTGTCCTAGATGTTCATTTCACTTGTTGGAATACAAAATGGAAATGTGAAATACAAACCATTTTGTGCCTTCATTTGTGTGACGTTCCTTCATTCATTCAGCAAATAGTTAAGCTAGCACCTCGATTTTCCTGGTGCCTGAAAAGTTGCACAAAATAGCCCCTATGTGCAGTTGAGTCTGTTTATTCAAAACAAAACCAGTCATCTCTACGCAGAATGATAATTGCTATTAAATGAACTAATGTAAAGTGCTGGCACCTGGTCCAGTCAGCATACGGCATCTTAGAAGCACTTAAGCCCCTTGCCGGTGTCTGGATGTCTGGAGGCGGAGGAGGGATACACAGGAGGGAGCCTGTAAGAATAGGTGCTGCTTGATCTAAGTCTTAAGGAAAAACAGGGACTTACCGGGTGGACAGGTGTGAGGATAGGGGTGGGAGGGAGCATTAAGGGGGAAGCAGTAGGAGGGTGCGGTAGGTGGCTGTGACTCACCGCAAGGAGCTGCTCGAGGCCCTGAGGGAACTGACTGCCTTTGCCTTTCTTGTTGAGGAGTTTGGTCTTTATCTTCAGGGTGACTGAGAGCAGCAGGAGGGTGTTAGGCAGAGGCTTTTACTTTTGGATCAGGACCGACTGGGGAACCGGACCAGAAATGGTCTGGAGGCAGATAGAATAACCCAAATTCAGACTCCAGCTGGGGCCGGTGGGATGGAGGAGAGGAGGAGTGGATTCAGGAGCTATCTAGGAAGTGATGGAGTAGAAGCCAAAAAGAAGGAAGAGGTGGAAGACTCCCATCTTCTGGCTTGGGAAATAGGGTGGAGGGTGTTTGGGGCCATTCACCGAGATGAGGGGTAAGAGCAGAGAAAGAAGCAGGCGGCAGGGTAGGGAGGCCAATTTAATACAATAAAATGCACAGATCTTAAGTGTTTAGTTCAATGTGTTTGGACAACTGTTATGTAAATATTATCCAGAACAAGAGGTAGAACAGTTCCACCTCCCTAGAAAGTCCCTCATGCTTCTTTTCAGTCAGTCATTCCCTCTCTGCAGATATCACTTCGTATTCACTCACTACAATAATTTAGCTTCACCTGTTCTAGAACTTCATCTAAATGGAAGTATATGCGTGTATTTAATGTCTGTACGGTTCATCTGTATTATTGCATGGATCAATAATTTGTTCTTTGCTGAGAACTTTGATATGGCTCATTGCGATGAATGAACCTGTCACTATTTCTCCATCTGATGGAGGTGTGAGTTGTTTCCAGTTCAGGGTAGGGAAATGCTGCTGTAAGCATCCTGGCGCAGTTTTTTTTATGGACATATTTTTTTCACTTCCTTTGGAAACACCTATGAGTAGAGTTGTAGGGTTACAGGGTACATGTATGTTTACCTCCAGAACAATTCTTCCCCGTGGTTGTGCCATTTTATATTCGCACCAGCAGCATGAGAGTTCTGGTTGTCCCAAGTCCTTGCCAGCATTTGGTGTTGTCACTCTTCCTTATTTTTGCTGTTCTAGCACATGCCAAGTGGGCTTCCCTGATGACTAATGACATTGGACACCTTTTCTTATGTTCGCTGGCTTAGCTACTTTTTTGAAGTGCCTGTTCAAAACTTCTGCCTGTTGTTTATTTTTTTATTGTTAGCCATAAGAGTTCTGTATGTAGCCTGGGTAGGAATCCTTTGTCAAATATACATTTGCATAAATTTTTGGATTTACTGTCACTTGGCCCAACCTGTTCTGAGGACCTAAGCATTAGAGTGGCATTTTCAGATTCTTATCAGGAGATTGTAAGGGGAAAGGTGCTTTAGTTCTTATAACAATATATCTCTGTTGTTGAAAGGCGAGTGGAGCACCATTGCTGACTCCTGGCCTAGGTGGAGACTGGAGCCAAGCGCCGCCCCCGTGGGCAGGGCAGGTGGGGGGTAGTCCGCATGTTAAGAGTCGTGTGCCTTTGCGGTGCCAGGGAGTCCTTCCCAGCTATTGAACTGGTATTAGAGTCTTTCCAAGATAATGTTCCTTTGCCTTATTTTTTTTTAAAGATGGTAAATTCCGAACTTCAAGTTTCACAGCAGAGAGAATACTATGACGAACCCTCGTATCTCCACCACGGACCTCAGCAGTTCACGGCCAAGCAGCATTGTGTCTGTATCTCTACTCTAAACCCCCGTTCCCAGTTTATTTTGAAGCAAATGCCAGATGGCATGTCATTTCCCTCATAAACATTATGGTACATATTTCTAAAAGATAATGACTCTTTGAAAAAATGCACACACATACAAACAACCAAGTAGCATTATGACATCTTAAAAGGTAATAATTCCTTAATACTACTTGATTTTTTACAGCTTGTTTGAATGGCCTTTGTTTGCAGTTTGATCATCACATAATGATGACAGAAGGCAGGCTTGCTCCCGTTCATCCTAACTGGCCGTTCTTGAATCTGCACGTAGGCTCTGTGGGGTCACGTGTTCTTTGGGCACACTCGCACGTCTTGTCCATCCACCTCTCTGCTTCCACTTCACTTTTTTGTCTCAAAACCTTTATGTCCAGTATAACATAAAGTTTACAGAAAAGTGCTCAGGACAAACATCATGAGTTAATGCTTTATTATAAAAGTGGATTCTCATGTAACTACGTCTCAATCAAGAAACAGACCATTGTCAGATCCCAGGAGCCTCCAGGGTGCTCCTGCCCTGACACCACCTGCTGCTCCCCTTCAAAGGGAACCACCACCCTGACTTGTACAGCCATCACTTCCTTGCCTCTCCCAGGAATTTCCACCTAAATGTGCTTCCCTAAACACTTTTGCCTCTTTGAGAGCTTTATATAAATAGAATTATTTACTAATCTTAACTGGAAGTCACATTTGCCTGACTTTTCATTTAAGGTTAATGCTTATGTGTCATGAGAAGACATCTTTCACCACCCTGACCCTTTTTCATCCTAAGTTTTTTATTTTATCTTCTGTTATTGTTTGTAAACTTCTTATTGTTCTGCCTTTCATGCTTAGGATTCCTTTTCACTTTTCCCAGGAAGACATTTCACAATCATTCAGCCGCTAAAGCTAGCCGATGGCTCTTTGTTTTGGCTCCTCACTCCGGGTACTGAAAGCTTTCTGACTGTTTGGGCTATGCACTCACCTAGCAGAGGCCAGGGCTCACGCTACCTGCCACCTGACCTAGAGGGCGCAGAAAGGGAGGGAGAAATCTGGACCTCTGAGCAGCCTCTTGGAGCTCTGGCCCAGACTGTGGGGTTTGCGGAGCAGGGCCTCATTTCAGATAGCCTTATCCTATCGTCAGACCAAATGTGCTGTTTAGTTTCTGGTTGGAAGTATCTGTCCTTCGCAGTCAACCTACTCTATTGGCAGAAGGGATGCTCTGCTCCTAAAAGGAAGTGTAAGGGGTTTGACCGACAGCTCCCTAGCTCTGCCCCTTGGGGGAGGAAGAGCAGCTTTCCGCCTTTCCCCTGCTTCCTCCCCGTAGTCGAGGTCTCCGGCGTGCCAGCCAGCTCAAGGCCACTGGGAAGATTCTGTGGCTTTTCTGTGGCCTCTCTGTTTGGAGTCTGATTGTTTGGTTTGGATCAGAAAAATAAACACTTATTTTGAATTTTCTTTCTGACCTATCTGAGCTAGGTTCAGGCGATCTCTTTTAACTCTACCACATGTGAATTACAGGAAATGCGTCCCTGTTGGGGAAATGGGTCATTTCCAAGATTTTTTTCTCCCCAGGAAAAGTGTAATTTATTAGTTTACTAAGCAAGACTCAAACAGGCAGCGAAGAAGTGCTTACTGAGACATGTTCTTCTTTTATGTGGCCCTGATCACAATCTGATCATAAACCCGAGCTGTGGTAGTTAATCCAAAGTTATTAAATAAATTATTTAATTTTACATATATGGAAATAAAGAAATATCTCACTCCCTCCTCCCACCACCACCAAAAAAAAGGAGAATGTTTTGCTCAAGAATGATGCCCTGAATGAGGATACGACTCCCACCAATAACAATTATAACAATTTTCTTAAGTGACTGTGATCTCACTTTTTTTTTTTTTTGGTTCCTAATTCTGGTTGAAACCTCATCTTTGAATTTGATGCATCAGAAGATTTGCTTGGAATAAAAGTGGAATTTCCATTCCTAACAAAACAAAATATAGCTCAGAGATTCTACTTGAAAGATGAATTGGTCTCAATGTCATTTTCTTCGTCCCTTTCTTCTTGGACCAGATCAGCGCTTCACCACACTGGGCAATGTGGTTGAATTCCATACCTGTGAGAGAAGCTTCCAGAGACCGTTGGCTTGAAACACACACGCTTAGCCAAGTTCTCTCTTCTGAACTATCTTTTTTGCTGCCCTCTGCTGGAAGCCAAAAAGAGATAATTGCAGAAAGTTCTCCACTGCCAGCTCTTCTCTGGAACCTCCCAAAAGGGGCAAAGGTGAAGCCCCACCAACTGCGGCGGTCACGTTGGACACCGCCTACTCATCGGCCCGCCAGCGGCGTCCTTACCTGGTTGCTGGAGAGACCTCAAGGTCCACAGGTCCGGGACCGAATTTGTTTCCCGACACCTACCAGTAGTTTTTCCACTTTGTTCTCTCCTTCTCCTTCCCTTTCTCTCCACCCATTCTTTCGTTCATTCAACAAATATTTGGGCTTTTCACTAGTTGTCCCCGCTCTTTGAGACTCTGGTTAACTCTGATAGCAGTGTCATACTGACTCATTCACTCAACCTACAAGCCTGGCATTTCTCAGTTCACGTCCCCCATTCTGTGAATCTAACTAGGCCCCAGTGCCTTTGGTTCAGCAGTCCCTCCACTTGTCCACTGACTTCCAGTCTCACCCCCTCTATACAACTCCCAGCATGACCTTTCATGCCACCAGTTGTTCATGTCACTGCCCCACATGCAAACCTCTGCTGTCAATGGATTAAATCCGAAACTTCTTGGCATAGACTTCAAGCCCCACCACCACCCAGCCTCCCGTAGCAGCCTATCACTGTCCTGCACTCGCCCAGGCACTGCACTCCACCACACTGATCTGCTCCAAAGACCCTCCATCCATGCACTGCACCCTCCATGAGCCTTTGCGCCTGCTGGTCCCTCCGCCAAGCGCGGCCTTCTTTCTCTGCCTGGTGGAGCTGTGCTCAAAAGTAGACAGTACACGTCGTCCCTTCAGATGTCACCTCCTCTAAGAAAACTTCTCTCCATTGTGCAGTTGTCACTGGGCTCTCAGCCTCTGTTATGGCATCCATCGCCTGTGTTAGGGTCAGCTCCCTGCTTGTCAGCCCACCCCTCCAGTCCACATCCACAGGCTGCAGCCCAGGCTTTCTAGGCCTGGCCTTACTCCCGAGAGTTTGTTTGAATGATGACACGAGTTAGGTCCTGTGCATCAGCCCCTGTGGCTCCAGGGCCGTCTCCTCCCAGGCCTCCTCACCAGCCTCCTCACATTCCATAGCACTGAACACCTTGCAGGTCCCCAGGCACGGGCTCTGCCCCGCCTCTCAATAGTCCTGGAAGCCTTGCCCCATTCTACTCATGACCTGCCTGGTAGAATCCAGTTCATTCTTCAGAAAGCAGCTCAGATGTCTCCTCTTCTTTCCTCTTCCCTTGCTCTAGCTTGCGACAAGATTAAATAATAAAAATAGCTAAGATGTATGTGGCGCGGACTGTGGGCCCCAGACACTGGCCTAAGCATGTGGTGCTTGCTGTGGAGAGAGCACTCGACCAGTAGTAACTAATAATATTTTTATTTTAATAATACATTACATTATGTTAATTGCATGTTGATGTGTTTCTTTAAAGTCATCCTTTTCTCTTGTTACTTTTGTCTTTTATCCCAGCTGATACATTTATCGATCTAGAGCAGATGCTGGTTCTCTTAGGTGGGACTCTTTGCAGTAGTGACCAAATGCCTTTGTGATAAAGGGCTTGTGCTTGAGAGTAGAGAACTCACGCAGGAGAAGAATGGGATCCTGTTTTAGAAGTGAGTGTTGGAGAATTAAAAGAAGCTGAGAAGTGTCCATCCTCCCTGGACCCCAGTTTGTTACCTGCCCCCCTTTTTTTGTCCTACGTAATAAATGAACTCCCCCTGTTTTTCCTCAGGGAGATGGCTTAAATGCAGGCTTAAACATTTTTCCTTAATCAACTGTGGGAAGATTTGTTTTATCTCTGAAAGGAGGCAATTTCTGACAGATGGCATTGGATATTATCATTAGTGTGAACAAAGCTTCTAGCACTTTGCTTCCCCTGGATTGGATGGCGCAGGGACTGAGGCAGGCCTCAGGTAAACAGAAGCTAAAAGAAGGCTCTGGGAAGAGTCTGAGGTTCCCCGATGCTTAATCTCGAAGGTAGTAGACTCTCTCTGTGACCTGGGAAGTTGCCGATTGGGCTCTATATTAGTCTGAGCTCTCCAGAGGAAGAGAACCAACAGGAGGTACATGCCTGTATCTGTATACATATACAAATATATAGATATTTATAAATAAAGAGATTTATAATCAGGATTTGGTGCATGGAGTCATGGAGGCTGAGAAGTTCCAAGATCTGCACTTGGCAAGCTGAAGTCCAGGAGAGCCAGTGGTATAAGTTCCAGCCCACGTCTAAGTCCAAAAGCAAAGGCCGATGTCCTAGTTCAAAGACAGGAAGAGAGAGTGAGTTCTCCCTTACTCAGCCCTTTGTCGCTTTCAGGCGGTCAACAGATTGGGCGAGGCTTACCTGCACTGGGGGGAGGGCAGTCTGCTCTACTCAATCTGCCGACTCACGTGTTAATCTTACTCAGAAGCCCCCTCACAGATCCAGCAGAATGAGGCTGCACCAACTGCCTGGGCACCCCACGGCCCAGGCTAGTGGACTCGAACCGTCACAGGTGCTCGCATGTACTCACGCTCTCTCCACCCTCCTTTCCCGCCCTCTCTCCCTCTCTCACTGCCTTGCCTCTCTCCCTCTCTGTCTCTGTCATCGCCTGTCTGCCTTTTAATGATGTGGTGAGGTGTCCTGGCCTGTGAGTGTTCGGCAGCGTAGCTGAAAAACTGGCACTCGGTACTGGGGCTCTCCGTCTCACCCCTTCTTTCATTTACAGCTGGCGTTACTTCAGTTCTTCTTTCTTTTCTATTAGAACAACGGCCCTCGACTTTTCTATTTTTTATTTTATTTTATTTTATTTTTTGCCACAGCACACATGGTGTAGGAAATTCCACAGATAACATACTTCTATGGGCATGTCCAAATTTTGGCACTTCCTCCCCCATCCCCCCACCCCTACATTTCCCAAGAAATAAAGCAAGTAGCACTACAGGTGCCTTCGGACATGGTGCTCATACAAACATTTTCCCAGCTTGGAAGGAACTCGTAAGTGTCCATCAGCAATGAAGCGCGCCAGAGCAGGGACGTAGAAAACGTGGGACCCCCAGTTAGCTAGCGTGCTTCAACTTTTTCCACTCAAGGAGGCTTATCATGAACAAGTGTACTTGCCGTGATTTAGATTTGAGAATAAGTGATTGGCAAACTTCCCTTTAAGTGATCCTCGTAATAGATTACTTACTGTTTATCCCATCATTGGAGCTGTGGGGTCCTGGGAGGTGCGTACTCTTTTGGTTCGTGGTGGTTGTAAATGCGGCCCCAGAATCCGAGCTGTGAAGATCGCTATGCTTCAAGTCAAAGCATGTGCCTTCTCAAGTGTGGGTGATTTCCAACTTCGTTCCAAAGGAAAGATGGGGGTAGGATTCCTCATTCAGCCTGGCCCTTCCTATCCCGTGATATTCCTTTAGGCCTCCTAACCACTCTTAACCAGATTACAAAAACGAGGCTATTAAAGCTTGCCCCGGAATCTACCAAATCAGACAATAAAGGCAAGGTGCTTTCCCTGTTGCCGCTACACGGCGGAACTAGTGCCTTGCGGAGCTGACTTTCCCCTCATCTCTCTGGCCTGTGTCCTCTATCCCTGTGTTGGAGAATTGGAATTAGGACGTGGTGCCGGAGCAGAGGAGTTCCAGTAGGGGCTCAGAGTAGGGCTCCTCCGCCTTGGCACTGCTGACATTTTGTGCTGGATGATTTGGGGGTGGGTGGGTGAGGGGCTGTCCTGTGCATCGTAGAATATTCAACAGTATCTCTGCCCTCTACTGCTACTCTCTGCCTACTACATGCCAGTAACATCAGCTCTCCCCAGTTGTGACAACCAAAACTGTCTTCAGACATTGCCAACTGTCCCTTGGGAAACGAAAGTCACCCCCAGCCGAGCACGGCTGGCTTGAAGTGCGTCCTCAGCGCCCTTAGCGCCGGCACTCTCCCTTCCTTCCTGGTCAGCAAGGCCTTCCCAGAGGCGTGCTACCCTTGATCCTGGGGTAGCAGGTTGAAGGGGCTTCCCTGAGGTCAAAGAAAAGGTGCAGGGCTGCTTCCCAGAGACACTTTGAGAGAGACTTGGCAGGACTTGGCACTAAATTGTCCGTGGAATACAAAAGAGTAGAGAAAATAAAAGACAATAAGATTTTGCCTGTTGAGCACTGTCTCCTTTCCTTTTCACACATTTCTCCAGGTAATTTATAGAATTACCTCATATTTGAAATGGTGAGTCTTTTCTTAATGGGTAGAGCTAGGGAGTTAAGTGTTTCCACTGAAACCTGTATACACACCGATTATTCTTACAACATCTTTCTAAAGTACTGAGTTTGGATGCCACAGAAATCACACTCGGCATGTAAAGTACATGGTTGTGAACAGGGACAGGAACTTTGCCAAAATGCCATGAGTAGAAGGTCCCGTTTGCAGCTCAGGGCCGTTTCGGGTACTCTAGAGACCTCTCTCCACCTTGTACTCTATGTGGGTTCGAAGCCCTTGTTGGGTCAGAATAGAGATGTGTCAGGCAGCCCCCTGGAACCTAAAGTCGCCTGCCCCAAGCTTCCTGATCAGAGAGCAGGAGCCGGCGCCTGGTGAGTCAGAAGCTGGGACGCTCCTGGGTCAGTGTCGGAAGCCGCGGGAGCAGCTGCCAGTGTTGGTTCTGGCTGGCCTCCTTGAGGCGTTCTGGCCTTTGATGTAAGCCCGTGTGTGTAATGACTGTCTGCCCTTTAAAAAGAAACAGATTGGTGACGGGGAAGTTAACAAATAATGAATTAGAAAAAGAGATGCGAGGAAAGAGCTGTTTGGGAGGATGGGATTCACCCAAGTCCCACATTCCTCTGTGAGAAGGGCCAGACTTGAGGCGGGCCTGCGGCTTGGGGTAGCGTGCCCTGTGCCCCCGCTCACTTCGGGGGTGATGGAAGCCGCCCTATGCGGAGCTGACCATGTGGGCTTCTTCCTGCTCTGCACCTTTCGCTTGTGCTGTGATCTCTGAGATGAAAGGAAAGCATCTTTTCCTCTTTGTCCTTCTGGATTGTTCCATCTGCTCATTTACCCCTTCTACAAACATGTGCTTGACTGTGAACCTTACACAAGGCCTGTGTGACACGGGCTACCGCGGAGGAGGGACGTGGTTTCTGCTCCCATCTCATCACAAATATCACAATTCTCTCCTGTCCCCACTGACACCAAGGTGTTTAGTAACATGGCACAGGCTGCAGCTGACCAGTGGGGAGGAGGTGGAGGTAAGTTTCAAGAATGCAGGCAGGGAGACCACTCTGGAGCTGTTGCCAGGGTCCAGCTAGGAGACGATACACAGGAAGCCCCACGGGCCCTGCCCACAACATAACTGTTGACCCCCACTGCACCCCGCAGAATAGGCCTGGTTCTTATAACTCTGAGGGTCTTTACTGACAAAGCAGAATCTTCATTCGGGTCCTTCCCTTTCGCTTTCATATGGTCTGCATATCCTTTGCAAGTTAACGGACTATTAATACATTTGTCACATCTCACAAGGCAGACGGTCTAGGATTTAGGATTAGCCAGAAGGCCAAACTGCCCTTCTCCCTGGCTTTGAGTAAAAGTCATTAGTGTCTGGTAGCTACCTGGTTTTTGCCAAACTTTTCCTTCCACAAAGGAAACCCTACCCTGGACACAACGTAAGGGACTGGAAAGAATTCCCTGGAGAAGCCAAGGACTTGCTGACCAAACTGGCATCAGTTTTCTTTCCTGTAACATGTTTCCACTCAAAGGCTCCGGCTCCAGATGGAGCCTGGCGCTGCAGAAGGTCCGTAGGAGAGAAGTTTCTGAATGTTGGCCTTGGCCTGACCCACGCTCAAATCGTTTGTTTCGCTAAGAGTGTGTAGTCTGAGATAGCAAACTAGATTAGCTCACATCCAGCAGTTTCACTGCTGATTCAGTTAAAAAGTCTTCACTTGATAGGCCTGGCCACCTCCGAGGCCGCCAGGCTTTTTCCTAAAAGGGGAAGCCCTCCTCCTTTTTTTGTTTAATTATAAAAGCAGAACTACATGCACACAGTGGAAAAATTTTAAGCTGTCCTAAAGGATATAACAGAGGTATAACTCAATAACCACACATCCTCCTTGGAATATGAATATATATAATATATCCGTCTCTATGCATTTATAATCATGCATCTATGTATGGGTAATATATGTCTTATTTGCAAAAACATTGACTTGTAGAAAATTTAATTCTATATCTTGACTAGCTTTTCCTTTCAGAACACACAGGTCAGCATTGTATTCTACTGAATGGATAATAACATAATTTACTTACCGAGTCCTCTATAAATATTCATCCATCCCGTAGTCTTTCGCTCTGTCAAATAACGCTGTGACAAACATTCTTGCACATACATTTTTGCACATGCATGACTATCGGAGGATAAAGAATTGGAATCGCTAGGCTAAAGGATAAGTACATTGTGAACTTCAATAGATGTTGCCAAGGTCCTTCATGGAGGGGACAGAGCTAGGATTGCTTTACAGAAATTGTCACCCTGCAACTGCCGACAGCCAACCTAAAACGCTCCTAGTTTTCTCTCCCCAGACACTGTTGCTGCTGCTTAATCCAGAGGCTGTGAGCAAGCGGTTACAGACTGTAAGGCAGCACTGATGAGGGGTGTGAACGACAGTTGGCAAGACAGGTGACCCCTGGGGACCTCAGTTTCTCGTCTATTTGGACATTGTGGGCAAGACGATCTGTTTGGTCCCCTTGGTGACTTTCCACAAACCCAGGTACAGTTCCGGTTCTGAGATTCAGAAGCCTGGCTCCTGGGAGGGGTTTAAGCAGGAGGCAAAATGCCAGAACCAGCCTTCGGGTTTCTCGATCATTTAACCAGGTGGGAAGGCCTCGGGCATCTGGCCCTTCCCTGGGCAGGAGACAGCCCAGCCCGCACAACTCCTGGGTCACCTGCTTTTTCAAATTTCATAGCAGTTTACTTAACCTTGCATCATCCTCTTTGCTCCTCTAATGCCAAATACATCCCCTAATTAGACGGGCCTCAGAGTGAGGAATGGGGCAATTATGGTTTCCATTACAATTAGCTTGGAAATGACCTCCAGGTGCAAGCCTGGCTTAAAAAAAATCTGAGATGTTAGACCAGGGAATTGTCTGGAGGGCGGAGAAAGGCAAGATGAGCTCTTCCAAAGCCTCACACTCGTGTTGGTCTAACTAATGTTTGTCGGGGAAAACAGCTCGTTCGTATGGCAGAGCCCGAGTGGCTCCTCTCTTTTATTTCCTTCACTTCAGCCCCCCGACCCACCACCTTTGCGGTTGATGTCCTGGCCCCACCTTGCACGTGGACCGAGAACACGCTCAAACTAATTTAGCACTGCCCAACATTTTCGTACATTCAGGAACTGACAATGTGAAGGAGAATCATGGTTTAGATTTCCTGAGGAGGAAATGGATTAAGAATTATTCTCTCTACTACCAACCTTGTATTTTGAGAAATTTCAAACCTGCAGAAAAGTTAAAAAAAAAAAAAAGTACAATGGAAGCCCATGGTGGACCCCTCCCCTAAATTTACCTATTGTCATTATTTCGCTACATTAAGTTCCTTAAGCGCCCCTGCTGCTGGTTTGGGGAGCTTGTTTTTAAGAACCTCTGACATAAATTATACATATGTGTGAATGGTGGGTGTACTTTTTTCCCTGAAATATTTAAAAATAAATTGTGTACATGGTGATAGTGCACTCCTAAACATTTTATTACGTATCCCCTAAGAACAAGAATGCCCTCTTCATAATAATAGTATTATAGAAATTTAACATTGATCGTGAAGGGCGTAGGTCAGTTGTCTTGTGAAATTTTCCAGTCTGAATTTATCTCATTGTTACCTCATGGTTATATTCAGTTAAACATTTGGTCAAGAACATTGTAAAGGTGATGTATACGTCCTATTGTATTTTACCAGGAAGCATGTAATAGTTTTGTTCCATTATCAGTGTCTAGTCTGTTTGGGCTGCTAGGAAAAAAATACCATAGACTGGGTGGCTTAAATAACAAACATTTAAAATTTCCCACAGTCCTGGAGGCTGAGAAGCCTTAGATCAAAGCACCAGCAGATTCAGTATCTGGAGAGAACCAGCTTCCTAATTCATAGGTGGCCTTCTTCTTGCCCTGTTGTGTGGCTGTAAGAGGCCAGGGAGCTGTCTGGTGTCTGTTGTATAAGGACACTAATCCTATTCATGAGGGCGCCACTGTCATGACCTAATCACCCCCCAAAGGTCCTATCTCCTAATATGATCACACAAGGGTTAGGATTCAACATGTGAATTTGGGGGAGGGGACCCAAACATTCAGGTCAGTCTGGTTAAGGTGATGTCTGCTAGATCACACTCTTATAAAGTCATTTTCTTTCAAGTTTGTAATTAACAAGCAATATGTGGTATGGTACTTTAGGATCATAGGAATATTCTGTTCTGAGTAGCTTGTCTTCCAGCAGCTTCAGCATCCATTGAAATACATTGGTGACCCTTCCCTGAATCTGTTTTTATCTTGATAGTTGCAGAATGTTGATCTTTATATTCTGTCACTCCTACATTTATTAGCTTGTTTTGTTTTATAGAGATCTTTGTGTCCCCTGCCTTTTAGTATCACTTCAGACTTATGGATTTAAAAAAAATAAATTGGCCCTGGCCAAGTCGCTTAGTTGGTTGGATGTCATCCCAATACACCGAGGTTGCGGGTTCAATCCCTGGTCAGGGCACATATAAGAATCAACCAATGAATGCATGAATAAGTGGAACAATAGGCCTCTCTCGCTCTCTCTCTCCCTCTCTCTGTCTCTCCCTCCCTCCCTCCCTCGCCCTCCCCCTCCCCCTCCATTTCCCTCCCACCTCCCCTCCCCTCTCTTCGTCCCTCTCTCCCTCCCTCTCCCTCTAAAACTCAATCAGTAAAAATTTGAAGAAAATAGGGAAGATGTCTTTATCAAAAAAACTTGATTGCTATAGTCCACTAAATTAATTATTCTTTTTAAAACGGTTTTATCTATTTTATTTTTAGACAGAGAGGAAGGGAGAGAGAAAGAGAGAGAGAGAAACATCAATGTGTGGTTGCCGCTTGCGTGCCCCCCTACTGGGGTCCTGACCTGCAACCCAGGCATGTGCCCTGACTGGGGAATCGAACCGGTGACCCTTTGGTTCACAGGCCGATGCTCAATCCACTGAGCTACACCAGCCAGGGCTAATTATTCTTTATAGTGCTCCAGTTATTCAAAACTTGGTAAATTGGAACCTTTCAAGATGGCTCTCAGGTCCTTCCTTGTAACATGTCTCCAATGTTCTTTGAGTATTTCATTGCTTTTCTGACACACGATAAGATGTTTACGCTGAACTTGTCCTTTCTCTGCCCTGGTCTTGAAATCAGCTATTTCTCTAAGAAACCTTTCTTCCTTTTGGAGGAGAAATAGTATTTAGAAACCAAGATCTAGGCATAAAATGTGCTCCATTGCTAGGGTGTTACTGCTTCCAGACACTCAGTTGGAAGAGCTAAGAAATTTAAATGCTTTTTAAAACCTTGACCTCATAGCAGCGTGTTCAGTTCCCATCACAGGGCGCTTCCTTCCCCATTTCGTATCTGTGTCCCTTTTGTCCCACAGGGAGAACTTTGTTTACAGATCGATAACACTGTTAGCATGACCAACAAGAAACCCACTAAGTAAAGTTCCAAGATTCTTTTTAGTTCTCTTTACCCTTTGATTACATCCGGGTAAGGGTGAACATCCAGGGTACTGTGTCCAAGTCACTTGCATGACTTTATTGTGCAGATACTGTAATAATTACCGTGTGTGTGTGTGTTTGTGTTCATATGTCTCTGTTCACATTCAACTTCAGGATTTGCTTTTCCCCCACATGCTTTGTATGGTTTTGTTCTTTTAATACATAAAATATTTACATGGTCCAAAAGTCAAAACTGTATAAAAAAATATACCAAGAGAAGTCTCACTTCTACTGTTATGCAAGAAGCAACCATTTTCATTACTTCCGATTTGTCCTTTCTGTCTCCCTTATTGTGAAAGAAATCAGTGCCTATCTGAATTGGACTCTTCTTTACGCACCTCCAGGAATGATCTGCGGTGCTGGTTCTCGGGGTCAGCTATGACCAGAGAACACACTTCAGAAGCAGAGGGAAATGTCCCACTCGTTATCTTCCTGTGCTCTGTTAATTTGCTTAGTTTTGTCTATTGCAAAATGCAACACACTCTGTGGGAGGATAATTAACCAGTAACTGGGAGGGGCAGAGGTGCAGACCCCTCAAATAGAATGAAGATGTCAAAGTTTGGTTTCGATGGTTCCTTTAATCGCTTTTGACAGAAGCGGCGCTAACTCCGGTATCCCAGAGCAAATCTGGGACCCGTGAAACAGATTTTGACTAAGCAGATAAGTTGCTTCTCTGGCGGGCCTTTCAGTGCAGCTGTTGTTTTGTACTTGAGTAACTTGGGTTTCCCTTTCCTTTTCATACAGTTTTATCTAGTTTTAATCCTTTCCTTCGTAAGAGTTGCAAGGAACACATTTTTTCTTTGGAGTAAACAACTTGGGGAAGTTAACTTTTCACATTTATTGTTGTTCTTTACTTGACATTAAGGAGCTTTTATAAGCAGTGAAAACTAGGAGAAAACCTAAACCAAAAATTTCCCTAAACTCCAAATGACCTCAGTGGGAATGTCTTCCAGTGTTTCAGGTCTTAACTCTTTTGATGAGTTTAGGAAGTGACTTTTTAATCCCACTTCCAAATGACAACTGTGACTATTGGTGAATGTGGATAAACACATTTAACAGATTTCATTAAACATGGTTTTGGGGTCAGCATGAGAAGAGTCAATCTTAAAACTATAGCTGGACAGGAAACTGGACCTGAAGGTATTTCCTCAGTGACTGGATCCTTTTCTTGAGCAGTGAGTGTTCTTGATAAAGACCCTCTCCCAGACAGGGGATGTGGGGTGGCCTTTGAACCAGATCCTGCCAATATGAAATCATTTTGTCAGTTTTTCCTTGGAGGATGAAGTCCATTTCGATCACATCAGGGCGCTCAGATTTGAGTAAATACACTCTGGAAATTAATCACTGCTAGATATGGGCAAGAAAGGGAAGCGTGTGGTTTTCACTGATGTTTTCCATTTTGTCATCTCAGAATGCCCCTTGTATTACCACTTACTTAATATTTTTCTTTAAGTATACTCACTTCTAAAATTTAGATTTACATCATTAAAAAAAGGGACATGAGCAGGTGGCTGAGAAATATAATCATTCACTGACATCAGACTAAGACCTTTCCCTGTAAGTAATCGGAAGGACGAAAAGAAAATTGAAAAAGGAATAATATTTGATCACTATTTGATTCAGTGTTATTTAGTGGGGAATACTCGTACCACCTAAAAAATTATTGCCATCAGGTATAAACAAGAAATCCACTTAGAGAAACATTACCTGATGCCATGCTTTCACTGCCCTGGTGATATTTGGGAAGGTGGTAACCATTGGCACAAAAAGCTTTTATGCTCTACTTTTTAGAGTGTCCTTTAATACTAGGGACACAGGAGTTTGACACGTTTCAAAAAAATCTTATTTCCAATCAAGACACTAAGGTTACCTCTAGAAACGGAATATACGCATCATACTCTAATCCGCGTTCGAAAAAGGATTTAGGGTGTTGACCTATAAGAAAGCATAAAATGTGACAAGATAAAATAAATTAAAGGTGAGTCAAAATAAGATAAACGAGGAAATAAAATGTATAAGAAAATAAGAAAATTAAGGAAAGGGAAGATAAAATAAAATTATCATGAGACTGCCCTGGCTGGGTGCTCAGTTGGCTGGAGCGTGTCGTATACACCAAAACATTGTGGGTTTGATTCCCAGTCGAGGCACATGCCTAGATGTGGGTTCAGTCCCCAGCTGGGGCATGTATGGGTGGCAGCTCGTACTTCTTTCTCTCTCTGTCTCTCTCTCTCTCTCTCCACACCCCCTCTCTCCCCGCTCCTCTCTAAAATCAGTAAACATATTTTCAGGTGAGGATTAAAAAAAACTATCATGAGACTAAAAATGTATCTCACGGTGACCTGTCTGCCTGCTACGTGGGAACATAAAATTTGACATGAGTTTCCCAACAGCCGGAGAGAAAGGTATATGGTCTGTTCCACAGTTCCTGATGTCTGTAGATAAAGTAAAACAAACTGCTTAGGAAAAACCTGGGCGTTTCTTTCGGGAACCCTCATAGAGAGGAATTTATATTGTCTGTTGAGTGATGCCTTCAACAATCTCATATTGTAAATGTATAATTTTTAAGATAACCACTGATAGACTCTGATGGCATTCCACCAAAGAGAAATGTAGTAAGACTGATTCTAGGAGTGGACAGTATGAAGTTTAACTCCCTGCTTCTCTGACTTAGAGTAGGCACGTGTCTTAGATTTACCTGGATGCGTATCCTTCAAGCATTCCTCCTCAAATGTGGTTTCTCTCACTCGGGAGAATAGTGGTAGGTTGAATGTTGTGCTTCCTGGATTTGCCTGGATGGTAGGTGAACCTGGGGGTAGGCTAGTGCCCCGTGGGGACAGGCTGGAGGGCCAGAACTCCCCTCAGAGACTCCTTTGAATCTGCTGCAGTACACAGATAACTGGGGAGTGGGAGATAGGACTGCGTTCCCAAGTTCTGGCGTTTGAGACTGAACAAAGGTTAATGTGCTTAAAACCAGTCAGTGACCTTGACCAGGAAAGGAAACCCTCAACAGATCCCTCCCAGACTACCTAGCTTTAGTCCCGGTTCCTAGAGAACTCTGTGATGGTAACTAAAGGAAGCCGCTTATCACATGTGGTTGTTACTTGCAAATCAGCTGAAAGCCAGGAAGTTGGAGGTGTCTACCAAAAATAACAACTTTAACTTTAGAATAGTTGGTATTGAGCCCTTCTGGCAACAGTTGATTAGAAAAGCCAGTTGTCTGTTTGAAATGATAAACTTATATCAAATGGTGAAAGAAGGCCTATTCGTACAATGCTTTTTATTCTAGAGAGGCCTCAGCCGAAAGTGGGGTCAGTCATTGGATCACTGGAAACAAGTTACAAAGAAGAGAGGCCAGAATGGCCTCTGTTCTAATATGATTGAAGCTGCCGCCCCAGGGAAGCATTTCTCACTGTGACTCTCGAACTGTCCCAGCCCAGGGTCTCAGTGAGCCTCTGGAGTCCAGAGCCGAGTTCATGCCCTTGGCCTCTGACCTGGTTCTCTCTGAGGACCCAGAGGTCCATCAAAGCCTCTGATCACTTGATGTTTCTGGTCAGTTGCTCCACAGAATGGTTAAAAAATGCACCGGGTGCAAGGTGGCCTACCCCTCACGTAAAACATTGGCCTGAGAAACCCTGACTAACCAGTACGGCCTGTTGCCTGTTTAGTCAGGGCTGGGTCAGTCCACTTTACTGTTTATGAAACAGCTGGGCCTTCTAGACTAATCAGCTAGAGCCTACCATGGACTAAGTGAACTTGGCCATCCAGATTTGGCGCAGGCTCAGCCATGGGAAGTGGACTTTCTAATGAAAGACAAATACTTAGCAAAACGAATGGAGACATATTTTAAGACCCGGTAGGTTCCCAGGCCTAGAGCAGTGATGTGCGGATAAGATTCCCCTCCTGCCAGAGCAGGCCTGTCAGAACCCCAGAGGCAAGGACCTCATGAGAAAGCTCTCCTGAGGGGTGCAGTGTTAGTTTTGTGCTCCCGAAAGTGTTACCTCAGAATGCCACCTTCTCCTAGGTTGCGTTTTAGGCCTTTTCTTTGGCCATCGTGAAAAAGAATTTTGGCAGATGGTGGCTAGATTGGGCCCCCTTATCTCCATCTCCCCTTGGGGACTGCTGTTAAGTTGCCTGCCCCACACGGCAGGGGTCATTTTCTGCTGGTTTTGATTGAGTTCTCTGGCACACTGGATAGAATTTGTTATAACGCATACATTCCCACTGCCAAGGTACACAGTCTTTCGACCTAAAAGCTTGTTTTATGATTCCCCCCACCGCTAAACTTAATTTATTCTACATATCCCATGGCAGAGCTAAACCTTTGTGAGTATTTGGCCGCCAGAACTGGTGGTGGATCAGATGGGGCCATGTCTGTACTTGTCGGAGAATGGGAGGATGGCTTCCTTCTGGGGCCTGTTTTCAAAGAGAGAGAGAGTCGTACTAATTAAAATAAAAACTTTCAACAAACGTATTCATAAATAGAACTTAGAGGATTTATCCTAGAGTAGCAGTCAAGTTTGTATTAGCCCTAGAAAAGGTATTTTGAGTTGGGTCGAAAGCAGTCCCTTCCCTCTGCTTGTCACCCCAGGCATAGCTTTCCTGGTTCTCCTTATGACACGTTGAGACCCAGGAAATTCAAGGGCTGAGAAGAGCAGGGGTGTTCTGTGCAGACTTTCAGCTTCTGATATTACTATCTGTTTGTATATGAAAATTTTATAACTGTTAAAACTCCATTCAGGCGAGCAGATGGGATCACGTAAAATCCCTTTAATCGAAAAATATCTCAGTCCCAGGATTCCCTCCTCCCAGGATCTGTTGTGACTAGGACGTGCAAGTATCTGAAAACCCTTAGTGGGAAGAGTGAGGTATGTTGGGAAATGAGCATTAGAAATAGCTATTCTAGGTTCATTCATGTAATCAACAGATATTATTATCGGATCCTGACTGTGCCAGGCACTGTGCTGGAAGCCAGGGCCACGCGGATGAGCAGAGCATCAGCCCTGCCCCCATGGGGCTCTACGGGCCAGTGGGGAAGACAGAGGCTATTCAACACATCACACGGATTGTGATGCAAACCGTGACCAGGGCTAGGAAAGAGGAGAGCCAGCGCTTGGGCGTATATAACAGGGCCTGTTCGAGACTTGGGGGTGGGCAGACAGGCCCTTCCCTGGAAGTGGTACTTGATCTGAGATCTGCAGGATGAGTAAGAAAGAACCGGGGAAGGGGAGCAGCATGGGCAGAGGGCCCGTGTGCTAACGCACGCGCATGACTCAGATGTCAAGGGATATAAGAATTACCTGGGAGCTTTCTTAACATTCGCCCCCAGAGAGTCAGATTCAGAGGGTCAGAGGTGGGGCCCAGAAATCTGCCCCCTCTGCCCCCGGGGCTTCTGATGCAGGTCTCCCTGGGGAAATACTGCATTAAACATTGTTAGTGAAGCTCTTTCCTTCCAATTTGCAGTGTTTGCTAGAGAGAACTCCAGGCCTCCTTCATAAAGGTGGATGCAGTTAGATTTGGCATAAGGGGAACCCCAACTGCTTAGGGGGACCTTGCCAGCATCCTGGTCATGGTGAGTTTTATGTTTCCTTGATGGAGAGAACACTGGCTGAGGCCCAGCCAGGTGCTCGCTGACGGGGGAGAGTCATCACGATGCCCCTGGACGGCAGCAGATGTGAGACTGAGCCTGCAGGGTTTCCTCCTTGGCAAACAACTTTCCAGAGGCTCTGGGGTCACGGCCAGCATGCAGGGGTCAGCTAGGTCCCACCAGATTCTCAGCCCCTTTTCTCACCACTGCCCCCACTGGCACAGGGCCTAAAGATTTCAAGGTGGCAGGAGTGTTACTGGGATTGGAGCCGCTGATGCAGCTACATCATGCATTTTCCACGCTCCCTTTCAAGTCTCTGGTTATAGCAGGAGAACGTTTGGACGTGCGCTTCTTTAAACCTCTGGAATACTCGCTAATCTCCTTTGCAACAGAAAGCAGACCTCAGAGCCTTCTGCAGGCAACAGGGACTAGATCAAATGTAATAACTGTTTGGGTTTTGTTCTTTTTATTTTGACACTCACTCTCTATTTATGGTAAGCGGCACTGATTTTCCATTTACAATAGCAATATACGATTTCCTTTCCAAATAAATTTGCTTTAAAGAAAGAGTTCATTTAAAAAAAATAAGTAAACAAGAGTTAGGAGTACAAATTTTAAATGATACATGTGAACAACTTAAGTTTGGGGAACATGGGCACTAGAAGGAGCCATCTGGATTTTCTATCTTGTTTAATCCTCATAGCAACCCCGTGAGGCACGAATGATCATTTTCCCAGTTTACAGCAGAAGGAAATTTCTCAGAGAAGGGAAGTAACTCGCACAGACTGGCCTTCACCACTCTGCTCTCTCCGCCTGCTCTTGGCTGTGACTGGGGGTCGCAGTGAGCCACACGCTGCTTCTGGGACCCTTCCCCAGCCCCTTCCCTGCTTGCCCTGCCTCCTTTTTTCTGGGCATTTCTCTTCCTGTCTGCAGACTGAAGCGGCTCTTACAGGAGCAGGCAGCATTTGCCTCCCCTTTGTCCTGCCCTTCTTCTTCACTGCAGCCTGGAGAACTTTGGGTCGTGAAGCAAAGAACAGAGTTCGAGGACACCGGAATCCGGTTTCTTGCTTTTTGGACATGGATTATTCTATGGGTGGTCTGGAACCCAGTTCGAAACTCGCTGACGTTTAACAGTTTGGCTCTGGCAAATGTCAACGGGTTTATTGTGCTCTTGAAAATGGTCAGCATGTCCCAGAAAGTTGATGCTTCTTATGGAGAGGCAATTTGCGTGTGGTTTCTGTTCAGAAGGTCTCAGCATTTTAAGTTTCTTAAGTGAGTGATTAGTGGCGTAGTCAAGGTCTGATTCACTGGGACATTTCTGTCCTGGAGGAGAACGTCTGTCCAATTGCAACCTCAGAAACTTTACACTCTCTGCCCGTTTTGGCTCTGTGGCACTGGAGGCTTCGGGGACAGCCTCGAGGCGGCGCTGGCGTACCTGGCCTGGGGGTCCACCAAGGACAGCATCTCACTGAGCTGTCTAGGAAAACTGAAGTTGATGGAGACACACGATGTCTGCTTCTGAATGTCATGCGTGCTGCTACACCTGGGGAATGTGTTATAAATGGTGTGGGGTTTTTAAAACGTGGCCATTCATCTCGTCTGTAGAAGAAACCTCAACCTTTCCTCCTTTCTGGCTCAGCTCAGGGCAGCATCTCCTGGAGCCAGAGAGAACGCAAAACCTTCTCTCCTTAGAAAGTCAAAGAAAAGGGGTGTTTTCCCTGCAACCTTGTGACCGTTTGTTTACGGTCACTTCCGTTTGACCCACAAGTGTGAGAAGCAGACTGATTTTTCTCTACGTCTGCGTGTAGTGTTGTAGGCTCACATTGAAGAAATACAGCATTTTAAGGGTTGGTGGCTGGCAGAGAGCACAGAGGCCCTATTATCTCAAGTGAGTCGTCTTGCCTCCATCCCAGCACCCACAGCACACAGGCGAGTTTTCTCCCCAGGGTCCCAGGATTCCTGTGGGGCAACAGAAGAAGGATATATGATCAAGGCATTTGAAAGGGTTAAGAGCATCAGGTAATTTGCTTTTCTTTTGCTGGTGTTTTAAGCAGGGAGGGTTTCAGGCGCACACTGGCCCTCCATGCACACTCCCACGCGTCTGTCTGTCTGTCTGTCTGTGGAACTGTTTACAAGGAGCAGGAATGCGCTCAGGCTGGCATAAGCAGATTGCATCTGGCTCTCAGCACATGGTTGTTAATCTCGAGAGCATCCGGGTCCTGAAGTCAGGTTCGGCTGGGACGCAGCAGAGCTGGGGCGGGGTTTCAGAAACAGGTCCCGCCCACCCTCCTCGGGGGCTGCGGGGCTTCTCTGATCTGCTTCCCTCTTCGCTGACTCTCTGGTGTCTGTCTTCCTCGCTGTCCCTTCTTTGTCAGCTCTGTTTTTCTCTGCTCGTCCCTGGTCTAGCAAGGCTACTCCTGCCTTCAGTTGACAGGAATTGCCCTACTTCCACCGTTGTCTAAACGTACTCCACCTTTTCACATCCCTGTCGCACGTAGCCAATGATCATTGTGTGTCTTATGGGATGAAGAGACAAGACAGCTTGCTTCCGGAGGCCAAGGACAAGAGGAGGGGACTCCAGCTGCCCAAGGGTCAAGAGGATCAGTGTGGCACCGCCCTCACCTACCTGTCACATACTGGTTGGGAAGCTCTGACCTTTCTGAATCGATTTTTGTATCCAATATCTAAATTCCCAGGAGAGCGAATGATTGGCGTCAGACCAAGTGTCCATACCTGGAACGGTCACCTGTGGTCGAGGCTGGCACCTGTGGAACAGACGTGTCTTCAGGCGCCGCCCTCCCCCCACCGCCGTGGGGGTGGGGGTGAGTGGGGCAAGGACTGGCTCCCTGGGTAGAGTGTCCAGATGAAAGCAGGTTCAGTGACTGATCAGCCTCCTTTCCTCCCCTGAAGACAAATGCCTTTGTCCGTAGTTTCAAACACTTGGTAGGTGTTAGATGGACAGTAAATGTCTGTTGACAAATAAACAGCTCGGCATGTGCGTGGTGTAGCTCTGCAGTTCTACCAAGCTGCATCTTTAAACATGACACTTGACCTGTCTAGAAAACCCCTACCCCTTGTGTCATGTCCCTGGACGCTGCTTCACCCCATTTCTCTAGCTCATCTAGCAACTGGGAGCACTCGTGCCGTTTTCTTTCTTGTTTCCATCGGAAGTCTCACACTGAGAGCCGTTAAAGCAGCAAGGCAGTCCCGCCCGTGTTTTTTCACTGGATGAGGCATTTGGAACCAATTGTGCGGTGGCCCCTTCGAGTGAGCTGTTTAGAAGTAAAACAACACACACTGATACTGCATTGTAAAAATGGCTTTCCGGCTAATGTCTTGAACTTTTGTGTTTCTGTGGAAACGCCCATCTAAATTTCCTGCTGGTTTTTTTTTGTTTGTTTGTTTTTGTTTTTTTAAATAGCCAGGCATTAACCTGGGGAATACTGCAATGTTTTTTTTAAATTCTGCTGATGTTAAGCAAGCAGCGACGGTACCTTTTGGAGAAAAGAAATCCACAATCAGTAATCGGAAATAAATTGTTGATGGCTGACGTACCGTTGAGAGCGACAAGACATCACAGAGAACTTCAGCTTAATTAACAGTTTGGTCTTGGATCCTTCACTCAGCCTGTTTTACAACAGCTTTGTTTGGCAGAAAGAGAGATGTGAATTGATGTTTCTTTGTAAGGCTAGGAGACGGGAGTACTTTGTTTTGTATTTATTCCCATATTTAGTTCTATATTGGGTATGTAGCTCTTTTTTACTTACTCTACATGAATCATTTGGATGCATAAATTCAAGGACATATGTTTGCGGCTCTCACACATCTGTCTTGAATTTCATCTTTTCCACCCTGTCTTCTACTTTCCAAACAATTGACCTCCCTCTTTCTCCCTGTGCCATGGAACCCTTTCATTTCAAGAACTGGTGGAGGGGAACAATGCCAGCCACAATCTAGTTCTATTTAAAGGCGTACTGGGGCATGGTGATCACAGCGTCCTAGCGTAGGGTGCCAAGGGGGCACAGCTGGCCCACAGCAGAGCAGCTGATGCCGGTTTCAGAGCTGTGGAGGAGCCTGGCTTGCTGGGTTCCCAGTGGGGCACTGCTCCTGGCATGGACCAATCCAGCCCAGTTTATGGAGGACCTTCATGTGCCAGACCCCGTGCAGAATGGTGCCTTATGCCCATCCTCTTTGATCTTTTTTTTTTTTCCCCAGACTGGGAATTTTTCACATCATTGTAAATGTTTCCTCTCCTCCCCTGGTCATTTGGCTGGGGCTCAGTGGGACTTCCTGAAGCAGGAAAGCAGTAACAAGGGGCTTAGCTGGGCACTCGGAAAGTTCTGCCAAGAAACCGTTTTCTAGGCAGCCAGGACAAGGAAAAAATTATAAACCACCCTGATGAAATAACAATCAAGTAGGAAATTGAAAGGAGTGCTCTGCTGAGTGCTAATGGCTGCACGGCGGAGCAGGTAGGGATGGTGCTGAAATGATAAACTTTTCTGTAATTCTCACAAGCCACGCTTCCTGCTCCTATTTTCATTTGGAGAGGGGACGGGGAAAAGCTCACCCTGCTGACTTGTAATTTATAGCACACGGGTTAGTAGGTGTTATGCAAGCTCATTCCCTATCTACTGGAAGCTGCAGAGAGTGGAGCCTTTTGGCCTGATTTCTTTTTTGGATAGCAACTTATTTGGTATTATTTAGCAACGATAATGGATGGGTGAAAGCCAGCTACCGGCTTGCTTGTGTCCCATGCTGTGTCTGTGGAGCCCATTGTGAAGAAGCTCGTAAGCGATTCTTTCTCAGCCCGAGCCTCATCATCCTCACTTACCAAGCTCCGACCGTATGTAAGGCACTGAAGATGCAAAAGTAGTATCAGATTTAGTCCCCCAGAGGGGACTCATTTGATGAAGGAGACACAAGATGATGTTTTGCTTGTGAGCCCTGTAAGGACGACAGTAGGGTTCTATACGGGTGGGATTCTCTCTTGCTGTTGGCTTGGTGGGTCGCTTCACATCTTAAAAACTTTATTGCTTCCAGAGTTTATGAAATCTACCTCTTTTTGTCATTGGTCCTAGGGGTTCTATCATATGCAGTGAATCCCGGCTGGACAGGTGTTGTTCAAGTGCTGAGTTAGTGCTGAGTTTGAGAGTTAGTAGAAAAGCCAAACCTGGAGCTCCAAGGTCATGGCTGGTCAGCCCACTGTCTCCTGGGCGGGGGCATGTCTGTTTTCAGATGCAGATGGCATCTTAGTATGGGTTCTTTTTAATTTAAAAGAGCAAAACAAAACTTTGCTGGCACATAGTTTTGCAAAGTCCCTTCATCAGCTATGGCCAGTTCCCAAATTTGATCACCTTGCATTTTGTGTTGAGCCACGAGGAGTGGATGGGTTGGGGTGAATTGACAGCATCTCTCACCTTCCAGCCAAGGGAGGAGAAGAGAGGGAGACAGTCCTGCCTTGACAAGATGCTTCCTCCAGCAGCAGCCCCAGGTCTGCATGGGGAGTGGCACTTTTCCTTCCACATGGTCCTTGTTCCCAGGGTTCCTTTCTTTACTGTTTTGTTTCAACCTTATGGGCCCTATAAAAATATGGTGTGCAGATGCTCAGAATTTATTTCTCTTTGGTATGAACGTAACATTCTGGGTAGAACTTGTATGGTGACACGTCTCTCGAAGGAAGTGGCAGATCAAGGATCCCAGTGCTAAGTAAAAATGCACTGCTCAGAGCGAATGTGGGCAAGCTGGACCTCTTTCCCGATAATATCAGCAGAGGGACCCACAGTGACAAAAGCCACAGAAACCCTGGCCCCCGCCAGGGGCGGCTGCCTTTGGAGCTGGGGTGTGGCAGCCTAGATTGCAGACCAGTTCTGGCTTCGCGCCTTGTGTCTTGTGTGAAAACTCCAGCCACTTCTCTAGTTCTTTTTCCTTTGTAGCGTTTAGCCCTAGTCTGTTATTACTAGCCACCCCCTTGCAGTTCCAAACCACTCTGCCCAGTAGAGGTTTTTATACCAGATGGGGCTTTAGGAAATCCCTCCGTCAGCTTGTGAGAGCGTTAGCACGGGGAAACGAAGCAGCCTTCCACTCCATCTGCGGCGTCAGCCAGGAAGAACTTGGCAGCCATATGTCGCTTTGTACTCCCAGCAAACTGCTCATCTCCTGGCTTGTTGAGTCACCGGGGCAGGAAGTTGTATGGCATAGCCAGCGAACTTCTTTCGTGGGTGTTACAGATGATACCAGGCTCCAAGTGTTTGGGAAGCAGGACTCTCCCAGCGCGCAGTGAACTACAGCCATAAAGAACTGTTTTGCATTTCAGCACTTTTGAAAGGGTGAGAAGAAACCATTTACATTTTTGTCTTTATATCAGTGGCCATCATTGTTGTCTTATTCATTTGTCCTTGATGAGAGGCCAGTCTGAAGGTACCGAGCAGGAGGCAGTGTCGGGGCAGCGGAGGCCACTGGGGGCTCCAGATGTGCTCAGTTCCCTGTCGGCTTCCTTGACTGCTGGTCGCATGTGGGCTGTGACCTCTTTCCCAAGCGCACCCTTCATTCCCACCGGTAACCCACCGTAACCTTCATCACCTGAGTCACGAGACTGCAGCCCACTGCCAGTGGCAGCAGCCAGATGCCTGAGCTGTGCGGAATGCCACTTTTTTATCTCCTAACTTCTCGTGTCCCTCTGCATGGTCACCATCAACCCTTTGCGTCTCTGGTGCTTGTGGTCAGGATTCGTGGCCATTTCTTACTTGAGTTCTGCCCCTCCCCCATTTTGAGAAAGTAGGAGTCACAGACCGGATGCTAGTCTGGGAAGTGTCTTCATTTCCACCACGTAGTGGAGATGTTGCCCCACCCAGAGCCACTGCCGGGCCAGCAGAGACTCCTCGGCTCTCCCCTCCCTTCCTCAGGGTTAGGATTAGGCCTCTCTGCTCACCTCCTGGCAGGAGGCCTCTTGTAAGATCCTCCGTATCGCTTGTGTGTATTGGTCTGGGTCCCAGCCCCAGCCTGGTCTGGCGGCACAGTCGAGACCTGATCACCAGAGTCATATACTTCTTAGTGAGCAATCTGAGGACCCTGTGTGGGACCTGTCACCCAAAATGGGCTTTCATACAAGATCTGTAAAGACACACTTTAGAAAGTGTTCTCATGTGAGTGCTTGCTGTCTGCCAGGGAGGGTTCTGAGCACTTCCTGTGTACGATCTATCCTCACAGTAACACTAGCGGGTAGGGACCACGGGCTGTTTTGCAACTGAAGAGAGCGAGGCTTGGGAAGGCCAAGAAATTTGCCAGAGATGGCAGAGGCAGGATTCCAACCCAGGCCACCTGCCCCAAGAGCCTGTGCTCTTACCTGCTACACTCTGCTTTCTGTCTTGATGTAGTGAGGATTTGGCGCTGCCAGAACGCAGCGGTCCCCTTTGAGAACAGACTGATGGGCAGCCATTGCTTTGTGTTCAAAACCTAACAGTAGCGTATAGTGTGCAGGCCTTTATCCCAGTCATCAGCAGTGGGTTTGACAGCACTCAGGAGTGATGAGCTGAGGGGAAGCCTAGCTTGCAAGGCCGGCTGTTGCTGAGGGCAGATGTCTCGGATAAAGAGATAAAAGGAGGAAGTAGCCTATCAGATCTTCCACTGCTCAGACTAGCAGCAAAGTGATTTCTGTTGTAAAAGAATGTCTTGCAAAGTGAAGCGAGTCTCCTAAGGTAAGGAGTCCCCACACCACCAGGCTGGGAGTAACCGGCATTTATGTGTAAGGTTGTCTCCGGCCTCCATCTTCTATCTGCAGGTTCCCAAACTGATACGAGGCCCTCCCCCTCCCACTAGGATGGGAACCTGCAGCTGACATGGCTCTAAATGGGATTTGGAGAGTTCATCACATTTTTCTGCTTACGGTCAAGGAGAAATGGCAGGGTTCTTTGTAGACATCATGACCATCATTTGTGACATTTATTGAAAACTTATTATGTACCAGGCAGTTTTCCAAGTGCTATATACATATTCATCCAATTAATTCTAACAGCAACAATATGAAGCAGGTATCCTTATTATCCTAGTTTTACTCATGAGGAAGCTGAGGCTCTGAGAGGTGAAGTAACTTGGCCAAGGTTGCCCAGCAGGTACATAGTAGAGTTGGAGTTTGAACCCTTTCAAACTCCAGAGCCACGTTCTTAACTGTTTCCCTCTACGGCACTGCTTTCTGACGATCAGAAGTACTGGCGGACGACTTGACTAACCTGACCCAGCTGGGAGCGGTGGCTTCCAATGGTTGCCCCCGTCTGGAATGAAAGTGGCGACATGGCAGATGTTTGAAACACCGTGTGTGTGGCTGAACATTCCTGGCGTAGCCACTAAACTAGGATGGAGCCAGTCCCCGCCGTCCCACTTGTTGGCTCATCTCTCCGGGCAGTTGCCATAGTCTGCCTCATATTATGCCAGTCCATATGTATTTGTAGCAACAAGTTTTATTTATTGTGGTAAAATATATACAACATCAAATTTACTATTTTAAGCATTTCCCACCTCTAAACTGCAAGGTTTCTGAAGGCAGGCACAGTGTTTCTCCCTGTTCATTTCCCCTGCAGCACATTGATTAATGTTTAAGTAACTCACCCCTCATAAAGCTTTCCTGGATTGCATGGCCCAGAGAGGTCAGCTATTTATCGGTTAGAAAATATACTGTTCTGAGATTTAGAGCAATGAAGGATAAATTTTTAATGTCCCTTCTACCTAGCCTGGTCTTTTTCTTTTACTACAGCCTGAAGTAGAGTCGGGCCCAGAGGGAAGGCCTGTGGTGTGTTTAAGGCTTGGTGCTTTTGTCTGCAGGAAGCAGAGTGAACGTGTTCTTTTCTAACCCTCACGCCCTTGGGGCTCTTGGGGCATAGGTCTTCTCCAGCTGCAGTGAAGGGAAAATTGATTGTTAAACTAGCTTCATAACTGCAAATCCACGTGCAGGGCTTTGATTTCCCATAAGCCAGCGAGGGTTCAGACCAGCCTGGCCCAACCCTCCGCTTCTTTCCATTGGTCCCTCAGGCTGGCCGCTCTCTGTGTTGGCTCCAGGCCACGGGGAGCCGGGAAGGTGAGGGGGGTGCAGGGATTGAAGGCATTGTTAGACAAGGGAGGAGAGCTCTAATTCCACTAGCACTTGTTTTGGATAATTTATTCTGCACTTGAAAGAGCCCTCTGGGCACCCATGTATCCCAAGAAACTAGGGAGAGTCTTGGTCGTGAGGAAGCCCTTTAAACAGCTGAACTTGACTGACTGCTAGCTAGGCATCCGGTCTAGCTGATCCAGTCACAGTGTTTTCTCTCTCCCTTCCTCCGTGTATTCCATTCATTCCTTCCTCCATTTGTTCACCCATCATTTATTGAACACAGAACACGTGCCAAGCACTGTTCTTGGACAACAGCTGTACCAGGCTGTGCAAAATTTCAATCACAGGTCAAATCACACAGCGGGAATCGTTCCTCAGAAGCAAGATTCGGTCTTAACTGTGGGGACATGGGGACAGAGGCCTGCTGGGCGTTTAGAATGGTGTTGGGCTAACAGCAGCAGCTGACCCTAGTGGCAGCAGCAAACCCTAATCATACAGTGCTTGATTTCTGCCAGGCCCTCTTTGGGGCACTTTATGTCACACGTCTGGTCTTCACAATAGTCCAGTGACGTGTGGGCACTCTTATCCCATTTATGAACGAGAAAACCTAGAGAGAAATTAGGTGGCTTGTCTGACCAGAGTCACCAGGTAGCAAGTGGCCAGAGTCAGGCCCAGGCAGCCGGTGCCAACCCACCTCTAGTGTGTGTGCTGCCTCGACGTTAGAGGGTGGGACGAGGAGAGTTCTCCTTTCACACTGTGTATATAATGGGCTTCGGTCGTGTTTGGTTAGGAAGGGTGGGGACACTTTTGAGGGTATGTTTTCAAAAGCCGCTCGTGCTCCCAGAGAGGGTGGCGTTGACCGTGGTCAGCATTCGCGGCAGGGCAGGAGTGAGGTTTGCCTGCGAAGGCTCCGGCAGCCCTTGCCAAGGTAGATTAATCCTGCATCTGTGTTAGCTTTGGCTTGATCCCATGGATTTGCAGCAGCTGTTGAGAAATAAAAACTTAGACCCCCAGTCAAGTGCGAGGCCCAGTCCTCAGAAATGAGAGGCAGATTCCACGTCACACTCAGGAGCTGGGGCTTCTCGGAAATTGCCAGGTTGCATTTTCCTGTGGCATCTGTGGGTGCTGACTAATCCCACCAGTGTTTCAGATTAGCTCGGCTTTATAGTTTGCATTTTTGCAGCCCACCAGTTCCCCGTCCTGTCCCTTTTGACATTTGCCTCATTGTTTCATGGGTCACTGTAAAAGTGTTTCTGCCCAGCATTCCTAGGACATAGAGCTTCCACCACAACCTCGGAGTCGTTAACCAGAACCAGCCGCACCGCTGAGGAATGGGAACTTTTATATAACTCGATAGCCCATTTTGTCATCCTTTTTGATTTTTGCCAAGTTGAGCTAATACCATCTCTCTTTCTCTCTCTATTTTTTTCTTCCCATTTCATTTTTGTTGCCTTGCTTCTAAATTTGGCGAACTAATTATAAACACTTAAATTTCTAGGCTTTGGGGTTTTGACTGGGAATCGAACTGGCAACTTTTCGGCTTGCAGCCTGGCACTTAATCCACTGAGCCACACCAGCCAGGGCAAGGCTATATATTTCAAAATTAGCTGTTTTTACCACTCTATTACAGCCCCCTGGCCTCAGGGCAGCTATGAGAAAGGTGGTTCAACAAGTCCAACATGTCATCAAAATTAACTTGGAGTGGACTTTTTGCCAGGACAGTCACTGGAGGAAGAGCAGGCGTTGGATGTAAAAGTCATTTAGCCTTTCCCAACTACGGCAGCGCCAGCCAGTGTCACCCCCAGAGTGCCTGTTTGAGTTGCCATGAGTCTTTTTGTCTCCCGAGGTCCAGCGAGATACGAGCTCTTGCTCCCCCTCCAGTCTCCTGGTTCAAAGGCTGCGGGGATGGAAACTGCCTGACTCAGCCCCTCCGCCTCCTCCGCTCTTTCCGAACGGGCTGGACTGCATTTCATGCTTCTGTCATCCCAGCCAGAAGGTGAAGAAACGAAGCAGGAACCCCTGTCAGAATCACATGTGGCGTCAGAGTTCTCTTAAGTGGAGGGAAGAGTAAAAGCCAGTCAGTTTAAAAAAAAAAATTCCAGATGCCGCTTTAAAATCTGGAACTTTAAACCAGGAGGTGGGAGGAAGAAAGAAAGAAAGAAAGAAAGAAGAAGAAAAAGGCAAACAGACTACATAAAAACTGGCCCAAAAATATGTATGTGTTTTACAGAAGGTGCTTATGGCAAAAATACCACTTTTTACAGAAGGAAATCCCCATTTTTGGAGTTTTATGTACAACCTACTAACTCTTTACAGTTGATGGATTAACTTTAAAATAGAGTTGACAGGAAAATGTTTTTTTGAAGAGGATGCTGACAAGAAAAGAGGAAAATAAGCATAAATTTGATTCAAATATTAATAATGAGCCCCATGTGTATAGTGCTTTAGCTTTCAGAGTGTCTCCACACATATCACCTCATTTACGTCCCACCTGCACCCCATGGTGTGGGTATTACTGTGCCAGGGGAGAAGGCACGACTTGCCCAAGGTCTGGCACCCTGTCACCTTCTGACATCTGATAAGATGTCAGGGCCAAGATGGAAACCCAAGCTCCCTGAATTCTGTTTCCTTCCTATACTACCATGCTCCCTTCCAAGGAGGAACTTTAAGGTAATGAGGACGCACGTATGCTCTTGACTGATTAACTGCTCTACCATTGTACCAAGGGAAAATATGAACTCATTTCTTGGGGCCCTTAAAAGTAAGCATGTTTAGTACCCAGTCCTGGGTGGTTCTGACCATCCCCATGCTAGCGGCAAATGGGGGTGGAGACAGCAGGAGGCCCAGAGCTCGGGATGAGTTTAGACTAACACAGCCGCCACAGCGAGCGAGACTCTAATCCCTCGCTCTGCACTGTGGCACATCTTAGAGTGTAGGCAACGGCTGATTTTTATTAGAGGAGTTTTCACAACAGGAATAAAGATGGGGCGATAGCGTGGCTCTCCCGGCTGAACCCGGGTCAGGCTGTGCGCTCAGATGGTCTCTTGAGACAATGGGTCTTTATCTGCGGTCCGTACAGGGATGAGATCAGACAGGTTCACTGCTGGGCTTCAGAGGACTTGTGAGCTCTGCAGAATTCTACAGAAACTTTTTTGTGCATGTGCATTTTTCTCTGGGGAAAGGATCCATAGCTTTTATCCTCAAAAGTATCTGTAACCCCAAAATGGCTATGAAACCACCCTTTTTAAGAGGCCTTCTTGAAAACCTTTAGTGGACCTCAGATGTCTCTCTCGCAGAGGTGACTGCTGGTGATTATTTCTTTAAGCTCCAGTGTGTCTTATTTCCAGTCAGCATTAGAAAACTTTCATCAGAGCGGACCTGTGTGACTTCTCTAACAGAAAGCTCGCTTTCTGATTTGCGTTATCAAAATTGCCATGGTGGGAATGATCATCCCTATGCCTCGCACTGTTTCAGAGCAAAGTGACTGTGATGCGGCAGCCTGAGGAAGAGCGTCCCATGCAGATTACAAGTCACTAGTGAATGACCTTGTATCATTCCTAAACAAATCACTGCTGTATAGAATTAGACCATGATGTGTTAGTCTACAAGTGGGTCAACTTTTCGGTGTCAGGTGTAAGTCTAGCAGCCTAATTTTTTTTTTCTCACTAAACTAATGGACCTTTACTCCGAAACAGAAGATTCAACAACTATTGATAAGACATAATCAATACCTCCTGTCTTTTCTGTGGGGGAATAAAAGGGAGGACCTCTTGGAAGAAAGGGAAGGAAAGGGTTGTAGGTGCTACAGTTCTTTCCCTCTCCAAGCAGGATGCCGAGAGAAAAGAGATACCTGTGGTGACTTGAGGTGGAGCAAGGGCACATGTCGTAATCCTTCTGCCTACACAAGAGACCCAGAAGAAAATAAAGTGTTCCTTACCTATCAGTGGGGGGCTATTAAGAGGAACTAAACTAGTGCCCTTGGGCTGTCCCAGACAGGCCAGCCATCAGCGCCTCCTTCATGATGTTAGCTGGGGGAATGGCCCTGACTGCTGCTGAGTGGCCAAGCATTTAGGGACTGGGTTGCCCAGCTTTCAGAACCCACCATTAAACAAACAAACAAACAAACAAACAAACAAAAAACCTAGCCAAGAGCCAATCACATGCTTACATTTTAAGTATAATATAGATGCCTACACACAAACTGCTCTATTTAATCATGTTATATCTGCCATCTTCTTATTTAAGGTTCGCAGGCTGCAGTTGACTTTAGGGAACACTCTAACTACCCAAAAAGAGAGTCTTATCACAAGGTCATAGGAGCCCCAAGTGCCAGGGAAAATATGACTATAGTGATTCCTTAATATGTGGGGCCAGGGAAGAATTCTCTTATGAAGGCGAGGGTGGGTTAGCCTCGGAGTGACTACTAATGAACAGTACCACAACAGGTTATAAGAATAGCCATAAAGGAACCATCCATTCCTGGTAAAACTTTTGGTCAGAAAACAAGGGAAGGCTAGTTTTTATTGTGATGAAACTTGCCATCCTAGCCGCCTTTAAGTGCACACAGTCCAGTGTTAAACACTTTCACGTTGGCGTGCGATCGTCTGTCCCCGTAATCCTTTTCATCTTGTAAAACCGAAATGCTATCCCCACTAACCAGTAATTCCTCGTTCTCCCATTCCCCTAGCCCCTGGCAACCGCCGTCACTGTTTCTGCCCTTAGGCTGCTCTAAGTACACCATGTAAGTAGAATCACGCAGTGTCTATCTTTTTTGACTGGCTTCTTTCACTTAGCATAATGATGTCCTCCATGGCCATCCGTGTTGCGACATATTGCAAAATTTCCTTCCTTTTTAAGGGCGAATAGTGTTCAAGGCTGTTTTACCATGTTAAAGACTATCTGAAACCAGTGGCTCATATCACATACAGTAAAATATATATATATATTTTATAGACGGGCGCATATATATATATATATATATATTTTAAAGATTTTATTTATTTTTAGAGAGAGGGGAAGGGAGGGGGAAAGAGAGGGAGAAAAAGGTTGCCTCTCACACGCCCCCAACTGGGGACCTGACCCACAACCCAGGCATGTGCCCTGACTGGGAATCGAACTGGCGATCTTTCAGTTTGCAGGCCTGCACTCAATCCACTGAGCCACACCAGCCAGGGCAAGGCTATATATTTCAAAATTAGCTGTTTTTACAACTCCGTCTTTTTATTTGTGACCTAGATCCCATTCTTTTGCCTGTTCAAGGATGTTGTTCTTGCATTTTTCCTTTTAATCAATTTTTTACTCTTTTCTGGATTCTCCGTAACGGCATATGTTACAGTCTCTCCTATCTTTAATATATTCTCCCTCTGACCTCATCTTTAAAATATTCTCCCTCTGACTTCATCTTTAAAACATTCTCCCTCTGACCTCATCATGTATTTTTCCAACTATAATCTCATTTCTCTGCTCCCTTTATAGCTAAACTCTTAAAGGGAATCGCCTCTAGTCCAACTTAGCCCCTCGTCTGCCATTTTTTCTCTTTCTCTTTTTGTAACCTTTCTCCTTTTTTATTATGCTCCTCAAGATGTTTCACATGTTGGCAAGAGGACTCAAATTTGTCTGGGTCCGAGACCCACTGTGGGCGTGTGTGCCAGGCAGAGCTGCGCCCCATTCCGGCCTCTTCCACTCCAGTCTGCCGTTGAGCTTCACACTTCACTGACTGCTCCCTGACCCTCTTAAGGTCATAGGTGACCTTAGTTGCCCATCTGCTGACCAGTTCTTATTTTACTCCACATCTCAGCAGGATTTGACACAGTTGCCTACTCCAAAACGCTTTCTTCGCCTGCCTTTTGGGATCCCAGAGTCTCCTCATTTTCATCCTTCGTCACTAGTCACTGCTTCTCAGCCTCTTGTACGGATGGTCCCTGGCTCTGCCCTGGGATCTCTTTTCTTCTGTAGCCATGTCCTCTCTTGATGACCTCATCCAGGCCCATGACCCCTGTCGGCATCCAGGCACCGAAGAACCCTGATTTGTATCTCTTGTCCCGCCCCCCAGCGAGTCTAGATTTGTAAACCCGGGTGCCTACTTGACATCTCCACTTGCATGTGTAATAGGCAACTCAAACTTCACCTGTCCAAACTTGACTTTTCACTCTCAAACTTTTTGCTCCTCCATTGTTCCTCATCTAGGTTCATCAGACCCTTGACACACTTTTGCTCAGTCCTCCAAACCACAATACATCTTTGATCTTTAAAAAAAAAATTTTTTTTTAATGTATTGATTTTAAAGAGAGAGAGAGGGGGGAGGAGGAGAGAGAGAGACAGAGAAACATTGATTTTGTTGTTCCTCTTATTCATGCATTCATTGGTTGACTCATGTATGTGCCCTGACCAGGGGTCAAACCGGCAACCTTGGCGTATTGGGACAGTGCTCTAACGAACTGAGCTACCTGGCCAGGCCATCTTTGATCTTTTTCTTTCCATCATCCTTGACATTGATTAAATTTGTCAGCCTATTGAGTGTCTTGGAAATAGATCACGTCCTCACTGCCTCTGCTGCGGCAGCCCAGGCGCCCGCCGCTGCCCTCAGCCCCTGCCCGAGCTGTCGTCAGCAGCCTCCCCAGTTGGTCTCTTGCCTTCTGCTTGTCTTCCCCTGCAGAGGGCTCCTTTACAGGAGCCACGCTGGCCTTTTAAAATGTAAATCAGGTCCTACCACTCCCCTGCTAACCTCAGCCTATTATACTTAGAATAAAATTCTGCTATTTTTGACCAGTCTACAGGGCCTTAAAGATTGGTCCATGGTTACCCCTCTGACCTTCCCTCCCCGACGCTGTCTGGCTCTGTCCTCTCCAGCCTTCCCCGGTCAGCGTGCTGGCCTCTACACACCTTCGCTGGGCCCCACGTGCCTTTCCACGGTGCACACACGGCTAACTCACTGTTGGGGTCTTCTGCTCAAATGTCACTTCTTCCAAGATGCCTTCCCTGATAACTCTGTAAAATACATACCACTCCCCTCAGCATGTTTTGTTCTTACCCTGCTCTGTTTAACTTTTATCAGTTACAAGCGTCTGAAATTATTTTTCTGTTCATGTTCTTGTTTCCCTCACTGAAACAGAAGCTCTGCAAAGGCACTGGCTTCATCTGCCCTGTTCCTCTTTACATCTCTGGTGCTTAGAACAGGACGGGCACATAGAAGTGCTCAGTTAATATCTACTAAATGAATTTCAGCGCTTAACGAGTTACAAAACATACTGGGGAAAACAGTCAATTTATACCACAGTGACTAGTGTATACCACAGGGGCTAGTGTATACCACATATGTATATATGTATATGTGTGTGTGTGTCTGTGTATGGAAAAGAATGGGATCTAGGTCACCAGTGAAAAGATGGAGTTGTTAAAACAACTAATTTAAAAATATATAGTCTTACTTCAAAGTAGGTTTTCAGTCTGAAGAGAAAACCACACTATTGGCAAATAAATAAATAAATAAAATATAGGCAGCAAAAATGGGGCATCATTTTTTTCCTATTAAACTGGAAAGCTAATGTGGGTGATGAAGTTGGTGAGGGTGCTAGGAACGGGCAGTCTCACTTGCCGCTGGTGGAAATGCAATGTAAAGTTGTTTCCGCTTTCACAGGTGGTGAGTCCTGGGTGATGCTTAGCTCAGTTTTTGTGATGTGCTATGTTTCCCTTTTTTTCCAATAATTTTTTTCTCTTAATAATCACTTTTTAAGACAAAACACCCAGTAATCTTAATCTTAATCTTTTTCCCCCTGTAAAATGAAAAATTAGCCTGGCTGGATCCTGGCACCAGCCCATTTGTGAAGCTAAATCCCAGCAGTAGACGGCCTCGTTCAGTTGCAGAACCTCTCCTCTGAAGGATGTTTCGTCCAAGCCCTGCACCAGGCTCCTCTGGGGCGATGTAGTGCTGGTCCTTGAAAACTGGGTGTGCAGAGTCACTCTCGTCCCGAGGTCCTGGGCTGGCTTGGGGAGCCATCGGAAACGTGGGTCTGGGAAAAACATGCAGCGCAAAGGCAGGACCCGTCCAGTGTGAGGCGGGTCGACGGCCCTTCCTGCCCAGACCCAGGTCTCCACAGGCAGAGGAAGCTGAACATTCCTTGGCAGATACGCTGCCCAGCTCCCTCGCCGCCTGGGGTCGAATTAGAAACAATAATCACAGCCACACATGGCTTTCCCTCTGCTGGACGCAGCTGGACTTCTGAGGCCTGTTTCCTTAGGCATATCCGCGCCCTCTCCTGCCCATGCCCGGTGGCCAGCCCTCCTGTCTGGACCCCAGGCCCCCGGAAGGGAGGCACGCAACTGAATCACCGGTGGGCCATTCTTCAGTTTCCCCTTGTTTCTTTCTTTCCGGGCGGCGCACTGATAGCTCCGCATTTCATTTAATTATGTCGCTTTCCTGGCTCGGCAGTGACGTTCCCGAGCACCCAGTGGTTCGCCTAGACAGTGTTGACCCCCGTGACCGAGAGTAAACTCAGCCCATGTGCACTCGGCTCCTGTCTCTGGGCTGTTGCATTTACATGTGCTCAGCCTCGTCCCACTGAGACCCTGGCCCTCTGACAGTGTGCACTGTCAGCCCCAAGAACCCACGCACGGATGGCGGATTGTTTTGAGTGGCCCCGAGACTCGAGGACGCGGGTTGGCTCAGGATATTGCTTCCCTAGTGTCTGCTGGCCACATGGCACACGCGTATAATCACTGCCAGTGTTCCAGGGCCTGGGGAGGCCGTGAGCGGGGCAGACTTTACCTACTTGTCTTCTGTTGGATGCCCTTGTCCCTGTTCCCTTGGGGCTCAGGGGACACAGCAGAGCAGGGGAGCACCTGCCCGCTGATGGGGTGGAGGGCACCAATAAAAAGCCTCCCTTTTTGCCTTAACCACCTGGTCTGATTGTGTTCAAAGATACGTAATCCATCTTCATCTCTTTTTTTTAAGGTTTTATTTATTTTTAGAGAGAGGGGAAGGGAGGGAGAAAGAGAGGGAAAGAAACATCGATGCGCAAGAGAAATATCTGTTGGTTGCTTTCTCTTACGTATCCTGACAGGGGACTGAACCTGCAACCCAGGCATGTGCCCTGAGCAGGAATCGAACCTGAGACCTTTCACTTTGCAGGATGATGCCCAAGCCACCGAGTCACACAGGTCCGGGCTCCATGATCATCTTTATGCTTGTTAGAGAAAGTGCCTGGGGGAGAGGTAGGACAGAGAGTTCCTCTGCAGTGAGTGTCATCCATCCCTCGGCAGCCTCTGCCATGGCTTCAGCTCAGGCTCGGGGTCCCTGTACCATCACAGGCTGCAGGGACAGGGGGGTTGCAACTTCTTCACCTGTCCATTTTGCACGGCCAACCCTGCTTTCCAACAATGACTCATTTCTCTGTACTTTTGTGTTTTCCAGTCCCATCTACCCCTTAGGCCTGAGGGGTTCAAAAGAACTCTGCAATTAATCTGGTTCCAACTTAACCACCTTCTTTAACTTTTCTTCTTACAGCTTAAACTTTGGAACAAATATCGAATTTCCAACATTCCATCGCTAATATTCCTAGACGCCACCACGGGGAAGGTTGTGTGCAGGAATGGGCTGCTGGTGATCCGTGATGACCCAGAAGGTGAGACCTGGCCTGTGCCTCCTGTGCGTTCCCTCCGTCCCTCTTCCCTGGCCTCCTCCTCTCCATTGCTAGAGTGTACAAGTGACATACAGTTGACTCTTGAACACCATGGGGGTTCGGGGTGCCAACCTCCGTGCAGTCGAAAATCCACGTATAACTTTGACTCCCCTTAGACTACTGATAGCCTTCAGTTAACTGGGAACCTTACCAATAACATAAACAATCAATTAACACTAATTTTGTATGTTATACGTATCATAGACTGTATCCTTTCAATAAAGAAAGCTAGAGAAAAGAAAATGATATTAAGAAAATCCCAAGGAACAGGAGTACATTTATAGTACTGTGTGTTTTTATCAATACTGTAAGTTTACATCATCTGTTTTAGGCTACCCGATTTATCTGTGATTTTTTTCAAACTGCCAGTTTAAAAAAATCTACATATAATGGACCCACACAGTTCACCCATGTTGTTCAAGGGTCAACTGTATATATAAGTGAGTTTATTTGGCTAAAGAATATTGATGAAATTATAGTATTCTCCAGGTCATGGTTAAGATTTTTAAAGGGATCAGAATGTCCCTCCTGGGAGCTTTAATTCATGGGCCGAAGGAGCTGGAATCTGAGGAAGGAAGTTCCACCTTGAGGGCCGCAGAGGCTGTTGGGAAGCCGTGAGAGCTCAGATACTGACTGCTAGTGCTGTTTCCACAGCAGCTGTCGCCTTAACAATCAGAGGCAGGCTAAATGATTTTTTTTTTCTTTTAAAAAATATTACCACAGCAAAGTCACAGTCTCTGTTGCTCTCCTGGGCTCAGTGGTGAGTGTGCCTCGTTTCTCGGTGCTGCCCACATCCTGCAGGCGTCTCACTGGACAGCTGGCTGGGTGGCCACGCCTTGGGCAGGTCGCTCTGCTCACCCTGCTTGGTGGCTGTGCAACGTCTGTGTCTCCCCGCCTTGCGCTGGAGTCATAAAAGGGTCCTAAGATCTTCCTCCCTCACTTACTGGATTCAACTAGAGGATTCAAGCCCGATCACAAATTTTCCAGTAAAAATTTCACCTGCTTCAAAGAATTTCCTTCAGTAAAAACCAGGGCATGATAGAACCAAGCTTTTATCTTCTCAAATTTAAACACATGCACACACGCAAGCACACTACCCTGCGACTCCTTAAAATGCTGATGTCCCTCTTCCCCCTGAAATTTTTGGATTTATCTGTTCAGGGTGGGCTTGGCCACCAGCCTTTTCAACCAGCCTGTGTTCCTCCCTCCCGTTCTGCCCTCACCCCAGGCAATTCTGAGGCAGTGGTCTGTGGACCACCCTGTGAGAAAACACTGTCTGTGAACTGAGAGCATATTATTTGCTCTTCCTGCCTGGGGCTTAAGTGTCATCAGAATTCAGACCATCTGGGTTGAGTGGGTTTTACTCCTTCCTTTCCCTAGACTGTAAATTCTTATCTCACTGGTTCTCTGGGCTCCAACCCATACTGTCCTAACCAGAAATTCTTGGGGCGGGCCCAGGAGCATCTTGTTTTAAAATTCCCCTGCAGATTCTGAAGTGTAGTCAGAGTTGAGAGGCACTAAGGTTCCAGGGTTGGAACTGAAGAAATTCGTGGCTAATACCTGAGGCAATGCTTCTCCAGCCTGGCCCATCATCAGAGTTACCCATGGAGTCTGTTTGGCTGTTTTTTGGACATACAGCCTCAACCCTGGATCCTGGGACTTGGGATATGACCTGGGCATCTATATTCTTCAGAAATTTCCCAGGAGATATGGGCCCTGGGATCATGCAAGTTCGGGAACCATTGCCGTGAGGGTAGGTAGTACTCCGTCGTGGATGCGTCCTGCTTTTATTCCAGTCTTTTTAGCAGCAGATCCAATGTTAACAGATTCTATTTGATGATAAAGATGTCACACACTCTGCAGCCCTGAGGCCTCTTGGGTCAGAAGCCACACTGAAGAGTCTTAACCTTCTCGCCCTCTCTTGCGTGTTTCAGGTTTGGAATTCCCTTGGGGACCTAAACCCTTCCGGGAAGTCATCGCGGGGCCCTTGCTTAGAAATAATGGGCAGTCCCTGGAGAGCAGCAGCCTGGAGGGCTCTCACGTGGGCGTCTATTTCTCCGCGCACTGGGTGAGTGTTCGGTCCCTCTTTGGCCCAGACAGAGGGAAGCAGTGACATCACCACCAAGACCAGCTGTGATTGGCTTCTGGAGGTGTGATTGCTTGGGCACGATGTCCTGGCGTCCGCTTTTCTCCTGTACCCAGTGCAGTGTTGGCTGCAATAAGTGCTCATTGTTAAGAATGATAATAGCAAGAAAATGACTTCTTTTGACTGGCCTAAAAGGATGGCTTTCGTAACCCATTCTGATGAGGCTTCTAATGGGCCCTCAGGGGGTTCGTTTAACTGCTGCCTGCTGGCCGGCTGTGAGGGGTGGCGAACAGGCTGTGCTGCATCCTCGCCAATACAGAGGCTCGTTTGTTTCTGCCTCTTGTATGAACTGAACCGGGTTTTGCCAGCCTGACTCTACTGGGGTCTTGCTTGCCTGGCCTTTGACGATGGCAAGCGGCTGGCAAAGGGGACGTTGAAGGTGCAAAGTCACGCTACAGGATCCCACTCTTGTCTTCCAGTGCCCCCCCTGCCGAAGCCTCACCCGGGTCCTGGTGGAATCCTACCGGAAGATCAAGGAGGCAGGCCAGAAATTTGAGATCATCTTTGTTAGCGCAGACAGGTAACGGGCGCTGGTGAAGGCGGCTACGCAGCTCTCCTTATGAACTGTGGGCAGTCGATGTGTCTTTCTCTCGCTCTGTGCTCCCCACCTCTGTGGTGTAGAGCTTGGAGAGTGGGGCTGGGGAAGACGTAGCTGGGAATATTGGCAGAGGGGCGTGTGCGTTTCACATTTACTCTCGGAATTGTCTGAAGGGAAGCCGAGCAAAACTTGTTCTTACTGTAAATATGGAGGTATGTCCCAGTTCAGGCCTGGGTCTTTTAAAATCCGGGTGCGTTTCTGTGATTTGTTCAGCTTCTTGGGTTGTGGTGAAAGGAAGGATGTAGCGGGGGAAGGGTGGAAAGAAAAGAGCAGGACTTGTAGACTGTGGCGCCTGCCTTAGACGGCTGCACAGCCATTTCCCTTCACTCTGGCCACGGGCTTTGTCCGGGTGCTGGCATGAAAATTAGAAGGACAGACCTTTTTCCTGGAGTATGTCAGGTCCTTTTAACCTCAGTTTCCTCCACTTCTTGCCCTCTCGCTGGCTTTACTCCCCAGTGACCGTCCTCCATCACAAAACCCCTGCCCCAGTTCAAACCGAGCCACCAGCTGCTTCTGCCAAGTTCCTGTTCACAGAAGGCTCTCTGAGATGCCAGCGCACCAGGGCATGTCATGTGCTGTTGTAGCCTCGATGTCTGTGCTATTTTGTGCTCACTTTAGCGTCCTTGTGGTCCTGTGGTCCCCGCCGCTCCCCCTGCCGCTCCACCACTACCCCCCTCAGGGCCTGTGAGCGGTGGCAAGCTTGAAGGCGTGTGAGGTGAAGTAATCACTTGTTTAAAACTAAAAAATAAGTGGTATTGAATTGCAATTTGCATACAATGAAATGCAGTCCAATGAATTTTGACAAATGTATGGACCCATGTAAGCATCACCATTAAGACAGAGAACATTTCCATCACTCAAAAGACTCCTTCATGCCTCTCGATCAGTTCTCACCCCCAAGCCCCAGTTTCAAGGAACCCCTGGCCTGCTTTCTGTCACTTGATTAAGTCTCTTATTTCTGGAATTTCTTATATGTGGAATTGTAGTGTTTATGATTGGTTAAAAGTGTGGTCCTATACACACCACTGTTACGTGCACAAAATAGAAGTGTCATAGGGAACGCAGTATCTGAACATCTAAGATTTTTATAAAAGTAAGATTCACCTATGTTAAAAAATGAAAGTACCCTGGCTGGGTAGCTCTTGGGTGGTTAGAGTGTCGTCCTGATACAGTTTCTGGTTACTGGTTCAGCCCCTGGTCAGGGCACATACTGGAGCCAGCAAGTCAATTCATGAGAAAGTAGAACAGCAAATCCATGTTTCTCTCTCTTTCCCACTCCCTCTCTCTCTTCCTCTCTCTCTAAAATCAGTCAATCAATCATTTGATAAAAAGCTGGGCATGACTTAAACCGGTACGGTGCAGGGGAGTGAGCTATGGAAAGGGCCTAGTGTTTTAGTTTGGTACCCACATGTTGTGTGGAGCCATCTGCTCCCTGGCAGCCCCCGGAAAGGGCAGGATAACCCCCTTCTGTATCTGAACATGATGATCAGATGCTTCTGCATTGGCAGAGCCCTGGGCACGACTTGGTAGAAGGTGGGGAGGACCCAGTGGTGGTGCATTCAGGGGTAATAGAGCCTTGTTTCCACTTGTGTCTCTGTAGGTCAGAAGACTCGTTCAAACAGTACTTCAGTGAGATGCCCTGGCTCGCTGTCCCCTACACCGATGAGGCCCGGCGGTCACGCCTCAACCGGCTGTATGGAATCCAAGGTAGGCGTCCCCTGCTCCGGGGACCTGTTGGAAAGCTGTCCGGCAAGGCTCTCCACACCTTTGGCTTTCCTTTCAGAGGGAAAAGAATTCCTTTATTTCCATGAATGTTCACTTGCTTTACCATCATAAATTAAGTATGACGAATTTTACGTTATATAAGTTATACCTCATTGAAACTGTTTCCTAAGCAAAGCACTCGCCCAAGTGAGACAGCTCCTTCTTACCCCCAGGCCTCATGGGTTCTGACGTGGCCAGGCCACAGGGCACACGCTCCTCAGTGACTTGGCCGAAACCCTCTCCCGTGGGTTTTACTGTCAGACAGACCTGAGAGTTGTCTTTGGTTCCATCACTCAGATGTTTTGAGCCTCAGTTTCCTCATCTGCAAACCGGGCATGATAAATCCCTGCACAAAGACTTGCTGGGAGCATTAATAGAATAATGTATATGAAGCATTTCTCATGATTCCTGAAGCGTAATGGTGAGGGTTGAGTGGGTATTACCTTTTAGGTGAGAAAATTGATTTCCTGAGAATGTCGTAAACCAGGACTTGGAGTATTGATCATGTTTTTCAGAAATAATGATTATTAGTGAGGTGACTATGTTTTTGTTCTTTATTATGTGAATAGCTCCTTCCAGTTTTCACCCAGCTGCGTATTTTCTTGGCAAAACACTTAACTGGCCTGTTAAGAATTAAACTCCTTCCCTTTGTATCAGCAATACCAGATCCTGGTCCGTCCTAGACAGCTAGAGCTCATGTTTGAGTTCTCAGTGCTCCATGTGTATATGGGTAATGGAGAAAAAAAAAAAGGACAAACGAAGATTCACCCACAAATTCCACAGCTTATGGGGGAGCTCATCAGCACTTCAGATTCTTTAACTTTTTTCTTCACCATTTACAGTAAGCACATGGCTTTGTTTGGAGCTAAAGTTTCAAAACAGATTTGATTTTCGATGGGTGCTCTCAATTTCAGATGTGCAGAAGAATGTCCTGGGATCGTGGGCAAGCGTGGATCCCGATTCAGCGGGCCTGGTAGGCCCGGCCAGCCTGCACCCCTAGCTGGCCCCCAGGTGGCGCCAATGCCGCTGGTCCAGGGACCACACCTTGGGCGTTAGCAGCCTAGGCCTGTTAATTTTTTGAGAATGTGGGGACCATGCCTCCTGTGAATAAAAAAGATGAAAGCAGTTCCCTTCCCATAGAGAAGTCATGTGGCATGACATTGTTTACTGGTCTAAAAGGAAAGGCACCGAGTTGGGTAAGTTAGAGGAGACATCACAGGCTTATGTCCTTCTAGCACTCTGCCCATGGAGAGACTTAAAGCGTGGGCACCCTGGGGTAGCAACAGAGGGTAGAATTGCTACTTCATGGGGGTAAGGGAACTTCATCTCCCTTCATTTGTTTGTTGATTTGTTCAACGAATATTTGCTGAATACCTTGAGCAACTTACTTAACCTTTCTTTTATTAGAAAAATTGGGAAGTTTCAGTGTTGGGCACAGAGTAGGCATTTAATAAATGTTTAACTGACTATCTCAGGGGAAAAATTAGATTTTACAGCCTAAAAAAGGTCAACTCTTGGATGTCAAAAAGCTTAAGCAGAGGCAACGAACCATATTAATAACATGATGGCATGAGGATCAATATCCTTCATAAAAGAAGAGCTCTTCCCAGATACCAGTCCAAAAAAGAGAGGAAAGACAGTTTAGACAACCGAGATATGAGGGAGGCCATCTGCCCTACGTATAGTGTCAGAATGGACATGAAAAATATTCAGCATAATTTACCTTCATGAATTACAGAGGGAAACACTGACTTTGTATCTATCACATTTGCAAAGAATTCCCCCGCCAACCAAAACAAATAATAATAATAACCCCCCGGTAGGGAAGAGAGCAAGCTGCTGGTGGGAATGTAAAGCAGGACAGCCTTTCGGGAGTGCTGTCGGTGAGATCCATCAGAGGCCTTTAAAAAATCCATGAAATCTTCCATTTAAAAATCCCACTTGTAGGAATTTATGCTCAGGAAATTAACCTTGAGCTCCCAGTAAAGGCTGAGCTTCTCTTGAACAGGTGGTGGATTTTTGTTTTTAGGTTATGTCTCTCATATTTGTGCACTTTGAATTTCATTACAGACCACAATTCTTTCTTTGCTTTAGTCCCTAGAAAGCTCAGAGCTGAATTTGTAACTACCGTAGCAATTTTGCAAAACTGTCCATTTCTGTGCATACCCTTTGACCCTAGCTCCGTTTTCTCTTCCTTTCTTGGTTTCCCTTCAGGGGTGTAGTTTCATCTGTTTTTATTGGGTTATATCATGCACTTTTTAAGCTGCCTCAGATGCTTCTTGGAAGATAGAGTAAATTTAAATTCATAGGATTCTGTTTCTCAGGCTCCAACTAGCCACTAGCACCGAGCTCAGTGGGGTGGCTTAGTGCTGCCCTTGAGTGGACAAACTGAGGCTGACACCGGGAAATTACTAAAGAACAGAGCGCAGTGATGTAAAGGAGCATTGTGTGGGGACTTAGAAGACTGACACTTGGACCAGAGAGTGGAGCCAGGGGCTGGGCCTCGCTCAGCCCCTCTGCCCTGTCAGGAGGCCGCTCCACATTTCCAAACGTGTGTCATTAATGGGGCAGCATCTCTTCCTCTCCCAGGTAGGGAGCCGAGTTGCCCTTTCCTGGGTGTGGGGTTCAACACGATGCAGGCATTCCTGGTGGTCAATGCTAAGGCTATGGGATCACTTGCAACCAATAAATGACCAAAGGACGGTCCATATATAATGCACAGGCAGTTTGAGGTTGGCAGCCTGTGCCTCCCTGTGCTCTGTGAGATGCTTCCAAGGACCCTTTGGGGTGGAGGGTGGGACACATAGGCACAGAACAGCAGTGTCACAAGAGAGAACATGGGTTCTTCAAGAATTCAACACGAGTTTGGGACATACCACCAAGGCTGGAGGGCACCCTTCTGTGGAATGTCAGCAGGGCACAAAAAAATTAAATGGCTTATTTTCTGTCAGACTTCAGAAAGAAGAGAAGGGAACTCTCCTTCCGGATTCTCCCGTTGTCACCATGTAAATATTACAGATGGAGGAGTCTCGGTTGTTAGGTGTGGCTGAGAGAGCCAGAAAGTGGGTGACCACAACTGAGGAGGAAGAGAATGGGGAGTTTTCTGAGACGCACTCATTTGGCACCATCTCTTAAGACCCTGGCAGCATGGGGATGAGAAGCATGTAGTGGTTCCTGACTTCAAGGAGACTTCATCTGAGGATCAGAAAGCTGCTCCAGAAAGGCTCTGAGCCCAGGCCAGTGGCAGCCGGCCAGCCATGCCACAGCGAGAGAATGGGAGGGTCACCAGGAACCCAGTTCCAGCCAGGGCACCTCCGCTGCAGCCCAGCCTGCACCGGGCCCATCCCACTGCTCCTCGTCTGCTGGCTCCATGGCGCACACTCCACTGCCATCTGTTCTAGTCTCTTTGCAGCTCGCATCTGTCTGCTTTCCCACCTTCCCACCTCCTGCTTCCTCGCTCTCAGCTTTATAGTCCTTGGCACAGTGTTTTGTGCCAACTGCTCCTTAACCACCGATCTCTTGAGCTAAAGCCTTAGAACGCATTCCTGCAAGCATCCTGTCAGACATGGCCTACTGACCTTGATCGGTCTACCTCTGGCCCTGTCGAACTGGAGAGGCACTAAAGCACAGTGAAATGAGTACAGAAGACCAACACAACATTCTTATTAAGGTGGCATTTAGTGAAGGGCCACACAATGAAATAATCCAAGGTCAAAGGAGACTTCCTTGGAGCTGTTGAGCCAGGAAGGCTTCCTGGAGGAGGTGGCTATGGAGCAGGGCCGTACAGAATGAATGGGGTTTAGGAAGAGCTTTGGAACCTTTCTGGGCAAAGGCCAGAGTAGGTTGCCCATGGTGTACTACAGGGATAATGGATAGTAGACCAATGATACTATATTGTATAGAGCTTTAAATGCCATGCTGATGTCTGTGAACTTGACCCTTTGGCCTTCTGTAACCTTTTGAAAACTTTGATTAAGGGGAGATCAGTGCAATAGTGACATTTAAGTTAGACTGAAAGAGAAACCCCAGAGGCTGGTTGTTCACTGACATTTTCTTTCCTTTTCTTTTCTTTTTTAAGATTTTATTTACTTATTTTTAGAGAGAGGGGAAGGGAGGGAGAAAGAGAGGGAGAGAAACATCAATGCATGGTTGCCTCTCGCTTGTCCCCTACTGGGGACCTAGCCCACAACCCAGGCATGTACCCTGACTGGGAATTGAACCGGCGACCCTTTGTTTCACAGGCCGGCACTCAGTCCACTGAGCCACACCAGCTGGAACCTTTTCTTTTCGTTTTCTTTTTTTTTAAGTTGAGATAAAATTGGCACATAACATCATATTAGTTTCAGGTATACAATGTAATAATTCAATATTTATATGTAGTACAAAGTGAACACCACAATATTTCTAGTTACCATCCATCACATTTCTAAACTTAATTCTAGATCTTCCTAGATTTGAAAGACACTCACTTAAAAAGGAAATAATTGTATCCTTCCAATGATAGCATTTTGGAAGTCTCTTCTCAGCTCATTGTGGTGACATGTGTGGATGGCCATCATCATGGTGCTGAATCCTTACCCTCCAAATAGGATGGTGTTGACCCTTGGAACCCTGTAGTTCAAGTCCCTGGATTGGGATCATTTCGAAATTCTTCGCTCTAGCTTCGGAAGCAGGCAACTCCTCCCTAGGCTACCCCATCCTTTGGTTGAATTTTGCATTTCTTTACTTCTGAAGATATTTAAATGCCTCTAGTCTAGTAGCTCTAAATACCTTTGAACTTGAAGGAGGTGTGTATTCTTTCATACTCTTCACAGCATCACAAAGCTGAAAATTATTTTTGATTGAATTCTGAATATTTCTGAACTTTGTGTGACTCTGTGGTTACAGCTTCCAAAGTCACTCCACTGATGTGTTTATGTCTGTCTGTATGGTCTGAGCTGTTTTCACTCACAGTGCTTCTGACACTAAATGTGTTGGGTTTTATTCTGCATGTCAACCAGTTCTCTGGCACCTACACTCACACACGTACAACTCAGTTCGATTCAGATGCCATGTGTTGGATTGGTCAAAAAGCCCATTGAGTTTTTTCCATAAAGTAAGACACATTTTTCATTTTCACCAATAACTTTATTGATTTGGATATTTTGAGTATGTCGGCTATCTCCCATTCTTTGTTTCTAAAGGGTACTTGCTGCTAAATATCTTCCAATGCATATGACAGCCCCCACAACAAAGATTTACTGGGCCACAATGCTAATAGGACCAAGAAACTTCACAAACCACTTTTGACATGTTTGATCAGTCACAGCACCTTCTCCAAACATGACACAAATCTTTTCCTGCATTGCAGTTGGTGTTTTTTACCTTTCTTGAAATAATAAAGCATAATATGCCAAAAATGTTACTTATTTTCTTCCATCTTCAATATTAAAATGGCTACACAAAAAATCGCCAATTTTTTTATGTTTTTTAAAATTTTATTTATTTTAGAGAGGGGAAGGAAGGGAGAAAGAGTGGGAGAGAAACTTCAATGTGTCTCACGCCGCAACCCCCTACTGGGGACCTGGCCCGCAACACAGGCATGGGCCCTAGACTGGGAATTGAACCAGCGACCCTCCAGTTCACAGGCTGGCACTCAATCCACTGAGCCACACTAGCCAGGGCTGATAAGTTTGTTTTTTTAATTCATGCTGATATGACAGCTGTCACAATACAGTCTAACAAAATTGTTTCAAATGAAGTTAAAGAAACTAAGCCCTACTAGAGCTACTGTATGGAAAAAGTACGGAAACAAACTTCTTGGCCAACCCTATACCTGGACTGGAGTTAGGGTCACACACCACAGGACCACCTGCCTCTCTCCCACTTCAGATGCCACTTGCAAGTCCTAGTACTTGTGACTGACTGGCTATAAGTCAGGATACCTGTGACCACCTCCTTGGCTTAGGTAATTTGCTAGAACAGCTCACAGAATTCAGGAAAACATTTTACCTACTATCACTGGTTTGCTCTAAAGGATACAACTCGGGAACAGCCAAGAGATGCATAGGACAAGGTCCTGGGGAAAGCGTGTGGAGCTACCTCACCTTCTCCAGGCACACTGTCCTCCCATCCAACCTCCACGGATGTAACACCAGCCTGGAAGCTGTCTGAACCTGTCACTTGGGGGTTTTAGGGAGGTCTTATTATATAGGCATAATTGGTTAAATCATTGGCCATTGGCTGTTAATTCAACCTTCAGCTCTTCTCCCTCCCCAACAGGTCACAGCTGGAGGCGGGTGGAAGGGCGGAGCTATATGTTCCAACCTTCTCCTCATGCCTTTCCAGGTGACCAGTTCCCATTCTGAATCTATTTAGGGGCCCTCAGCCCCTAGTCATATTTTTAGCACAAAAAGCCACTCTCACCACGCCCAGATTCCAAGGGTCTTAGAAACTCCTTTGTCAGGATCTGGGCCCAAGACCAAATATCATAACAAAAGGTGCTCCCTATTAACCCTTATGACTCAAGAAATTATAAAGGTTCAGGAGCTCTGTGCCAGGAACTGGGGAGGAAGCCCAAACATTAATGTCTTACTATATTACACAGTCTTACACACACACACACACACACACACACACACACACACAGAGGCAGTGGAGGGTTTGCCATTTCGAGTGCCTGGTCCTCCGTGCATCCTTCAGGGCTGTCTCTGGGAGAACTTGTGCTCCCTCTTTGCCTGTGTCCTGGGCTCTCGCTGCACTTTCTGTCTCCTTCTGAAGCATTTGGTGCAGGCACTTCCACAGAGCAGTACCAGGTGCGTTCCCCAGCAACCACCCAAGGCGCACCACCTCCCCCTGGCCTGTTTGTGTCTTAACAGTAAGCCAGCATCTTGATCTGACAGTCACTTTGTGTGTTGAGGTCCATGAGGGCAGAGCTTCCCTGTGTTACCCTGACAGGCTCCACTGAAAATGGTTAATGCAGAAAGGACTTGACCTCCTCTCGGCATCTTGGGAACAGGGCTCAGAACGTTCCTGGACCCTGTCACCCAGCATAATGATGGAGGCCTTGCCTAAATGCCAGCAGGTAAAATTGGTCCAGGTATCCTTCCAGGTATAGTGGGAGAGTTTGAATCTTGAGAACGTTGCCCCTCAGATCTCCCCTTTCACGGAGCAGCAGGGCCTTCTGTGGCCTTGATGATGAGTTCGTTCCAGGCTGGCCAGGCCGCAAGTCCTGCTGCTGCCGGCGGATGGGCCGCTGGCTCCCTTGGTGCTCTGGACTGAGTCCAGGACATTAACCAACTACCTTCACCTGGCCACCTGAGTGCACCAAGGCCCTGGCATTTGACCTCCACCCGTTTCCTTTGTTTTAGAAGAGTAGCTGGGTTGCCCTGGGTTGGAGGGCCTCCCTACCCCCAGCACTTTATGCAGACTGTGGAATTTGCAGCCCTATAAGCTGTTTAAAAATGCCTTTCTAAGGGAAGGGTTTAGATTCACTTGGCAAAAGGCAAATCCCATTAGCAATTGTAACTAATCCTGGCTGTCAGAGAACACCGTGTTCTTTGCAGGGAGGCTTAGAGCCCCTATTCTCCTGGGTTAGGGGCCCCAGCTGGTTTCGTTCCTCTCCCCCCGCCCCCCGCCCCCAGCCTTTGGGGAAGGGAGATGGGGCCCAGGGTGGACACTGGCCTGGCCACCAGGGGAACAGATACTTTAGGCCTGGCTGCGGGGAGGCCGCGGTGTCAGGGCCATTCACTCTCCCAGGATCTGTTTATCTTCGGTTTCTCTGTTGCCCGCTTGTTGTTCTGCTCTTTCCTCTCTCTTTCCATTCCCCTTCCTTCCTCTTCCATTTCCCACTTCTCTCTCTTTCCCTCCCTTTGCACTCTCCCCTGCCCCTTTCAAAAAATAGACTTGAGACAGAATCTATTTATTTTAGGTAGAAGCAAATCATTTGGAGACTTTTGATCAGTAGAGGGCGAGCAGTCGATGCTGGTGTGTTCTGTGTAGAGCTCAGTGTTAAAAGGGCTGGAGCAGGTTATCTGGAGCCGGCCGTGGACCTGGGGGGAGCTGGCCATGGACCTGGGGAAGGGGGATGCTGGCCCCATGGGCAGAGTCTAGGGCTGTCTCCAGACCTACTGAGCAGCTTCTCTGTCCTGTTTCGTTTGTCCTATTTTATTTTAAGAACATGAAGGAAGGCAGGAGGGAGAGAAGGAAGGAAGGAAGGAACGAATGAGTGAATGAACGAACAATAATGTAATAAACACCCACCTGGGTCTTTGAAATATGAGCGAATGGGAACATTAATACTGGCAGGTGGGATTCCTTTCACTCCCCTGCACTGCCTTTCTCCTCCCTCCTGCCTTGGGGAAACTCTACCCTTTCTGTAATGTGTGTCTTCTTAATCTGTTTTCATATTAACTGCATATATATGAGTCCATGAATAATACATAGTCATGCTGGATATGTATTTTAGAAGCATACTTAAATGCTGACGTGGTGTAATATTCTGCAACTTGTTCTCCTTGTTTAACTTTATGCTTTCAAGATTTAGCCTTGTTGATATTTATATTTGGTTCATTTCTTTTCAGTGCCAAGAAGTGTTTCATTGTATGACTATATCATGGTTTATTTATCTGTTCCACTGTGAATGAATACTTGGTTGTTTCTGGTTTTTTATATTTCAAGAACATGGCCATAAACATCTTCCTGTTCGTCTCCTGATACCACCATGTGGCCAAGCAGCTTCAGGCCTTCTGGCCACGTTCAAGTGGGTCCAGGCCCAGCCCTTAGACCCCCTCGGGTTTCTTGGAGCTTCACCATGCAAGCAAGCTCTCTAAGCAAAGGAAGGTTTTGGGGGAGCCGGGAGGGACAGCGTGAGCAGCCGACGAGGCCAAGGCACAGTTTTATTGTCCCCGCGCCCACTGCCCTTTGGTTCTTGTTTGGTTTTATGTTAATACGTTTATCATAACGCCCTTTAAGAAACTCAGACTAGGGCTTAGGGCTTTTCTCACCCGCATTCCTGCCTCACTAGCACAACTGTTTTCACTTTCTGAGTCCCTTTTGGTCTCTGTCCACATGCATACTTGTCCGTAGTAGTAATTGTACACATAGCATTATGTATTCTGTATTTTCTCTGGGAGAACGTATTGCAAACATTTTTCATCCTGCCACATAATGGCCGTTTCTGTGGTTGCATAATATTTTACTCTGCCCGTGTGACTGCTCCTGGCACCCTCAGGTCATGTTGCCATCTAGAAACAGAAAGAAAGCTCTCTGGGCTACAACCTGCCCAGCTTCTCTGTCCCAGACGCCCGTCACTGCCACCTCCTTTAAAACTCTCTCTCCTTGGCAGTTGGAAAACAACCAGACTGAACTATGGGCTGGTCTCAGTGCACGTGGCTTTGAGATTGTTTTAAATATCTAGAGGCCCCTCCCAGGAGGAAACAGTTTGGAGGGGTTTCTTGGGCCTTGTTCTTTCTCTTCTAGGTTTGGTAGGAGGTGATCAAGGTGATTCTTCGGCACAGCTTGCGGCTGGCACAGCTCCCCAGGGCAGGGGGCTTGAGGTGGAAGCCCCCTCCAGGAGCACAGAGCATATGTTCTAGGCCCAGAAGTTAAGCTTAGGATGGTGCAGGTAAAAGATGTCAACCCCAGGCAGATGTCACACTGTCCCTGGGCCCCTTGCTGCAGGACTAACGTTGTCCCTGTCTTCTGTTTCTTTAGCTGACTCCCTCCAGCCAGAGCGGGGTTTCTGTTTGTCCTACTAGAGTGAAGCACCGGTCTTCTGTGCCTCTGCCTTCTCCTGAGCCAAATATTCAACTTAGGGAAGATAAAAAAAATAGTGATGGCCCTGGCTGGTGTGGCTCAGTGGATTGAGCACTGGCCTGTGAACTGAAAGGTCGCCGGTTCTATTCCCAGTCAGGGCACATGCCTGGGTTGTGGGCCAGGTCCCCAGCTGAGGGTGTGTGAGAGGCAGCCTGTCAGTGTATCTCTCGCACATCGATATTTCTCTCATTCTCTTTCTCCCTCCCTCCCCTCTAAAAATAAATAAGTAAAATCTTTTTAAAAAATAATGATGAATTTCCTAATAACAAAACCTAATATTTATGGCGTACTTACTCTATACCAGATACTATCCTAAAAAGCAATTTATACCTGTCATCTTATTTATTCCTCACAACAACCAAATAAGATAGAGAACTATCACTGCCCCCATTTGACGGCTGGGGGAATGAGGCCCCGAGAAGCTAAGGGATTTGCCTGGACCTGCCTTAGAATTATACTGGACTTCCCCCCAGCCGTCCCAGCTGGGGAACGATAGGTTTAAGGGAAGCAGAGATGAGCTGCTCCTTTTCATTCCTTCCAGAGAAGCCTCTTGCTGGTGTGGAAGTTATTTTGTATAAAGGCATCGATTAGAAATGTTCCGTTCCCTTTAAATTTCCCCTTAGAGACTTTGCCCTGTTTTCTCCTTAGAAGTCTCTGCTTCAGGGGAGGAGGAGCAGGGAATTCATGTCAGGGGAGGAAAAGGAAGAGGGTTGTCGCCGGAGCCTCCTTCCCCACAGCCTTGGCGAGGAAGAGAAGAGGGAGATGGGTGGAGCAGAAACCTGCGGATGCAGGGGCCTTCCTGTGCCCTAGTCATGCGCGCCCCCAGCCCAGGTGCTGTGAGAGCCCAGTAGAAAGAACAGCTGCTTTTACAGCAGGCAGCCCAGGGTTCCTGTTCCAGCTGGCTGGTTACTGGCTGGATGACCTTGGGTGGATAACCAGCGTACTTCCCGCAACCATCTGCTATGAGGACTGAGAACCAATGGCAGGCGGGGGTGGGGGGGGAGGGGGGAGGACGGTAGTGTCTGTTGAGCCTCGCACAGAGCAGATGCACCAGAGGTGCCAGCCTCCCTCTCCTGCCGGTCCGTTCATCCTGGAGGAAAACACGTGCTTAGGGCTTTTGGGCCAAGCTAACCAAGACCCGGTGACGGGGCGGGGGCCTGGCATGGTGCACTTAGATTCTTTTCCCCATCCGTGTGCCAGAACTTCTCTGGGTTGAAGTCTGATTGTGTTTGCAGTTACATGCACCTTGTTATCTTGGGCCTTCAGACTTGGGCTTTGGTGCTCAAAGCACCAAATACAAGCGGGGACTGCTTTCCCAGAGTTGTGGGGAAGGGCTGAGGAGACCTGAGGCCCGGAGAAGCTGTTCTTTCTTAAGATCAGCTGAAGACTCCTCTGCAGCCAGCTGGGGGCTCTGGGCCCTTGCCTTGCCGCCCTGGTCCCCACAGGCGTGGACTTGGGGGCTGACGCAGTGAGGGGAACAAAGAAGGCCCTTTTGAGTAATCCCTTGGAGAAACTGAGGCACTGAACCAGAAAGTGGACTTCCTGGCCTTCACATTTTATTTTTCTTCCCTTCTCTGTCCCTTTTTCCTTCTTGCCCTCTGCAGACCAACTTGGAATCCTACATCTGGGCTACACACAGGCCGGCTGCTGTGTCTAATCATGGCGGTGGGCGGGCCTGGTTTAACCCAACACTTGTAATTGCCCAATTTTAGAAAGACACTGATTCTCTGATTAAAGAACTTTGCCAAAGCATTTTCGAGATAGGGCATGGTGATGGGAGGCACCCCTCTGCAGCCTTGGGTAAGGCTGCTGACTCAAAGCCCAGCCCAGCCGTCAGGGACAGGGACAAACCAGGCCTCCAGGGAATAATGTGCAGCTGTGAGGATGAGGCTGGAAAGGCCCAAGTCTCCTGTGCTCCTAACTTCTCAGAGGCCTGGACAGCTCCTAGCGCATCTTGAAGCCCCATGAGAACTGGCTGCAACGCGCTGCGGTGAGAATGGCTGTCCTCCAGAGCCCATTTCTCCCTGGGCCTGTTCCTTAACACGCCAAGCCACTTCTTCTAATAAGTGCGAACATAATGGATTCGTTTATTCCTTTTGAAGACAGGCCCGCCACCACATGCCTGCTGCGCCGACCGCCATGGCAGGTTAAAAAGCACCAGGGCCATATTTCTGGTACCTTAGCGTACCCCCCACGGAGAGGTAAATGTCAGTGGAGCAAATTACCGACTGAATGCATTGGAATCTATAAATATTAAATTGCTCTGGCTTTTACTTGCCCATATACAATTAAAAGCTCTGGTCAGCTGTGGAGGACTGGCGGCTGGTTAGTGTGAGGTCGGGAGGGATTGATTACTGATGGAGAGACAAGTGTCCCCAAAGGGCTGGGCTGAGGCTGACGCTGTGGGCTGTGGCTGGTGAGGGGTGGCCCTGGCTGCAGAAACACCGGGTGCCAAGAGCAGGGAGGTGGAAAACCCAAATGCAACTGTAACCCAGGATGGGTTTCTCTGATTTTTCATTTGGGGCTTTATGGTTGAGGGGGTGTGGGGATTGTGCAGAGCTTTGTGTTGCGTTTCTCGCCCCAGCCCAGGACTCCAAAGAGAGGGCGGCAGCGTTGCCATCAGCATGCTTTCTCCAGGGACTGTCCCCCTCAGAGCGGGTATTGGAACCTTCCCAGGCAGCAGGGCTGGAGTTGGGGGTTGGGGGCCGCTGGCTTTCTGGCAGCCAGCTGCCCTCCTCCTGCTCTGCTGCCATCCTGGCCCCAGGCTCCTTCCCGACGTAGGCCCCCCGCCTCTGGGTGGACTTCCGTGGCATGGTGGATTCACGTTGGTTTGTGTGTCTGTACGCTGCCTGGGAGTGTGTTTTTTACACCATCAGTTAGGTTTAGACTCCTAGCAGGTAGGGGCAGCTGTTCCTGATTCTTTGGGATGGGTTTAGCATTTATCAGCTGCTCCCATGGGCCAAGACCCTGTGAGAAGTTCTTTAAATTCATAGCTCCTTGACCTTTACATAGTGGGATAAGGTGGGAACCACAGGACATCCACCGTGTGGCCCAGAGAGGTGATGGGACTTGCTCAGGGCTCCATGGAGAAGATACGTGCAGACCCAGCAACATCTTCTGAGGCCGTGGCTGTTTGGCGGCTGAGCCTGGCTTCTCTCCCGAGGATTCCTCACCGTCAGTCCTGAGCCTGGGTCTTGTCTTGGGCTCTCCCCGCCCGCCCACTGGGGCCTGTGGCCAAGCGAGCGCTCTCTCTTGCAGGCATCCCCACCCTCATCGTGCTGGACCCGCAGGGGGAGGTGATCACACGGCAGGGGCGGGTGGAAGTGCTGAACGACGAGGACTGCAGGGAGTTCCCGTGGCACCCCAAGCCCGTGCTGGAGCTGTCCGACTCCAATGCTGTGCAGCTCAATGAGGGCCCCTGCCTCGTCCTTTTTGTAGGTATGAAGCTCAGTGGGGTCAGGGTGGGGTCAGGGTGGGACGGACAGGACAGGAGGGAACTTAAGGGGGCAGGATATGTCTGCCCCTACAGCCTCTTTCTGTGACGAAACAATGCAGAGCCTGGGCCTTTGTCTCTCCCAGCAGCCTTGCTTTTGACCCTGATGATTTATTCATGGCTCTCCCCCTGCGGGAGGTGTTCTGGGGGCTGCTGCTGTGCCTCCCTTCCTAGCTGCTCCCAACTGCCAGCTGGGAAGAATAGGTCAGGCCAGAGATGCCCTGGGCCCCCTGGTGAACAGACCCATTGTTGGAAGGAGGCGGGGCTGCAGCACAGCAGCTGCAAGGGCCTGGCCCCTTTGGGCCCAGCCAGGGCTGCTTCCGCCGATCACCTGTGTTCTGACCAACTGGGCCCGGGCTGCTGGAGCTGACCCAGCCTCAGGTGGCATCCCTGTGACCAACTGCCCCTCTTGGTACCCCCTGTCCGTCTGGTTCGCTCTGGCGCTCGGTGGGTGACTGCTGGGAGAGGCAGGAGGGCACAGGAACATTTACGCTTGGCTTCCGCAGCCCCGAGGGATGACTGCTTCCTTTTGCAAGCAGAACAGCTGCTGTGCAAGATCCACCTCACCCTCTGTCTTGGGATTTGTTGCTCAGCTCCAACTCAAAGTAATTTTGGGTGCTAGGATTATGGCTGAGAGGCTGCCATTCCCACTTCAGTGAGGCAGGTTTGGGGACATGTGCAACATCCTACCCCTGTTCTCTGGAGGGCCTGTTTGGAGACCCCCCCAGGAAGGGGGGACAATATGCAGACTTAGGGGAATTCTTAGGCAAACTGACTTGCAGGCTGGTCTTGTGCTTAGAGGACAGAGGCCACCTAGGGAAAGATGGCCTTGGGGTCATGCTGGCTACTGCAGGCTCCCACACCTTTGTCCTGGGGCTGGGGAACAATCCTGAACCGAGGGACAATTGGGAACCTCACTGGCCGTCTGCAGATGTGGAAACAGGGTCCCAGAGAAGCAAAGCGAGTACCCAGCATCACTGATCTAGTTAGATATGGACCTAGAAAGTACCCCACTGAATCTGCACGCTGTAGGTGTGTGTGGCATTTCTGGGGGAGTCATCTGCTGGCACCTGCCTCCCCTGCCCCCCAGCTCTGCGACTTGGGGATGGAACTCTTATTCTCAGTTACAGGGTTCAGCAGGAGTGAGCCCTGGGGCCCCTAGTATGTGGCTGCTCCTGGAGACAAGAGATGCCCCAGAGGGTGCGCTGGGGAGCCTGCGTGGGTGTTCTGCACACAGCAGCCTATCCCAGGGGAGTCTGACTGTCAGTTGTGCCTCCCCATGGCCACCACCTCTGCCGTTTTCATTAGGAAGTCAGTGATCTGAGGTCATGGCATCTCATCCAATGACTGAGAGGAAGTCCACCCGGGACCTCCGGTCCTGGGTTAAGGGAGGCTTGGCTTCCCAGGCGGGTTTGTGAAGAAGTCAGTGAAAAGGATCTCTTTGGCTTGGGGCATCAGTGCTCCTCAGTGAGGTGAGTTGTTCCTGGGGAGGAGAACACTGTGCCAGCGAGCAGAGTACCTGAGATCCACCCTCCCGCACCCAGGAGGCGAGGCCTGTGTCCCCAGGCAGCTCTCCTTTCCTTCAGGGGCTGCCCAGATGGGTGGTTCAGGCCCTGGACACAGGTGTCCTCAGGAGGCTCCACTCACTGACAGGCCATTGTGCTTCACGTCTTTCTCTCCCCATCACAGATTCCGAGGATGATGGGGAGTCTGAAGCAGCCAAGCAGCTGATCCAGCCAATAGCCGAGAAGATCATTGCCAAGTACAAAGCCAAAGAGGAGGAGGCACCGCTTCTGTTCTTCGTGGCAGGAGAGGTGAGAGTCCAGCCGGGGCCAGAGCAGTAGCTGGCGTTTCCCCATGAAGCCCAGGGAGGGGGCTAAGGTTGAAACTGCTGACATCCCTGTCTCTTTCACTCAAAGCCCCTTGAGGCTGAGCTGGACGGAGCAGAGGACTTTTCACAGGGTGAGAAGGCGGGCCCTTCAATTGGGCCACCTGCAGCAGGTACCTCCTTGCCCCACGTGGAGGAGCCTCCATCCTGCAGGTGTGGGAATATCTATAAGATGGCCACGTCGGTGCTGGCACACCGCCTTGGTTTCCACCCCAGGAGCTGTCCTCCACACAGGCTCCCCTGCCTCCCCTACCTAGCCAGGCTCCGGCAATAACCTGGTTATTGACAGACAGACGTTTTGAAGCCCCTACCCTCCATCCACCCGTCTGTCCCTCCCGCTGGTCCGAGCCCCATGGTCATTTCATCCTGTGTTTGGATCCCAGGAGAGGCAGCAGCAGCTAGATACCCTGAACCAGCACCCATGCATCACCTCCTCAATAGCCTCCCCCACTAAGGGCTTCCTTAGCGGTGGCCGGGCCCCTTGCCGGCAGCCGAAGTCGCCCTGCTCAGCCGGCCGGGGGGTGGAGGGAACAAAGCAGGTTCACAGGGCCCTGCCTGGGGGCTACCTGAGCCCACTCCACACAAAGCACACATGGAGGCTGCTCTGAATTTATTAAACTCTAACCCCTTTCTAATGGCTCAGAGAGAAAAGATGGCTGCAGAACGGAAAGGGCTGATCTGGGGTGGGAGTGGGGCTGGAGGGCTCCAGGAACTGCTGTAGAAATGTGGCCGAAAAGGAGCATTTGCAGGTTTTCTACATACCAAGCATCAAGCCCAGTGCTCCCCTGCATCAGCCCATTTGTTCCCAGCTCTCTGGCTGGGACATAATCATAACTGTTTCACAGGTGAGGAGAACGAGGCTCGGGGAGGGTGAGACTGGGCCAAGTGCTGGCTGCCTCCCACGCCTCCCCCTGCCCCGTGTGAACTGGTATTAAGTCCGTTTTACAGGGTAGGAGACCTGGGCTCAGAGAAGGGACTTGCCGGAGTCACACATTAAGTAGGCAGCAGGGAAAGGAATGGGCGTGAGGTCGGGGTGACTTCAGAAGCATTGCCCTGCTCCTTTTGTCCTTGTGGTCGGCAGGTGGGCGGGCCCACTAGGGAAGGATGGCGGGACCAGGAATTTGGACAGAGGAGCCTGGTCATCTCCAGTGCTCCATTCCCTACCTGGCCTCCCTGCCCTTCCTGTGCACTTCACCTGGGCTCCTGGCCTTGGCAACCCTCTTGGCCCAGTTCTCTGTCGTGCTGCTGAGAAGCACAGCAGCGTGGAATGAGGGTGGACACGGGGCACTGGAGCAGTAGGCAGTGACTGAGCGCCTCTGAGCCCAGGACACCGGCCCTCTCATTGCACCCAGGGCTAAGGGGGACCCCAGTTTGCCTTGATCCTGGCCACTCTGGCAAGCAGAAGTTATCCCTTCTGAAGCCTTAAGAGACATTAAAATTCATCAACCTGTGGTTTGCTCAGAGGGAGGAGAGAGGGGAAGTGGTGGGAATTCGATGTACAGTGTTTGTCCAGGTGCCTCCCCTGTGTTTATCATGAAGATTATTTATTTACCCACAAGGGGGCCTGAACTGGGTAAACAGGGCCAGAGACGTTGAATCAGCCAGCAATGAGGGAAAATGCGTGTCGTTTCTGGGGTGGGGAAACCAAGGCAGCCGCCAGTAACCTTCCTGAAGCTTTGCCCTTTGGGGGAGGGCTGGTTTTTCGTCTCAGAAACCGGTGAGCTGTAAACTTCATGGTTCTTGCTCGCCAACATGTAAGGCCAGGAATACCCCATGCCCTTTCTCGGCAGGGTGCCTCGGGCCTTTTCATTCAGTTTAGAACATCGTACACTTTATAGTGACATAGCCCCAGGGTGGTGTGGAGAGTCCATTTTCTGTTACCTGCCAAATGAGGGTCAGCAGCGTTAAGAGGTGAATCCCAAATGACTGGCCCCTTACAAATCTTCCTCCTTGTCCTTGGATTTCTGTGTTTGTCTTACATTAAGGAAATTCCCCTGGACAGTCACTGGAAATACGTGATAAAGGGCTAGCTTCCTGCCCAGATAAATACAGCGACCCTTGTAAACTTCAGTAGTATTTTTATAGCCCTGGCTTCGCCACTGGTTCTGTGATGCCTGCCTCCTGAAGCCACAGGGTGGCTTCTGTTTAAACACATTCAGAGCTGAAGTCAATTGGCCTCAGGTAATCCACAGTGGGGCTGCAAATGATCGAGAGTTGATTGCAAAAGTAATCAAAGGGCATCACATTTTTGCAAAGCAGAAAACATGAAAGCTGCTTTCATGCTAATAAAGAACGAACACTTGCTTGGGGGGTTGGGGTGATGCAGAGGGAATTTTACGAACCAGCCTGCCTCTCTGCAGGGCAGGGCAGGGTCCATTGTTCCCTCTTCTGAGAGCCCAGCTTTCCTGGAGGGGGCCCGCTCTTCAGGATGGTGACAGAGTGGCTCCATTCCATGCCACCTGGTAATCTGGGCCTGGGGGCTGTCTACTCTTTGAAATCTTACGGGTTCTCTCCCCCTTCTGGTGACTTCCAGGATGACATGACTGACTCCCTGCGAGATTACACCAACCTGCCCGAGGCTGCCCCTTTACTCACCATACTGGACATGTCAGCCCGGGCCAAGTACGTGATGGACGTGGAGGAGATCACCCCTGCCATTGTGGAGGCCTTTGTGAATGACTTCCTAGCAGAAAAGCTCAAACCAGAGCCCATCTAGTGGGGCTCTGGCCTCATGAGACATTATTTAAAACTCAGTCTTCTCCTCCTTCTCCTCCTCTCCTTCCTTCCCTCCGCCCATGGACTTTTCCAGCGTGTCCTGAATCACACAACCCAAGTGTCCAACCTCTCTGTGGTGCCTTGTTTTCTGCATTAACTCCTCAGCTAGCACCCTGGGGTGCGCATCCTCTCAGCAGCAGAAGAACCCACCATGTTTGGAGACTCTGCTTGGGATTCATGGGGCTGCCGTAGCCCAGCCAGAGCTGGGGCCGTGCCGCTGTCTGGGTCACCCGCTCTTGGTGAAGTATTTGCCAGGGTGTTCTGCCAAGTGAGCAGGAAGGGACAGTGCATCGGTGCTCTGGCTCACACAGTTCAGTGACACAGACGGAGCAGGGAAAGGGCCGCTGCCTCGTTAGACCTCAGCTTAGAGCTTCTGGTGAGAAATCCTCTTCTAGGTGACTTAGTCTGTGTTGGTCTGAAGGAGAAACCCTAATTTGTCAGTTGATTCTTGGGCAGGGGGTCTGGAATCTCAAAGGAAGTTTGTGTTCTATTCTGGTGAGAAGAAAGTAAGAACTACAGCAATGATTCATAGAGTAATTGCTTCCTTTGACTGAGCCCCTACCATGGGATAAGAGCTTCTCATTCCTTCCTTATCTCTTTCTTCCTTGATCTTGACCTTCTCTTAAGTTTCTGCCTTCCCATATGAACAACCCCTACTAGCTTGGAATTTTGTTAATAAATTCTCCCCCTTGGACATCTTCCCAAGAAGATGCACTTGGCCGTGGTTCTTAGAGGAGCACCGCCTCTCACCAGCACGGACCTCTGACTCAGCCCAGCTCCGGGCCTGGGACCGCTGGGGCTTGCTCAGGTGCTTGGGCCCGCCTTTGATGCCCATCATTCCCTTTTCCTTTCAAAGCAGAATTGACAACGAGACAAATTACCAGAAGCCTGGCTTTTTCCTAAGAACCTGCAGAAAGAGCTGTGCCCTGGGGTGGGAGCGAGGGCAGGGGACATGTTGGTGAAGAATAGGTATTGGATCTACTTTGCCTGGGAGCTTGGCTCCTTTTTTGGGCTGAATTGACAACAAAAAGGAGAATAACATCTGTGTTCTTAGGACTTGGAGAGGAGGGCTTCACCTGGGGACTTGCAGGTGTCAGCCTCTCTCAACCAGGTGTTAGGGTCTTTAAAGCAATCCCAGGCCTTACCCTTGGCTCCACTCACTGCGCTCTGCCAACCAATACCATTTATTTGGAAAACCCAGCCCCCAGTTAGCTGTAACACTGTTGCTCCTTGCTGAATTGTATTGTCGATTTGTAGGTCAGAGGTACATTAGTTGGTAATTAGACTGTTACTTGATGTCACCAGCCTGAAAATGCAGTTGCCTAGTAAGAAATAAAGCAGGCATCTCTGGACGTTATCAACCACTTGGCCTTTCCTGTCCTTAATAACAAAAATCTTCTTGCTTGGGGTGCAGTGCCCTCTTAGGAGGTGGGCAATGGGGGATGAGACACAGGAGGTCCTCTTGATTTTCGCTGGATACCTGGTAGCTATGTGTCGGAATTGTTGAGAACCCCGAGACCAACCATGGCCATCTGCCAAATCCTCCGGAAGTGGAAGCTCACTCGGTTTCGAGCATCAGAGGCAGGTCCCTGCTGGAGTTCTGGCTGTCCACCCTCCTGGTTTGACTCGCCATTGCAGGCGGCGAACTCTCAGATTACACGTCCTTGTGGACACGCATGCCCATGCCCTCCCTACAGGGGGGCAGGTGCTCTGAAGTCAGAGTAAGCCCAGGTGGGGAAACAGGAACCCTGCCTGTGCCTCCCTGTGAAGAACGGGACACTAATTGGAGACCTTCGAACCGAGCTCTGTCTTAGGGCCAGGGGCTTCTCTGAGAACCCTGCTGCTGTCTCCCTGGGGGGCTGGGATGGGGGTGGGGGCAAGTTGAGGTTCACCTTGATGAGAAGATGGGCAGGATTTCTGTCTGTACCCTGTATCGTGATGACCTTGGAGGAAAGGTGGTCTTGTAGCAGCTACTTCTGGGGTGGAAGGAGCAAAGTCCAGTGAGGAGCCCCTGTAAGCCATTGCAACAGAAAAATTAGATCATCTGTGATCCTTCTATGGCCCGTATAGGGTTGACCGAACTCCTTGCCACTGATGTCAACTGGATCCTTGACTCCGGACTCCCTCTTTTAGAGCGGATGTGCAGGTTAGTAAAGATCACTGGGAAGGTTCTCTAGAAAGGTGTGTTAGGGTTATACAGTGGTGACTTTGGGGGGAAGAGTGGTGGCGGGGGGAGCAGCTGGTGCCAGTCAAACATCCCTGTCTTGATAACGCAAGAGATCTTAAAGGTGATTGATGCAGACGAAGTGGGTGGCTTCTTAATTTCCATTGAGCACCTCCAAAATACCTTAAAATTCCTGTTGCTAATTGGAAGCAGGTTACGCCACCAGCTGCCACATATCCAAGGGCTTCCGACAGCAGCTAAGGAAACCGTGCCCTGCAGGTTGAGGCAGGATGGTGGTTGTAAAAATGGCACCCCGGGGCTCCAGATTTGTGTTCACCACAATGACTTCCAGATTCAATTCTACCAGCTTTCACAACAGAGATGAGGGGTTTTTTTGCCTGTCCCCAATAATAAAGATCTGCTTAAGCTAAAAGGTATATATTTGGGATTGGTATTACAATGTGAAGCTGCAAATGCCAGAGGGCAACTGAAAACCAGCTTCCTTTGCCTCCCCTCCATGTGGGTCCATGAAATTAATGGCACAGGGAGCCAGTACTGCTTTTCTGGCATCAGCCAAGCTCCAAGTGGTAATTTTCAGCCAGACTTTGTTTTTTCCTGTTGCCTAATTAAAGACACTGAAAAGCTGTTCTCTCCTGCAGCTTTTTTCTAAGGCAGCAAAATGAATTCTGCAATGATGTAAAAACATAGTAGGATATGGTCCAGCAACAGAGCCACCAAATCTAATACACTGTTGCACTGTCACCTCAGGGAGAAAACCACACGTGTGCATGCACGTGTGGAGACGGTACACCTGAATTAGTGTTGGGAGGGACCTGAGCAAGCCTCTGGTCCATGCCCCTCTGGTCACGTGGCGTGGGCGTGCACACATTCTGTCCACTGTCATTTCCTCTGGTCTGAGCAGGCCCGTGCTTGCCCAGTAGGGCCAGGATGCCGCCGCAGTACAGATTTCGGGGAGGATCAGCTGTGGTCTCTGCAGCTTCTCTCCGCGTGCTGCAGTGATCCGAGGACTGACCAAGGCCCGGCCTCAGGAGGAGCTTTCGCGTTCGCCCTGAAGCGGCTCTGTTGAAGTGAGCGCTTGGCCACATCCCTCTTTGCTGATACCAACGGACAAGAGCACACCCTGCCTTCCTCCAAGCAGGCTGCTCAAGGGAAAATCCTTTGGGGACAGATAGCTATTGTTTATTAGCTTCATTATTGGTGCCAATGGTGCATGTGCAAAGGGTGAAATATTTTCTGGGAAGCAAAAGGCTCGTATGTAGGAGAATTTTATATCGGGTCTGCTTTATGGCTAGGGTTTCTCTTACTGGGGGAAACAGGACATTAGGATACTCTACACACACCTTATATGTGGAAGCATAATGTAAATATTCTTCATTTTCAAGACATGTCTCACTCCCTTGGTTTTGCAGGACTTCCCAAGCCAGGAAATATGTTATTAAATTTGAGTAGGACTTGTTTTGAGGGACTGTTAAGTTTCCATTAAATAATGTGCCAAGGCATGAGAGCCTCTGTCCCCAGACCAATAGGCCAGTGGGAAGCCCAAAGAAGACAGCCAGCTTTACGTGTGGATTTGTGGGTGCTTATGCCTCACACAAGTCAGTCACCCACATGGTCCAGGATACAGCAGGAGGCAGGATCTTAAGACCGGGGCCGTAAGACAGACCCTGGAGACCCGAGGATGTTGGAGTGCTCAAACAGCCGAGAGCCACTCTGCCGGCTCGCAGTCAGTCGGTGTGCGGTGCAAGGGAGGCTTGGAGGCCAGACCCTGCTGCAGCCGTGTTGCTGCAGCTGTGTTGCTGCCCCAAACTTTGTTCCCTTCTTGCATTTTGAGGAAGCAGCAGTTTTGGTGAAGGCCCTCTCTGTAAGAGGCTTCAATTGAAAAAAGTTGCTTTTCAAAACAAATACAGTTAAGAACAGAACTGATACCATCTGTAATGTGTTCAGATTTTTCAGTCGCGCTTGGCCTTTGAGCAGCAGTCCCAGCTGCAGTCTCAGCTGCTTCCAGTGTAACACGGCCACCTAGTTCAGAGACTGTCATCCAGAGCAGTCACCCTGGCTCATCCATTCATTTGGCTTCTAGCTTAATACCTCCGTGTATTAATTGATAAAAATAAGATCTTAAAGTTTAAAGGTGTCTAAATGTTTCCTAAAAAACTAAAAGGTGAGCCAGTTAGAGCTGCTCCTGCAGGACAGAGGCGGCTTAGCCAAGGGAGCCCTGGGCCCTGCAGGGTAGCCAGGGGTTTTCAGCTCTAGCCATGGAACCCTGGGTGAGGTACTGTTTTGGAGTCTTTAGTGGCAGAATGACAAAAATGGAGCTAAATGCAGCTCAGCTTGGATGGTGGTGACATCTGGTGTTGCTGTGAGCCCTGAAGCAAATGCTAGGTCCCAAGTGGAACCAGTCCCAAGGTCTGTTCATCCTCTGGGCCTTAATGTGGGAGTTAGCAGCTGTGACTGGGTGGGAGAGAAAACATTTCTGCTCCCCCTGCCCTGAGGCTTCCAGCCAAGGGCCAGGTAACGGGTTCCCAGTGTGACTGGTTCCCAGTGTGATGTGGAGACATTCGCTAGTTTTTTTAGTTTGTGCTGTGACCACTTGTTTGTATGCATTTCTCCTTTGTTTCTGGTCCACTGTCCTCATATACTTCAGATTCTGCCTGGAGAATGACTGACAGTCTGAATGAGTCTCCAACATCAGCACCTCCGAACACAAATGGCTTGCCTTCCGTGGTGAGGGAGACTTTTGACTCCATCCTTTTTCAACTAAAGCCCAGAGAAAATCCCCACCCTTCCAGCCGGGGTTGAGAATGGTTTTGAGGCATGGCTGCCACCTTGTGGCAGAAATCATGTTACAGCTACGCTCAAACACAAAGGCAACAGGCAGCTTGGCCAACCTTCTTACAGCCTCTCTTTTAGCCAAGCAGTATTTGGCTTCTCATATACTGCTCAGTTTTTATTTCCTGGGGAAATGGTGACAGAACAAATATTGGCCTCAAAATTGAGAATTCAAGATAGCAATTTTCCAATATTACTCTGCAAACAAGAACTTCACTTCTTCTCCTGTAGTCATGTTAAAGAAAGGAAAATTTGCCCTCCCCTAATAAATTACACCCACAAAAATACAAAAGGAACTTACATGGCATGGTACAGAAGCCACTGACCACAAAGTGAATGCAGTGTAAATTTAATTTCCATCTTACACTCAGGATAACATAGAGTTACTTGCCAGGTATACTGTTTTGCATTGTGTTGTTCTTCTGAATAAGGACAAAGTATAGGGTTTGTTTTTTCATTGATTTTTATTTTGTACAAAAATCAGGAACAGTGGCCCAGGAACAGAAACTGCAGATTGCTTTCATGCTGAGCACCACCTTGCATTTAGTGATTTGTTTCTTTAGCACTTTTCCAAGGTGCTGAGAGACCAAATGTCAACAGAGGAGCGATGCAGTTTTCTGGGCTGCCTCCCAGATTTAGCCTGCTGGTGCAAGGGGTAGTATGTCCAGCAGACTAAGCCCAGCTTTTGTGGGCTCCTCTGCCCTCTAAAAGCTGGCGGTCTTAAGATCAATCTGTGGGCCACTTACAGGGGACATATGTGTGGGGCCCTAGGCAGGCCCAGACTGGGGAGGTGGCTGCACCAGAGCAGCAGTTCTGGCCCGTGAGCCTGGCAGAGCACAGGCTAACCAGACTGTTCCTACAGAAACCGCTCCTCAGACATGCCAAGGCAATGCCACCCTGACACTTGGGGCATGAGTCATGCTTGATCTTTTGGTTCTCGAGAGTAAGTTTAACCAGGGACCTGGGGAAGCCATAGGAAAAGGGGAGGTCATAAACCCTCTCAGGCATGCCGGTAACTCGACCCCCCTGGAATGAGAAGCAGAAGGGCTCCCCAGGACCCCTAACCATCACAGGAGCCATCATACAGAAGGGATACGGTAAAACCCCACCGCTAGTGTCGCCCACAACTCTGACCGTATTCTCCTCAACTGCAAAGGCGCTGCTTGAAATAGGTCCCAGACTTCAGTCCCGCCGCACACCCCCTGCAGTGACTTAAAACACAGGGATTACACTACCTGTATTTGCTCTCGTGTTCCAATCTACACTCCAACTGGCCCCTGGTGAGGATCTGGCTTGCCCTCGTCCCCTGGGGGGTTTGACAGAACAGCGGGGGCCTGCTGCAGTGTTGTGGGCCCAAGGGTCCCAAGCTCACATCCTCTGATCCTCAGCCTCTCCCCTCGAGAGGACGCTCTGTTCACAGCAGCCAGGAATGCTGGCATTTTCCTAAGCAGTTCTGTTCCTCTATGCAGGAGAGAGGCTAATGTAAGTAAATAACTCCAGTCGCTACATTTAACCAAAAGTGTTTAGAAAGCAAGTAAAAAGAGTACGGCTTTCCTGACCAATGCAGGATTAAGCTGAAGACTGTAAAACTGTTTCCTCCTTTTCTGAACAAAGAGCCCAAAAAGATATCTGCAGAGGTGCTAAGAACGTATAGCACCACCTGATGAACTAAGTTGTTCCACCAGCTGCTTCACCAGAAGTGGGGGGATCATGCTCTACATACACGATGGCTGTGTAGGTGGGGCCCGAACAAACCACTGCAGAGCCGGCTGCAGCCAAGCCAAAAGAACAGCTAGCTGCTGAATGCCATCACCTGGGGCCTTTGCATATACATATACAGAAATCGGGGGAGATGGGAGATCTCAGAAAGAATTTTAACCTTTGTCATTTCTGAGAACAGGCAGAAATTCAGGGAAGTTCTTATTTTTCCAGTCACCAACAGCATCATGCCTACCTGCTGGGAAGCCACAATTACTAACTGTAGGAGGAGCTGGAGAAAACCTCAAACCAAGCGTGACTTCCACTTCCCCACTCAGCGGCAGCTCCTGTCTCTGCTTAAGTGTCCCACCCTTAACCGCAGTTGTCTCTTGGCTTCAAAAAGCAGGATGCTGGCAGCCATGGCCGAGTTTAGGCTGTCTACACCAGGCACGACAGGGATCAGCAGCCTCTTGCCCCCAGTGCTCTCAGCCAACTGCAGGGACTCCAGGCTCACGCCATGGGTCTCCCCACCTATGACCACAGCTGCTGGTGCCTCTGTCCAGTCCAAGTCATAACTTTGGACCTCAAGTTCAGGGAGCCAGCCTTTACTGGCTCCAGTTTCTAGATCTTCCTCCTCCTCTTCTTCATACTTGTGCAACTTGGAGAGTTGTCGGTCACATATCCAGCCATGGTCACTGGCTTTCTTAGATATCTGGGCCTGGGCATAAAGGCCGCAGTTGTCTGCCACATAGACACGGGTATTGGTAGGCAAGTAATCGGGTACTGATTCCCAGTCCAGGTTGTTGATGATGGGCACCTGGAAATGCGCACCCATACCTGCCCGCAGCACTTTGGGCTCCCAGGCATCCACACAGCCTAGAAAAAAGAAGGATCCGATTAAGATTACAAACCTTCTACCCTGGCCAGGCAGCTCAGCTGGTTAGAGCATCGTCCCGATACAACATGGTTGTGGGTTTGATCCCCAGTCACGGCACATATAAGAATGAACCAATAAACGTCTCGATAAGTGGAATAACAAATCAATGTTTCTGTCTCCCTTCCTCTCTTTAGAATCAATCAATAAAATTTTTTTTAAAAAACTTAAATAATTACAAACCTTCTCAGACAAGGGGATAATGGAGTAAATCAGCTTAATTGTGATCAGGAGATAAAGTAATATGTCCTACTGTAGCCTTCTTGATTGCTGGCACCTCTGCTTCCCCCATTCCAGCAACGTCCAGCAAAGGGACAGTAGGAGAAATTCCTACTAATGCTGAAACAGGTTTTATTTATTTATTTATTTATTTATTTATTTATTTATTTATTTAGACAGAGGGGAAGGGAAGGAGAAAGAAAGGGAAACATCAATGTGTGGTTGCCTCTTGTGCGCCCTCTACTGGGGACCTGGCCTGTAACCCAGGCACGTGCCCTGACAGGGAATGGAACCGGCCACACTTTGGTTTGCAGGCCAATGCTCAATCCACTGAGCCGTATCAGCCGGAGTTGAAACAGGTTTTTTTATCCCTTCAACATTTACCATACACATCTACCAGACACTGTATGGAAATGCAAAGAGCATTAAAGTCCCCAACCTCACGGAGCTCATGGTACAGAAGAAGCATGAACGGGGTAACAGACAACCCTTGTACAAAGCAGGACTATCAAGAGAAACATCCCAGAGAACATGACATGGAGCTGGATCTTGAAGGATGGGAGGATCCTGTCAGAGAAGGGCCCAGGCAGAGGACCAAGTCACCCAAGGGGGAAGAGGGCCACAGCCTGAAACTGTTAAGGATGGCGAATCAGGAACACCGTCAGGTAGATGTGTTGGGAAACAAGATGGGAGGCAGGGAAGGACCAGTTTAAAAGCTGGGGATACTGGGTATGAAGAGTTTAAGGTTTTGCCTAGAAGGCAACATAAAGACATTGAAATATTTTAAAATAAAGTAGCGACAGAATCTGGTTTATGTTTTAGAAGACTCATTTAGCTTCAATGTTGAATCTGGATTGGAGCAGGGAAGATGCTAGGGAGATGGAGAAATTACACTGGAGGCGGTTACAGTTATCCAGGGAGAACCACGGGAAGAGCCGTGTCATGCACACCCACACCTGCTCGTACAGTGAGAAGGCTGGCGGGGGTGTTCACCCCGTGGGCCGCATACGGCCCAGGATGGCTATGAATGCGGCCCAACACAAAATTGTAAGTTTCCTTAAAACATTATGAGACTTTTTTTGCACTACATGTCACAGTGTATTTAATGTGTGGCCCAAGACAACTCTTTCTTCCAGTGTGACCCAGAGACACCAAAAGGTGGGACATCCCTGGCTACAAGAATTACTCTTCTAGGTATAGGCACGTGCTAAGCCCGACCACTTCTAGGCCCTGGCAGACATTTTGCCCTTCCGGGGACCACATGCTGAAGAGACAGCGGGACCAGGACACCACATGTTCCCCTGACTTGTTAGCACAAGTCTCCTCATTACAGGTTATTTTTAAAAAGAGGGGCTGGACTCATGAGGACAGCCATCTTAGTGTGACCCCTCTGCTTGGTGGGGAGTACAGGGCAAGATGAGATTCCCCCTCATCTCCACGTCCTCAGTAGTGGGTGCCACACCAAGCGTTCCCTCCTCTCTCCCTGCCTCTTATACACCAGGCACCAGCGATGTTGTGAAGGCCACACCATTCCGATTATACAGAATTATACATTCCGAAACCACACCTGCTCTCAGAGCTCTCAACAACAGGGCAGCAAGTGGGTACCGGTGATGGACCCCCAGCACATTGCTCTCACACTGGCAGAGAAATGTGCCCTAACAACATGTGACTGGGCAAAGAGTTAAAAGGAGCAATTTAGGCAAGTCTCTGCAATGGGTGCCAATATAGATTTATAATGAAAGGCAACCTGAGTGCTTCTAATGAATGATTCCCCTCTGCCTCCCTAAGTTGCAACAGTCATTTTAGGCTTGTCCCAACTGTTAGGCAAGTCTGCTTAGAACCAAGCTAACTAATCCCTACTTCTAATGAGAGGAGACAGAAAAGATGTGTAATGAGAATAATTTGTGGGGGACAGGGGGGTGTCTGACTTCCAAGGTTAAGGAAAACATCACAATTTCATAATTGCACTGTTGAAATCATTCCTTTCACAGGAATCAAAGGATGTCAAAGAGTTAGAGAGGTTATCACATACCCAGCAATCTAGGAATTCAAGATCATTAAGTTAAAAACTTGAAACCAAGTGTTAAAACTGGCATCTATTTCCTTTCCTGATTGATTTTAAGTTCTTTCTTTGGTAACCTAGCATATGTAGAAATAATTTTAACAGATAATCAACATTTACTGAATTACTATGTGCCAGGTACAGTGCAAAGTATTTTATGTGCATCATGCTGGTTAATCCTCAAAACCCTACCAGGTATATTCTGTTATTATACTCACTTTACAGATGAGGAACCTGACACTCAAAATGCTGTTCACAGATGTCTAAATACCGAGGGGCAGATCCAAGGTTCAAACCCATGTATGTCTGCCCACAAAGACAGCTCACTTACAAATGGCCACCCAGTCACACGCATATTACCTTTGGTGAGTAATACTTTGCTGCAGCCTGCCCCAGCAGCAGATCTCAGAATTGTCCCCAGGTTCCCAGGGTCACGGAGATTGTCACAAATCAACAATATGGGCAGTGAATGGTGAAGCTGAGTCTCTGGGAATGTCATCTTAATATGGTCAGGTTTGGCAAAAATTCCTGAGAAAACAAAATAGGCAGTTCACTTGTCTAATGTGGACATGGGGAATAACTTGACTTTTCATTTACTTATCACTTTCTGTATTCTTAATCACATGAATACATTCTGACTGGAAGAATTCAAACATAAAGTCCCACCAGTGATCCTCCACATAACTGCTTTCAATCTTGGAACGTATCCTATCCTTTCAGAACTTGTTCCATGCAGCTACCTACATACATGAACACCTACCCATATACAGGTGCTGTTATTTTTTTACACAAAAAGAAATCCTACCCTGTATTACACTGTGGTCTACTTATCTAACTCTGTAACATGTCTTGGAGAACTTAACATGTCAATACATTTGGAGCTACCTTATTCTTTTAACATGCTACTTAGTAATTTAAATGTACGTTTATCTAACTCTTCCTCAACTGACATTTAGACTATTTTTAGTTTCACCTATTATAAACAACCTTGCAATAAACAACCCTGTATGACTCTGTGCATATAGTTCCCCAGGAGAAACACCTGTTAAGTGCAATGAACAGTGTGTGTGCACTATTAACTGATGCTGCCAAACTGCCCTCCCCACAAGCTATTCCAGTTTATCCATGCCAAGAACACACAAAGGCCTATCAGTGAAAGCAATGGAATAGGAGCAGGCATCTGATGTGCTGTGAAAAGATCCTGCACTTAAGAGTAAGAGCCGGCCACCAGAGCATTCAGCGGGCAGGGAACCTTAGAAATCCTTTAACTTCTACTTGAACTGCTGTAGAGGTGAGAACTCACTACTTCTAGAGACCCCACTTACATTACTGGATTTTAGAAGTCTGACAGGTAGTGCTAGAGCTTATCTATTTCTCCCTTTATTCCCCTTCTAAAATTTGAAAGACATGGTAAGAATATGCTAAATAATATATATTTTTAAAAGCCATAAAATCACCAAAACGGTCATAGTGATGAGGGAGCTATAGAAGCCCAGGACAGGCTGGCCACTGTTAGCAGACATACCCAAAGTGGCAAGCGTGGTAAAAATGCATGGTACTTTCACTGTAGCATGGAACAGTGACCAGAGGTGTAGCTAACAAGAGTACAGTTACTTAGAGTGGGTGGAAAACTTTAATTGTCCAAGTCCCCATCCAAGGGGAGAGTTCTGAGCACAGAGGCACAGGTTACTGTGACTTGCTGGGTTACAGAAATGAGATAGTCCCCAGCATTTTCTCTCTCAACTAACAGCTGCACAGTGAGTCCACAGCAGGGATACACAGGCACAACTGGTGTGGCGGGCCCTGGGCTAACCATCAGAATCTTGAAGGTAACTCCGCTGGCCCACACCGCCCCTTACTATCAAAGGGAAACCTCTGTGTGTACCAGCATTCAATTCTCAGTCTTAAATACAGTTCCGATGTCACAAAGGCGTAAAGAATTTAATCTCTCCATACTCAGAAAAAGGTTTCTAAGCGCTAACAGACATCACAATTACATAAAACCCTAAGTTAGGTACAACCAAATGAAAACAAGCTTTCCTGTTGAAAGGGCTAAACAGGGAAATAAACTGCAGCTTATTGCGGAGATCTGCTTCTAGAAAAAGGGAGTCAATAATAGGTATCACCACACTGGCAAGGTTTTGTGGAAATGGACAGCTAAATCTTTTGATAAACACTTTCTTAATTTTTATTTGGAAATTAAAAGTTGAAGAAGTGACCTAAAAAAAAGAGGGGAAAAAAACAGTACGAGGAATAAAGAGCCAGAATACAAATGACGATGAAAAACTGGCTTCAGTTTCCACTAAAAATACTGTAAGATGAATGATTTATATAAGATTTGAGAACTGTATTTTTCTGGGTATCTTGAGAAAAGGCTAGGCAATAACATTTTGAATTTGGTTTAAATAGTATCTGTTAACCTAAAACAAGTATATACAAATAACCCCAGGTCTCTATTTCTAGTGACACACTGTATAACCACTGACCCATTATTCCTTGCGGTGTTACTAGGTCGGACCAATCTTTGATATCCTCAAATTTCACCTTAATGAGGCTGACACCTTTCAGCTTATCGCTGGGCAGCTCCTTTAGGTATTCCAGACGGCTAAAGAAGAAGACTTTTGGCACAGCACCAGCCTTGAGAGCGTCTGCAATGAGCCTGCGACCTTCCAGCAGGATCTTCCCTTGCTTTTCCCGAAATGGCCTGGACTTAACTATTGTCATTACACTGCTGTGGGTGGAAACAAAAAGACTGGTCATTAGTTAACATCCCAGATAGTGAGATATACCCAGTTCCAACAGAGACCTTCAGACAGAAACAAATTTATTCCGAGAGATACTTATTCTGCCCTCCGTACATAATAAAAACCAGCTGGTGGCACTACAATAAGTCCAGAGGTTAAGGAATCGCTGGGAGGCAGGAAAAGAAACAGGACTACTCCACAAGCTTTAGGAACACATCACCTCAGCCTTTTGTCCCCAGGTAAAGCCTTCTCGTAGCGCAGCCCCAACTCTTCCCAAGTGCTGGGCTTCTGGGATGGGGGTGCCGGAGGCGGCTGCTGCCGTCGCGGCGCGTGGGGACTGCCTTCAGCTGCCGCCTTCCGGGGCTGCTTCCCAGCGCTGGGCTTCCGTTCCGCCACCTGTCCTGATGGAAACAAGACTTTCACGGGGCTCCGCCGCAAGGCCCGGACCGAGCGCCGGGCGTCCAGGTCCCAAGTCTGGACCACCCGCAGCAACGGTCGCAAGGGCCACCGCACGCCCTTCACCAAGAGAGCCATCTTCCTACACGCCATGGTTGCGTCACGAAAGTGCGCCGGCGACGACCAATGACGTCACAGGACCGTATCCGTCATCTGTGGGTGGTGCGGAACTGTGCACACTACGGGTGTGTGGCGCTAGTGGTTATGTCGACTCGCCGAGCTCTGCACTTCGTATTTAAAGTGGGAAACCGCTTCCAGACGACGCGTTTCTATCGTGATGTCCTGGGGATGAAGGTGGGTGGGGCCGAGGGCGACTGGCGCGCGAGGGTGGCACGGGCGGCTGAGCCAGACTGGGCCGAGAGAGGACAGAAAGGAGTTTCAGCCAGAATCTGGGTGTCCGACCTTAGCCCCCGAACTTCCCGTTAGCTCTGTTGGGTTTTCAGCCTCAGGAAGAGTTTCGAGTCCTGGTTGGGATAGATGGTGTTTAAAAGGGGACGCACGCTTATTAGTCGCCTACTGTGCGCGCACACACGTCCTTTCATTTAAATTCATTCACAAATAGAAGTCGTATATTGAGCTCCTGCCACTGTGGAGCTTCCAATGTAATTGGAAAGCGAGGAAATAAACAAAAATTCCAGTGAAAAATAACTCAGCCTCTTTGGATTTGGAGCCTTTCGGGTTAGGTAATCAGCATATTTCAGAGCTCTGTTTCTCTCAGGGATGGTTTGGATAGCCTCTTGGATGCGCAGCTTCTCTGGGTGAACGCTCCAACTCTCCTCTCAGCAGTCCAGATCTAGGTGTGAGGTCAGAGCACAGTCTCCTCTCCAACACCCGGAAGCGGCCTTTCTGCAGCCCTGAGGGTGACAAACAGGTGAAAGCTATTGGGGAGTACCTGATGAGCAAAGACTTTAGAGGTACCAGAGTGCAGTTTAATATAGAGAGGGCAGAAGACATGGGGTGCAAATGTACTGTCCAGCTTCAAGGTCATACGTTGAGATTTGGTGACAAAGATGAAAATAACCTCCGTTAAAACAGCCTGGGATGGGGGTGGAAATTAGATTTGTACACAGTTAACAGTGGCGGAAGCAGAAATTTGTTAAGTGATAGAAAACCACAAAGCTCAAGAAAGTACCGTCTATGAACTAGGAAATGAGCCCTCTCCAGACACCAAATCTGCCAGCACCATGATCTTGGACTTTCAACCTTTGAAACTGTAATAAATAAATGCTTGTTGGTTATAAGCCAAAAAAGAAAGAGAAAAAAAGAAAACCACAAAGCTCTTCTTTAATGTGTGAATGTTACCTACTATTATCAAAATACAACCGAAGGAGAGACTTAACTCCAGCCGGGAGTGGTCAAGAAATAATTCATGGAGACTTTGCATTTGAGCTGACGCCGAAAGGTAGGATTTCCGCAGACTATGATTAGAGGCAATAATATTAGGAAAACTAAAGAGCCAATGCAAGGATGAAGTATGTTTGGGAAACACACTAGTTTTATGTGCCATGCCTTTAGCTTGGATTAATTAGTTGAAGTTGAGGAGGTAGGATGTCAGTACAAATAGGTTAGAACTACTTCTGGTAGTATCTTGAATTCTATGCTAAGGAGTTTAGATTTTATGCCACAGTGAGTAGGGAACTCTTGCAGTTTCGAACAGGGCAGTGATGTGATCAGAGCTGTGTTTTACTGACCTAATTTTATGGTGATGTTAATGTAACAAACGTCCAAAGCTGTAGGGAGTTTTATTGTAAGAGTTTATTTGAGCTAAACTGACACAGTGCTGGGAAGGAAGATCTCAAGTGCTCCAGAGAATGGCAGTTTTACAGTTTAAGGAGGGAACGTGAGGAAGATTACATGAAAGTGGGAGAAAGCAAGATGGCAGGATTGATTACAGGATAGTTAACAAGACTGTGTACTCTCTTGAGGGTGGTCATGCTTCTGAAGGGCCTGAAAAGAGGCATTTTAAAGGTGTGTCAACCTAGATGCACAGAAACAACGGATAGGGCTTGCTTAAGGCAAAGATAAACTTTTTACTAAAGAAGTTATATGCCTGAGACTAGCCTGCCGCCCCATGACCTGCACATTTTGAAATTTATGATCAGATCACCCTGTGAGGTTACTTTCAGTCAACTTGTCAGATTTAGTATAGAGTCCCCTTTCTGTCCACAGTGGTATTAATGGAGATTAATAAATATGATTTTTAATTGAATTTTTAAAAAATTTTATGTACAAAGAGCTAGCATTCTGCGGTAAGTTAAATGTTTTGAATGACCCACTCACAGAAGTTCATTTAGTACAACTTATGAAGCTTATGTCCTTTGTGTACTGATAGAAACACAAACGGTACATATTGAGGCCATATTTCTGGATCAGACTGTTGGTGTGGGTTTGAGCAAACACGGCAAGAACAAGAACCCTGGCCAGAATTTCTTGGATGGCTCCAGTAGAGCTGCTGGTGACACATCTTTCTCTGATGCAAGAAGGCAAAAGGAAAGAGCTCTAAATATGATTTTTAATGGTCTGTGAGAGAAGTGAGCGGAGCTTGAACTGGAGCAGTAGTAGTGAGAATCAGAAAAGAAAATAGAAATTAACAAATTGAGAGTAGACTCTCCAATGTCTCCACAACATATTAGGAGACCCAGATCTGAAGCAGCAGTCTCAGGGTTCCACAAGTACTAAGTGACAACCAGAATTTCGCATCAGACTTTTCTAATGCCGAAGGCCACTGTTTTGCTATATAGCACTGCTTCCCAATCTAAATGGATTTCACAACTTTGCTTGGTTGCCTGGCCCTTGGTGTCAAGCTGGTCTTCTTCGCCTCTGCTACTTCTAGCCTGGGAAAGATATAAAGCTTATCATCTTCTGTTTTACAAGTAAAACTTACAAATGATAATGTCTGTGTTTTGATTATTTTAGTTTGTGCTGAGTATGCTGTATGTAGTACTAGTAAAACTTTACAACTTATTCTGATTCCCTTCCCAGATCCTGCGGCATGAGGAATTTGAAGAAGGCTGCAAAGCGGCCTGCAATGGGTATGACACCTGGTTTCTTAAAATCTCCTTTAGGCTCTGAAAACCCCTGGAGAACACAAAGCACTTCCTCAAAGTGGAATAAATTAAGGAGGCAATAAATTGGGCAGCTACAGGAACACAAATAAGTATATGCTGCGGATGAAACAATGTCTTACCAAGTATATCTTAAGCTTAGTAGCCATGGCAAGCTGGAAAGTTCCAAAGCCTGGTGGGACTTACATGCTTGTTGATGGATATGCAAAAAAATAAATTAAGATTAGCTTGGAGGACTGCCTTTACAGAATTCTATTCCCTGCTTTAGAGAATAGGGAAATGAATCTTTTCCTCAAATAAGTGCCAGACAGATGGTCTTTGGAGCCTTTGGTGATGGGGCCCATGAGCACTGTCCACAACTGGACTTGTCCACCACTCTATCCCAATAGTTCTTTAGGGGAAACCTGAGGTGGATTTTGTCTGAGGTCATTGGATTCATTTACTTTCCTTTTTCTAGGCCTTATGATGGGAAATGGAGTAAAACAATGGTGGGATTTGGACCTGAGGATGATCATTTTGTTGCAGAACTGACTTACAATTATGGCATTGGAGACTACAAGCTTGGCAATGACTTTATTGTAAGTATCATTTTGTTCTGGCCTTTTGGCTACACCTTTTATTGGGATTGATACAGCTTTAGGTATGATAACTGCTGAACTGATGGCCTTTCGGTATAGTTTGGCGATTAGTTTTATGATGTTTTCTATTTGGAACAAAACTGCTTGGGTACCTTGGCTTTAGGGTAAAATGTGTCCTTCCCATATTTTGGAATCAAACTCAAGACTTACAGACTTTTTTTTTTTTAATCAGGAAATCAGGAGGCCAGAGGAGAGGGAGAAATAGAATATGCCCCCATACAGGCCACCAAAATGTTAGGGCGGTCAGTGATGTGGGCCATGAAAGAATTCACAAAGAGAAGAAAGTGTAGAGAATAAAGTTTTTATTCACTCTCCAAGAAGGGAGAGGGGCATGGTATGGAGAGATACACCAGCCTAGAGACATCTGAGAAGGAGACAAAACACCCCTAGGGGAATGATGCCTCTTGAGTGGTTAAGGGCCAGAGTCATTGGTCTGGTCAGGTCCTGATGACCATCCAGAGAAATATTCTCTCCAGAGCCGACTGTCACGATTAGTCCGGGCTGTTACAGCCAATCCTAGTCAGAGAAGAATCTGAGAGGGCTTTAAGGGTAAAGAGAAGAACGCGTTCATTCATTCAAGAATTCCAGTTATCATGCAACTGTTACAGTAATAGTATCAGCCATTTATTCAGCAGTCACTATGTGCTAAATAGAATGCCACTGGGACCAGATACGTAGCAAGACAGAAGTAACTAATGTTTACTCAGCATTTACTGAGCAAATCTGCCTCATGCTAGATGTTATTTTGGTCATTTGATCTCACTATTCCTGTTTAACTCACATTAAATATCCCCTATTTAACTCATATTACAATAATTATATCTAGATGGAAGTTTTTATGAGAATCAAATGTCTGTAGTGTTTTGTACATAGAAAGGACTGCTCAGATTCAATATATTAATATATTTGTTTTTCTCTTTTTCTCTCTCCACGTTTCTCACTAATTTATTCATTTAGCAGATATCGTGACTTATTATATGCCATGTCCCTTCTTAGGTCCTAGGGATACACTAGAGAGTAAAGCATGTTCCCTGACCTGAGGAGCTTCCTGTCTGGCGGGGGAAAACAAGTCAAGACACAACAAGAATACAGTGTGATAAGTGCTAAGATTGGGATAGGAATAGGGGGGAGTGGGACCATAGGAGAATTCCCAGCCTATTCCTGGAGAGGTGAGAGCTCAGAAAGAGCTCCCCAGAGGTGACATCTGAGCCCGGTGAGTGGAGTTGGGATGGGGGGTGAGATGAGTGTCCAGAGCGTGTGCCCTGACACAGAGGTGAGAGGGACCATGTCACTCAGGACTATGAGTAGCGCGGTCTGACTGGAACTTAGCGTGTGAAGAAGGGAGTGGGGAGAGCTGAAGCTGAAGAAGTAAGCTGAGGCCACATCATAGTAAGATGTTTTTTAGACCTTTTTCTGACAGCAGAGTGAAGCCATTTTTAAGCAGGGGAATGCAGTAGTGTGTGTGGTGTGCAAGAATCCACCTGGCCAGGGCTCGGAAATGGGGTTGGAAGGGAGCAAGACTGAAGTGTGGAAACTAGCTCCTAAGGTGCCATAAGTGGCCCGCATCTCCTTAATGCACATCTTGGTGGGAGCTGGAGAGAAGTGGATGGATTTGGGAGATGTTTAGCAGGTAGAGTTCATAGGGTTGGTGATGCAGTGTATATGAGTGTTCCTTTGTGTTTCTCCTCTTTTCTTTACTGTCCAAATTTAAATCAGGGAGAGAGAAAAGAGCCAACCCGTCTTGGTGCCATCATCATTTAACTGGCTCAAGCCACATGTTGCTTGGTGAGGCCGCAGGTGCTCGGTTCATGGGGTGAAGAGAGCAGCTTGACTGCCCACCGTGGGCCTTCCTGAGAGCCATTGGTACGGAAGTAGCCCTGGTGAAGGGCACCTTCTGTGCTTCCCAGTTCATGGAACAAAAAAGAAAACAAGTTAATTAGAACTTCCATTTATATAAAGAACTCCTGTACATTGAAAAGAAAAGGATCAACAACATGATAATTTTTATAAAAGGGCAAAAACTCCCCCGGCTGGTGTGGCTCAGTGGATTGAGTGCTGGCCTGCGAACTAAAAGGTCACCGGTTTGATTCCCATTCAGGGCACAGGCCCGAGATGCAGGCCCAATCCCCAGTTGCGGGCACATGAGAGGCAACTGGTCGCTGATTCTCTCACATAGGTTTCTCTCCCTCTCTTTCTTCCTCCCTACCCCTCTCTCTCTTAAAAAAAATAAAATCTTAAAAAAAAAGAAAGCAAATACTATGAACAGATGGTTCACAGAAAAGAAATTAGAAATGTCTCTTAAACATCGATAAAGATGTTCAACTTCCACACTTCCATTAGTCGCCTCTCAGATTGGCAAAAATAAAGTATGATTATAAACTGAGGTAGGAAGGGTATTGGAAAACTCCCACTCTTATGAATTACTAATAAAAATGTAAATCAGTACACCCCCAGTTTGGCAGTATCAAAATAATTAACACAGCCCTGGCTAGTGTGGCTCAGTGGATTGAGTGCTGACCCGTGAACCAGGGGGTCACTGATTTAGTTCTCAGTAGGGACACATGCCTGGGTTGTCGACCAGGTCCCCAGCAGGGGTTGTGCAAGAGGAAACCGCACATCGATGTTTCTCTCCCTCTCTTTCTGTCTCCCTTCCCCTCTGTCTAAAAATAAATAAGTAAAATCTTTTTAAAAATATTTTTTAAAAAGCTTTATTAATAGAGAGGTTATTTATATTTTTTTAAATAAAAGATTTATTTTTTAAGTGATTTATTTTTAGAGAGAAGGGAAGGAAGGGAGAAGAGGGAGAGAAGCATCAATGTGTGGTTGCCTCTCGCACGCCCCCTACTGGGGACCTGGCCCGCAACCCCGACCTAGAATCAAACCAGCGACCCTTTGGTTCTCAGGCTGTTGCTCAATCCACTGAGCCACACCAGCCAGGGCTAAAAATCAATCAATCTTTTAAAAAAAATAATTAATGCATTCATTCTTTGACCTTGTAGTTTCACATCTAGGAATTTAGTTTACATATACTATGTTAACACATATGTGAAATGACCTATGTATTTTTTTTAAAGACTTTATTTATTTACTTTTAGAGAGGGGGAAGGAAGGGAGGGAAACATCAATGTGCCAGAGAAGCATAGATTAGTTGGCTCTCACACGCCCTCAACTGGAGACCTGGCCTGCACCCAGGCATGTGCCCCGACTGGGAATCAACTGGCGACCTTTTGGTTCACAGGCGGTCAGTCAGTCTACCAAGCCATACCAGCCAGGGCTTGACTTATGTATTAATTTTTTTATTACAGTATTTATCCATGTAGTAAATATTTACTAAGTGCCTGCTATGTGCCAGGCACTGCTCAAGATACTTTGGATAACGAGAGAACAAAACACAAAAATCTGTGCCTTGCCTGGCAAGGGAGGGAGTCAAGGGCCTAACAGACAAAACTAATAAATAGTCTAAATAAATAAATCATGTAATATGTTATTTTAAAAGCGATCATTGTTATGGGGAAAGAACAGAGCAGAATAAGGGGACTTGGGAGCATGGGGCAGATGACTGGTTTTCATTTACAGGAGGGTGTTGAGGGAAGGTGTCAGTGAGGAGCTGACATTTGAACAAAGGCTCAAGGAGATAAGGGAGTTAGCCATGTGGGCATCTTGGGGAAGAGCACTGCAGGTAGAGAAATAGCCCGTGCAGAGCCACCAGACAGCGCCTGACATGTTCAAGGAAACTCAGGGAGGCCAGCGTGGCTGGAGTAGAGAGAGCGGGGCCGGGGGAGGGTGGTAATGGGAGGAGATGGGGTCAGATTGCATTGGGCCTTTCAGGCCATTATGAGCCATCCCTGAGTGAAATGAAAAGCCATCAAGGATTTTAGGCCGAGGAAAAACAACGCGGGATTGTTTTCTTGAGAATAGACTGACGGTAGGGTGTGTTTTAGAAGATTCACTCTGGCTGCGGAGTGACTGGTGGGTTAATGAGACGGCGGGCAGAGGGTGAGGCTCCTGCCCTGAGCCAGGCTGGAAGTGAGGCTGGCCTTGTCGGAAGGCGGAAGTGTGCATTTTTAGGTATTTTGATTACATTTAAATTAAAAGATGCCTTGATGGTAGGCATAAATTTTTTTGTTTAAAAAGCAAAAAGAAATTTCCCTTACTAGATCTTTAAAATTAGGAGAGATTACCATTGGTTTCAATTCAATGGCATTTGAATTTCTGCCCTGCAATTCATGAAGTTTGGAATCTGTGTAGGAGAAAAATGTGAGAAACCTACTTTAAAATCACAGAAGGAAATTGCGAATGCCAGTTCATTCTTACGTGACATTGTCGACATAAAAAACGTCCAGACCAGCAGAGAATGTTTATAAGAGTTTATTTGAGCCAAACCGACTACCAGGAAACAAGATCTCAAGTGCTCTGAAGAATGAGTTTTATAGTTTCTTTTATACATTTGGAACTAAGGAAGGAATGTAAGGAACATTAACAGTTAACAAGAGTATGTGCTCCCTGGAGGGTGATTGGTTACACCTCTGAGGGGCCTAGAAAAGAGGATCCCTTCTGGCATTTCAAAGGTATTAACCTAGATTCACAAGAACAGTGGACAGGGCTGGCTTTAAGACTTTCGCTAAAGACACTGTAGGCCTGGGGCATGACTCCTCACCCTGACTTGCCCAGTTGTGTGATCAGATCACCCTGTGGGGTTACTTTCGGTCACTGAACTTGCACATCCCATCTTTTGTCCCCGTTGTAAAGGTGATGGGGTTTTGTCTCATTGTCTTGTTCTGTAAAAGATCCGTTGTGGTCGCCCACATGGATGATATTACTGTTCCCATAGGGCATCACACTCGCCTCTAGCCAGGCTGTCAGCAATGCCAGGAAGCTGGAGTGGCCACTCAGTGAAGTTGCAGAAGGTGTTTTTGAAACTGAGGCTCCGGGAGGTTATAAGTTCTATCTGCAGAATCGAACTCCGCCTCAGTCAGGTAATTATACTAATAAAAGCCCTCTGTCTAAAGGCAGGTTTGATGGAAGGAGAGAGGGAGCGGGATTTCCTTATCCTGTGGAGTCTTTCTGTATTGACATGACGTGTCTTTCCCAAGCTAATGTGGTTATTTGTCCTCTGAGAAATTATATTCTTTTATGAGATCTTTATAATTATAGGGGATCTAGACTGGTAATGTAGCTATTTAGGATACTTTCAGCTGCAGATAACAAAACCCAATTCAGACTAGCTGAACAATAAGAAAATGTTTTACCTCACAAAATAGGCATTCTATAAGTAGGAAAGATTTCAACATTAGTTGACTCAGCAGCTCACAAATGGCATCAAGAACTGAAATTTGCTGTTTCTCTCGTCCATGGGGGCCCACTTCTCCCAGAGCTGGCGCTCCTCGCTGTGGTCGGTGGCTGCCAGAGCAGTCGCAGCTTCGTGCTCCCACATGCTCCTGGTAGGAGAGGGAGAGACCAACTTCCTGTTGCTCTTTTTAATGAGCAGAGCAAAGCTTCCCTAGAATCTCTCAGCGAACTTCCTGGTCAGATTTGATTCATGTGCCCACTCGTGAACCAGCCACTGACAAGAGAAATAGGATTGTCCTTAGAGCAGCTAGTCCTTTTCTCCGGAGGAGGGAGGTCAGTTTCCCAAACTGCAGTGCTGGTGCTCTGTGAGGGAGGGAGGAGCGGAAGTGAGGAGCCGCCCGCCTCCCTGAGCTGCACAGGGAGCAGGAAAGAACCTGCGTGATGTGTTTCACTTAGGGCAGGCATCCTCATCATAGTGTGTTTCCTTCCTGCAAATTCTGCTACCTGCTCTGCCCAAAATAAAAAATCCTGGTGAATAGCAAGGGCAATTCCACCTGCCATTTTACTCAGCAAATACATGCCCCTGCGTGGACCTGAGATGGGAGACATACTTCTCTTTCCTCCACTGCCGAGCCCCAAGTCCCAGAATTGCTCATCCTGAGCCTGGTTGTGTTGAATGCTTTTTCTGGTGCTCAGCAAAAGAAAGCGATGTATTCCGGGGTGGGAGGTTAGGCTGGCGCTATGGGACTTAAGGGAGATGGTATTTCTGCACTTCATTTGTCATTTTAGGGATTTATATGATTTTTTACTGTAAGTGATTATTCCTTTATATAATAACTTTAAAACTTAATTCCTGTCAGTAATTCCAGTGTACATTTTTTCCCTAACCTTAATGTTTCATTATGGAAGATGATGGCAAGCCCCACGATCCTAAGATGATTTTGTCCTTTGGAATGATAGTACCTTTAGGACATTAAAGGTACTATCCCGGCATCCCTTCAGAGGCAGGCAGCTGGAATTTGTTGATCTCTCAATGAAGGGGAAAACTAAAAAGAGCCTGCCTTGCAGAGACCCCTGAGAAACACCTTGCCTTAGGTCATGATACTGATACTCTAGCAAATGGGACGGAGGCAGTGAAAAGGGAAGGAAACGTATTAAATTTATCGTAGTTAGATGTATACTTGGAATAGGTCTTCAGAAACTCACTTTACAATATAAAAGCTTCCAGGAATGGTGTTTTAATAAAACTTAGAAGAAGAAGAAGAAGAAGGAGGAGAAGGAGGAGAAGGAGACCCACTACCCATATATACAGAGATAACCACTGTTAACATTTTAGAGTATAGCTTTCCAATCTTTTATAAAAAAATAAATGTATAATTAAATAAGTATAGCTCTTTATTCTCAGTCCATTGTCAGGGTTCCATTGCATTGCACCACAGGACAATAGACAGTTCTCTTTTGTTAGGTGTCTACATTGTCCCTTGCTTTTCGCTGTTGTGAGCGACACTGTGATGACTGCCTTTGTGATGAAAGTCCTTCACACAGCCACAGTTATGTCTTTAATTGCTGAAAGTGGGGTTGCACTTTTAAAAGCAGTATACATTTTTTAGGCTTTTAATATATTCTGTCAGATTGTTCCCCAGAAATGAACTAGTTCATACCCTACCAGTATTATATGATTGTGATTTTCCCCTTGCACTGTCACAGTCAGTGCTGCAAACTTTTAAAATTATTTGCCAGTTAGATAACAAAATGTCTTACTTGAATTCTAATTTCTTTGTGAAGTTGAATATTTTTCATATGTTCACTGACCATTCTAATTCTGGGTCTTTTGCCTGTTTTTCTAGGATATTCATCTTTTTCCTATAACTGTTTAAAGATGATTTAACTAAAAGGACTTTGTATCATATATGTTGCAAAAAATGTTTCTTACTTTGTCGTTTACTCTTTAATTTTTTAAATTTATTAATTTTAGAGAGAGGAAAGGAGGGAGAGAAACATTGATTTGTTGTTCCATTTATTTATGCATTCATTGGTTGATTCTTTCATGTGGCTTGATCGGGAACTGAACTCGCAGCGTTGGTGTATTGGGATGACTCTCTAACCAACTGAGCTATCTGGCCAGGGCTTTAATTTTGATTGTAACTTTTTTGGTTTTTGTTGTCTAGGAGTTTTCCATTTCATTTAATTAACCTAGCAATTTTCCTTCAAGTTTTTTGTATCTTGTGTCAGGTTTAATAAAGTCTTTCTCCATCCCAGAATTGTATAAACAATCACCTGTTTCTGGTATTTTTACGGTTTCATTCTTTAAACTTAATCCTTTAACCCATCAGGAAAGCATTTTGCCATTTAGTTTAAAGGTGTGACTTTTTCCCTTTAAGTTATTGAATAATGTACCCTACTGTACTGGCATAAAATTCCTTTCTTATCATAAATTCTTATATATACTTGAGCCTGTTTTGGCCTTTCTGTTCTACTCCATTGCACTGATCTATCCATTCCTGCCGTTTTATTCCCTTATAGACCCTGTGTTAAAAGTAACTCTAGCAGTGTCTGATCTTCAGAAGTCCTTAAACTACTGGTCTAATCTACTGGGAATGAAAATTTATGAAAAAGATGAAGCAAAGCAAAGGGCCCTGCTGGGCTATGCTGATAACCAGGTGAGTGACCTTGGAGAGAAATAATCTGTTACTTTGAGTTTGGCTTAAAAATGAGGTTAACATGAAGGTTTTTTCCTTAATTCCTTCACAGTGATTTAATATTTATACAGATAAACAAAACGAAGAAAATAAAATTTGCTGATAACCTCACCAAATAGATATTTGGGGATCTGTCTACTCTCAGAGGCGGAATTGCTGAGTTGGAAGAGATGTAGACAAGACTTAATACTATAATGATAATGTATTTTTATCTTTTTCTTTTAAAAAATAACCAAGCAGTTGAGCATGATTTAGTCCTTACACTTTGACCCAGCAGGTCTATTCCTAGGAATTTATTTTACATACTCATCATACATGTTCACAAAGAACTGTGTACAGTAATCTCTTGCAGCATTATTTGTAATAGCAAAATACAAGAAATAATAATCAGTGGATTGAGTACCAGCCTGTGAACCAGAAGGTTCAATTCCCTGTCAGGGCACGTGCCTGGGTTGTGGGCCAGGTTCCTAATTGGGGGCGTGTGAGAGACAACTGATCGATGTACCTCTTACACATTGATGTCTCTCTCTCCCTCTCTTTCTCCCTCTCTTGCCCTCTTTCTAAAAGTAAATAAATAAAATATTTTTTTTTAAGAAGAAAGAATCTAAACATCCTATGGATTAGAGGAATAGTTCAATGATATATGATTTATCCATTGAATTGATTACTATGCAGCTATCGAAAAGAACGAGGTAAGTCTATATGTGCTGATATGGTAACATTAATTAAAGAAAAACAAGGGACACAATAATGTGTAAATTATGCTACCGTTTGTGTAAAAAGAAAAGATGTGTGCATGCCCCGTGTCTACAGGTAGACACAGGAAACTGCTGAGTATGCCTCTGGAGTGAGAGTGGGAAGGAGACTTAGTTTTTACTTTATTCCTTCAGTACCCTGAATTTTTTTTAACCACATAACATGTTCTAAAAAATAAACCCAGCCCACCTTCTTATTTTTCAGTGTAAGTTGGAGCTACAGGGCATCAACAGTGCAGTTGATCATGCAGCAGCTTTTGGAAGACTTGCCTTTTCTTGCCCCCAGAAAGAGGTAATATTTGGTACCAAGTCTTTTGTTTAAGCTCTGTGACCAACTAGTTCAACCACTAAGTGCCTTGGGCCTCCCCTTCTTTCGCTTCATTCTGATCATGGCTTTGGTATCAAGTTCAACAGTTGTCTCAAGTGGCTGAGATAAAAAAAAATCAAACAAGTGGCTCCTAGGTTCTTTCTGGTTGACCAGATATTCCCCTGGGGCTGATAAGGACCATGGCCTGAGAGTGGTACATGACCCCTAGCTCACTTTTCTTTTTTGTTTTCCTCAAGTTGCCCGATTTAGAAGACTTGATGACAAGGGAGAAGCAGAAGATTCTGACTCCCCTGGTGAGCCTGGATACCCCAGGGAAAGCAACAGTGCAGGTGGTCATTCTGGCCGACCCCGTAAGTATTACTCAGGAGGGCTGCACCAGGGCTTTCTTTCGAGGAGTCTTTCTGCCAAATTTCTAATGGCTTTATTTGGTGTAGGATGGACATGAAATTTGCTTTGTGGGGGATGAAGCTTTTCGAGAACTTTCGAAGATGGATCCAAAGGGAAGCAAATTGTTGGATGATGTGAGTCTCATTTCTGAATTTGTATGACCAGAGGTCCAAGGAAGGTGGCATTAGTTGTGTATGGGGAAGGGCCAAAACAGCAGGGGCCAGTTCTCACTGTCAGCCATGTCCTTTGGCTTTGGGGATGACTTTTGAGCCAGGGACTTGCATCTTTATTGCCACCTATATGACTCTTCTCCAGACGCAGCATCGGTGCCTCCCCACTGCCCCCAGCTGCCGTGGGGAACCGCTGCGGCTACGTGATGATGATTCTGCTCATTGAATGGGAACGCCTGGGCATCGCCCCTTTCAATTCCTTGGCGCTTTCGGTCCTCTCTTCTCCTTCTGTTGCATCATTCTCTTCCTTTCTAGCAAATTGTCCCTTTCTACTGAATTGTTCTCAAGCTCCAGTGTCTTCCATCTTTGAAAAATCTTTTATTTACCCCATATAACTTCTCCAGATTTCTTCTTTTAAAACTCCGCCGATACACTGTTCCTACTTCTTACCTCCCATTCACGTTTCAGCCAGTACTACACTGGCTCCTATCCCTCAGTGAAATGTACGTTTTGATCTCACCAGTGACTTCCATCTTGCCGAAAATCCAGCAACGACTTTTCTGTCCTCTTCAAACTTGATTTTTTAGCAGCATCCAAGCAGCTATTCATTGCTGTGCCCAGCGTCTGACACCCCAGCATGTAGCCGGCCCTCAGTGAACGCTGCTGATGATTGAAGGAGCGAATCAGCCTTTCCTGGTTCTGCCACTTAATATCTATGTGACTGACCTCAAGCAGTTTACTTAAAATCTCTAAACTTAAGTTTTCTTATCTAAAAATTTGAGAAAATAAGATTATCTACCTGAGAGGATTGTTGTGTGGTTTATAGAGCCTGCCAGACTACCTACTGACATCATAACAGATGCTCAATTAGTGTTAATTAAAGTAGAAAATATGTAGAAAATAGGAAAATTTTAAAATTTTACCATAAAGAAAAATGGAATCTTAGGCAACCTCTCAGCTGGCAAATTTGCTAGACCCTGTCCCTGCCCTTTCATGTCATTGCCAAGTTCCTCCTCTTTCGAGCTCCATTCTCCTTTGGTTTTAGAGACCCACCATCTTCACATCTCTCTGACAGTTCCTCCTCAGTCACAGGCACCTCCTCCTGTGTCCGGTCCCACTTTGGCTGTCTGCTGTTCTCATTCTCTCACATTCTCTCTCTCCTCAGAGCAGACATTACCACCTACTCTGGTTACTTCTGCTCTCCAGCCATCCTTATTTCTCTGACTTCCTGTTTCTAGTTCCTGCTCTTCCATGAACTCCAAACAACTATTTTTTGTTGTTACTGAGGTAAAGTATACATGAATTTAAATGTACAGAAATTTAGTGCTCAATTTGATGAGTTTTGACAGTCATATATACCCATACAACTACTGCTCAAACTATAGAGTATTTTTGTCACTGCAAAAAGTTCTTTTATGTCCATTTCCAGTTAGTGCCCACCCCCACCTACCAGAGGTTTTGTCTGTCCTTGGACTGCATATAAATGGAACCATTCAGTAGGTATTCTTTTGTACCTAGCTTTTTTCACTCAACATTTTTGAGATTCCTCCATGTAATTGCATGGAGTTTGTTCTTTTTTTTATGGCTGAGTGCTATTCAATTTTATGAGTATAACAATTTTTTTTACCCATTCTTCCCATGATGGATATTTGAGTTGTTTCAGATTTTCATTTATTATAAGAAAGACTGCTGCGAACATTCTTGTGTAAATCTTCTTGTAGACAGGCATGTTTCATTTCTCTTGGATGAATATGTAGGGGTGGAATTGCTTTTACTTTATAAGACACTGCCAAACAGTCATCCAAAGTGATTGAACCTTTTGACGCTTTTATCAGCCGCGTCATATAGCCAGGGTTCCAGCTGCTCTACATCCTCACTGACATTTATATTTCTTTGGTTTTTTTGTTGTTACTTTACTAGTACATGTGAAATGGTTTCTCATTGTGATATATATTTTTAAAGACTATATATTCATTTTCAGAGGGAAGGGAGAGAGGGGGAGAAACATTGATGCACAAGGACACATCGATCTGTTGCCTCTCGCTTGACCCCACAACCCAGGCATGTGCCTTGACTGGAAATCAAACCAGTGACCTTTGGGTTCATAGGTCAGCACTCAATCCACTGAACCACACCAGCCAGGGGTCTCATTATGATTTTAATTTGCAGTTCCCTGATGACTAATGATGTTGAGCACCTTTTCATACGTTCATTAACCATTTACCTGTCTTCTTTTGTGAATTATATGGTTTTTTTGTCCATTTCTTTCCATAATAGATTTATTTTTACTGCATCATGATTAAAAATTCCAAATATACACTGAGAGTACAACAGATACCTGCGTGTCACCTATCAGCTCTGTGCCATAATTTCTCATCATTCTTTCCCACCCACCCCCCCCTTTTTTTTCTTTTGCTGGAGAATTCTAAGACAAAGCTCAGATACCATGACATTTCACAATTTAAAAGAAGTAAACATTAAGGCATTTTCTAATATACCATACTGGCATCATCACACTTAAAAAATCAACACTATATCCTTAATGTCACCTCAAATCCAGTTCTTATAAAAATTTCCCTGACCCACTAAAAGTAGTTTTATACAGTTGGTTTGCCCTATGTGTTTTTAAATTAGCTGTAATGTAATTGGACTATATAAATACAGAACAGTTTATATGATCCATTGAGTTTCATGGCAAGCTACTTGGAAGACACACCTCTGATCCATTTTCATTTTATCCATTCTAGTCTATTCTCTAATCTCTAAATATGTCTTTGCTCACATTATTTTATTTTCCTAGAGTGTCCCTTCTGTTATTTGAATATTTGCTTATTTTTAAGGCCCAATCAAATCTATTTAAAATTTTTTTGATAATTTATCTTTTCTTATTGATTTGTTGGAGTTTCAGATAGGAGTCATTTGATTTTATCAAATGCAAGCACTTTTCCCAGTTTATGGCTTGCCTGTTTATTTTCTTAATAGAGTGTTTCGAAGATCAGAAAAATTTTTAAGTCCTTTGTAAACTTTTCCTTTTATGTTTAGTGTTTTTGTGTCCAGAACCAAATTTATAGCCAATGAAACCACTTCGCCATGGATATTTCAAACTCTGTATGTCTATAACTTATCTCACCTCACATCCATTCTTCTTTCAATAATGTAAAAATAAAAGCCACTATTTATTAAGTATCTCCTATGTTCTTGATATATACCAGACTCTTAAGCGCTTCATGTCTATTCTGTATTCTTACTACAGTCCGCAGTAAGGGGTGACAGTTCCCTTTCAGGTGAGGAAACGGAGGCTCAAAAATACTGTCACCGAATATTACACATTCAGTAAGTGTAAGGACAGGCGTTTGAACAGAGATCTTTCAGGCTTTACAACCAGTTCTTTTTCCTCCTCTGTTTCTACTCTGCTCCCTCCCCTGAACAGTGCTGTCTATCTTTTATCCCAATTACTTAAGGAAGAATCCTTAGAGCCAGTTTTTTTTACATTTAATATACTTTTTACTTTTGAATAGTTCTAGATATACAAACAGAGCCATTTTTTAATATTGTTTCTCTTCATACTGAAATTCTATTAGCTATTAGTCACCAAGAGTATGAGTTTTACCTCTGAAATCTCGTTTGCCTACTTCCTTTGGAAAATGTCCTTATTATCACCCATAATACTGCAGAAGCCTCCTTCCACCATCCAGTTGATCTGTGCTGCCAGCATGTGCTTTCCAAAGCACACATCCAGTAATTTAAAAAACCTGTTTGATCTTCTGATAGCTCTTTGTTGCCTCAAAGATCCGTCCCAAACGCTTTGACAGGGCACGCCTGGCCTGTCCCTACCCTCTGATCTGTGCTCCCATTTCAGTCCCAGTGAACTGTTTCTTTTAACCAAGATTTATCTTCTTGCCTCTACCTAAGGGTTTTTCTTTTCCTCCCCTCTTATTCAGCTTATCCTTCAAAACTTGGAGGTTTTCTTCGGTTCTCCATGCTGGAGTTTGCCGTTTCCCCACTTTTTAAAATACAGAAATTCCTGCATCTTTGTGGGGGTTTTTTCTGCATATCCTTGATTTTTAAATACTTTTTATTTTCATCAAAATCCAGTAATACTGAGATTTTATGTAAGTGCAGTGCCACGACGTCTTGCCCCATCACTGAGTCCCACTGCCCAGAACAGCCATTTTCAGCATCACTGTTTCAAAATAAAAAATACATATATTTCTCTTTCATTTTCAGTTGCAGGCAACATCTTTTGACTTCTTGCTGAGGTAGATTTTACACTAATATTACACCGTTCCTCTAACCAGTTAGCGGCGCCTTTTCTTTCAGCCTGCTATCACTTTGTTTATTGTTCTATTACAGCACATGTTCCCCCTCCCATATACCTTTATGCAAAATAGTTGTTTTCTTATCTGAGTCCTTGAGCTATTTATTCTAAATGCCCTTCAAAGCCTCAAACTATATCTCTACTGCCGCACCCAAACCCAAGTTAATACCTACCTAGCTCATAATGAAAACTGACGTTTTAAAGGTATTTTTGTACTTGCTTTTTGACTGAATAAATTAATATATTTTTTATGGAAGAGCTATTTAGCATATGCTTGGTTGTACTGGATGGGAAGTTTTAAGAGACTTAGATTCTAAACCTCTACAAGCCCCACTCCATGGTCTCAACGTCATAGAGCAATAGATAAAAGGTCTCTGGTGGAATCAAAATGTATAGTTATCAACAAAGCTCCTTTTTTAATTAACTGACCCAAAATTAACCAAATAGTACCATCATCAGTGGAATAGCATGGGAAGAAGCATAGAAAAAGGAACTTGTTCCGGCACAATGGCTAAAATGTCAGGATAGCTTTTTACCTTTGGTCTCATTGTTAGACCGAGTCTCAGGAGCGCTGATGGTTCCTGAGAGCCTGCCCAGGTGCTAAGAGTGACAGCACTTTCTGCTCTGCTGAAGACCCCACAGCCTGGTGGGCTCCGTCCTTGCTCTCTGGTCAGTCAGCCTCACTTCCTGGCTGCAGACCCTTTACTCTGCAAAGTGAAAATCCACAAGCAGTCGCTCAGTACTCATCAGCATCCTCTGTCAAAGTAAACATAGTCCTCTATACTGAACAAACTTATTTCATTTGTTAATTTCTTGATTACGAACAATGCAATGAAGTACAAAGCAAACTATGTGTTTTATTTTATGGACTTAGAATATATATCCCAATTCTGTTTCCATAGGCAATGGCAGCAGATAAAAGTGATGAATGGTTTGCTAAACAAAATAAACTGAAGGCTTCAGGTTAACAGAAGTCATCCCGTGGAAGAAGCATTTTCCTTTCTAGCACCTGGGAGGTTTGACGTGTCCTTTCGTGATAAATGTTCTCACAACTTGGTTGTTTCCTGTACACGCAAGGAAGCTGGGATGGTGAAGATATGTGTGTTTTAATCTTTGAAAGCTCTGATATATTTTAGGTATAAAATCCTTTTATTTTCAATCCAGTTAGAGGAAAACCCTTGCTATAATCTGCACTGTCACTGGAATGGCACAATCTGTGTGTAACTATATTAGATGAGTAATAAATTATTTTCCAGCCTGGGGCAGCTATGTGGGACATTACTTTTGGTCAGGATGGAAGGAATTTTGATAAGCATGTGCGTTTTATGAGAACCCCTATTCAAATAAATCCAAATTGGTTGCTTATAAAGGAACTCCAGCATCTGATGATAGTGTGTTATTCTAATGCCTTACTCTGGCAGGCCTTGACAGTTAAACATTTTTTTAAAACTTTGTTCCTTGAACCAAAAGATTTGGTTAACACACCCACGTTCCTTGCTTTAAAATTTTGAGTAGCCAGAGAAAATAGACAGAAGGGCCTAATGTGCTGTGCGCTGCAACACCTGGCTCCATGCAAGCTTCCTTGTCCAAATTTTTTAAATCTTCTCAAGAAGAGAACTTGTTAAATTTCCTACAAATGGATTAGATGCTTTCCTTAACCTAAAAAGAATTTTTAAAAAATCTTTTCCTGTTGTTTTCTGTTTGGTGTTATAGAACAGATAAATTTTAATCACTGGAAACATAATCATATTGGGCATATTTATTATTAAATGTTTTTGAAGATGTCCTTCTGAAACCAAGCTGTTAATACCAACCTGTGAGAGTCATTATTTAAAGTGGTGGGCAGATTCAAATTTCAGGAAAGAAACTAGTGAGATTGGAAGGGACTGACCCAGAGGATACCAGTCCCAGAAAAAATATATGTTAAATTACTTATAATTTATAGCCTCTGCTCTTCTCCCTTGCTGGCAGGGTGGGGTGTGGAAATTTCAGGGTGAACTTCAGCTCACTTGCTTATAGGGTGATCTTAACCTTCAGTGAGAGAAAAACATCCATTTCTTTCTTCACTGCACTTTCCATTCAACTTAAATTCAAATTCTCTATGTTAAGGAAGCAATCATGAGTTTCAAAGCAAACCAAGTTATATACGTTCTTGCTTTAGACAAGTGGTCCACTTTTTTGCACTATACATGGGGAAATTAATTGTATGAGTTTTGAATAATCAAATAAACTTGTGTCTCTTTAGAATGTGATTTATTCTCAGATTTTCTATTAAAGTAATTCTTGATGCTTATCTCTAGTAATACTGTTCTTGTGAAAAAAAACAAAAAACTATACTTTCCCAGTGTATTGGGCTACTGTGATGTGGCCTTCTAAGTTTGTTATAGTAAAATTTGTGCTTTATGGAAGTACTGAATGACTAAACACATACTAGATCCCTCTTTATCTGCTTATCTTGTATTTTAACATACCCCAAATATTTTCTCATAAATGGACATTTATGCCTGATAGAAGTTAATGCTGTTTATCTACCTGGTATATTTTGGCTTTATGATATCAGCCCCCTTTTATTTACCTCATTGCATGTCATTTTTCCTGTGTTACAATCTTTAATATTTTATTCATCCTAAAACCCACTAGTGTCCAACTTTGGCCTTCTATTAAGGAATCAAAACATTTTCCTCTGCACATTGCAGCTAGTAATTTTAAACCAAAGGTTATGATTACTTTCCCACCTCTGGAGATAGTGCGATCAACCATAAAACAAAGGGATAAGAAACATGGTTTTGCCAAAGCTGGTGTTGTTAAACAGAAGAAGGTGCAAAGTTATTCCCTTTCTCCAGATTTATGTTGTGTTTTCAGGGTAGTCATTTTGTTTTTTGACTTGAGAGGTGTAGAGTCCTAGACAAGTTCAAATACACCTTGGGTATAAATCCAGAACAATTAAAAAAAGAAAGAAATCCAGAAAGATTTAGAATGGCTGTGTTGCAAGAGTTCTCCCAGGTCAGCTTAGAAGGTTAGTATGAAATCCCTATGTGCCTGACATCTTAGTGGAATTAGCAAAGCCATGGGCATTCGGCTCTCCTTTATGTGACTTTCTGCCCATCCCGCTTATCCCATAATGCCATTGTGATTTAGCACATTTTTCAGGAGGGCTCCTACTTGTCCACTGAACTGTATGGTAAGAATTAATGGGAAATTCCAGTTTGGTCAAAGATTTATTACCTTTACCCTACAGGAAATTTACTCTGGCTTCCATGTTCAGGGAAGAAGTGCCCTTGCCTCAGACCCCTTTGTAAGTTAATAGAGTCAGTGGTTCACAAGCCAAAGCAGTGTAAAAGGTATACACTGAAAAGTCTTGCTCCTATCCGACCCATCAATCCTATCCCCCTGCCTCCTACTTATTAAGCATAATATATTTATATATATATACATATTTTCTTTCCACAAAATTTTGCACGCTATGTACGTTATACCTTGCTTTAAAAGATAATGTATCTTACAGTTGCTTTCTGCAGTCCTAATTATGGTACATTTTTACTTTATCAGGTTTTACAGTGATTTACAGAATGTTCCGTTATTACTTTTTTTTTGTAATATTCATTTTTAGAGAGAGAGGAAGGGGGGAAGAAAGAGAGGGAGAGGAACATTGATGTGTGAGACACATCAATCAGTTGCCTCTCACATGCCCGCAACGGAGGTCCTGGCCCACCACCCAGGCGTGTGGCCCTGACTGAGAATTGAACCCGGTGACCTTTCATTTCACAGGCCAGCACTCAGTCCACTGAGCCACACCAGCCAATGTGGCCCTTGCCCAGTTTTTTGTTGTAAGGAATAGTTCTTTAGTCACCATTGTGTTCATTCTTAAGTAATGTACTTAGCCTATAGCAACTTCTGTGAACAGATCTCAAAGATACCTGGTGAGGTCTGGTTTCCTTTGACTTTCCTCTGAAGTCTTTATGGTTGTTGCTTCTGTTGTTTAATGGTCCTGCATGAACTGGACCTAATCTGATGTCATGATTTACGAAAATAGTTTTGAATTGAGGAAAAGTTCCATTCCACTGCAGACCTATTGCTTTGAAATGTCTCTAATGATACCATTTAGCACTCTGTATCCCAGGGCAGCATTGTGAATTGATCCCTATGTGATAATCAATACTAAGGAGTAGAAGCTGAGCTCAGAGACTCTGGCCCTTGCATGGGTCAAGGGTTTGTGGTGCTCCGAAAACAAATCCTGTATACATACATGTACATACTGTCCCACAAATATCCCCAAGTAGAAAGGAGGATTAGCTCTGCAGCAGTCCCAAGAAAATTTTGGTCACTAGACCTTAGATGAGTGTTTCAGAGGTGGGATTTTGAAACCGTCTGCTCCGGTGTTTCTCAGCTGCTGTGTTGTTGGGATGCTGAGCTGTAGGTCCTGTTGTCTGGGGGACGAGGCAAGTGGGGCGGGGCCATTGGGAGCTATTTTGCATATGTGAAGGACTTGGCCGGTGTTTTAGTAATATTAAAAAGCTGTGGCTGCCCTCAGAGCCATGGAGATGGGCATGACTAACCTGTAACACTGTATAGCCAGAGGGGCTTCCTGCAGCTGCCAGAGCGGCTTGGAGGCCGTGGCCTTGTCTAACAATGGCAGCTGAGAAAGGCAGAGGAAACCAGTCTACTGGCAGGTGTAACCTAGTGTAGAAGTCAGAAATGGGGTTGCAGAGGAAGATCTGCACAAGGATTTAAACCCAAGCGTGACAGCCATGCTGGGGCTTTTTAACACATGGTTTGGGAGCGGAAAGGTGGCTTTCTTGACCACCAGGATGACATGGTTTTGGATTAGGAACGGGAGCCTAGCCGAGCTACGGACTTCTATTTCTTTTCCTGGGATACAGTGCCCCTGACTTACCTGGTTTGGCAAGGGACTTTGGGATTTAACGATGACAATCCACCGTTACTCTGAACCTGTATAACTTTTGAATAAATCGTTCCTTTCCTTTTTACCAAACTCTGGCATTGAGTGCCACAGTTCTTAGGGCAAAAAGAACCATAAAGTAACAAGACTCCTAGGGGCAGGGTGAGGGTCGGGTCCCATAACATTGTGATGCATCAGTTACTTCACTAAAAGTCTGACTTCCCTCAAAACATTAACTTAATGAGGCCTGTGTTCCAGTAGGGGCTTTTGGTAGTAGGACTTTAGCTTTTTGGAAGACAGAGCCCTCTTCTCCTCCCAAATGTTGGGTTAGTAGTGAATGAGCAGCCCCTGAAGAGATAAGGGGCCTCAGCCTCCTCTTCTTCCCCCCTCCGCGGGAAGCCGAGCCTCTCTCACTAACCTCAAACCTTGGGCATGTTCATAGCATGAGTCTTTCTCCACCCCTCTACTCCTGCCAAATATCTACATATGATCTGAGAACAGGAAAGCTGGGAACACAGAATCATACTGAAAGCCAGTTTTGATGGAACTTTCGCTAGAGGAGAGATGCTTTTTATACACATTTTGGACAGCTCCCCAGGATTCTCACAGTCACTTTGAGTTTGCTTTTCCAACAGCAGACATAACACTTTCATGCAGTTAAAGTAATTTATTGATGTCTCAGCCTTGGTTGCTACGGTTTCTGGGCATTTCAGCCAGCAAGGTCTTTCGCGAAGCCCATTTCCCTACCAGAACCATGCTATTGTACTTCATTCTGTTTGACACTTTGTCCTTCTCAACCAGTTTCCTTTTTTTTCAGTTCTTCTACTTTAGCAATGTAGATCTTCATGGCATCCACCTTGGACATCCCTTTTTTCTTGTTCCATGCCTCCCACTTGGCCTTGGCTTTCACATCTGTGGCAGGTGGGGCAGGGATGTTGCAGTCGCCCTTGGTGGCTTGTTTGTAGAAGCTATACACCAACAGCTTCTCCTGATCATTCACAGGTCCCTTCAATTGCTTTACAGCAGCGCAGGCCAGCTCAAACTCCACTTGGCTCATTGCGGTAACTGAGGCTGGGTCCCTGTCTTTTCTAGTGATACCTGGTGCTAGAAGCCGGTGGGCGGCGAGTTAAAAAGCACTCAAGGCTGGTGATTAAGTCTGGGGAGAAGAGAAAGGGAGAAAAGCAGACAGGGTAGTATGTGGAAAGAACATATCTATGTGTTCTCAAGGAGAAATGTGCGTTTTTATAAAGTACACATTATAAACTGGGGCCGGCTGGATTGGATCTCACCCCGCAGTGGTTCTGGCTCGCACAGCACATTTTCTGGAGAAGATATTAACATGAATGTCTTTCAAAAGCATCTCTGATAACAGAAAATGAAGGACCTGCAGCTGTGGTCTGAAGGAGGCGTACTGGGGGCGATTAAGAGGCTGTGATGCTAGTTGGTCACAGTGAGACCAGAAGACCCGCTGCGGGGGGGGAAGCCTGTTATCACAGAGGGGCGCGTCCGTGCTGGTTAGTGGGCAGCCTGGCTGGCAATGGACATTCAGCGTGGGGTTACTGGGTGAAGCCGAATGCGTGGCCAGAGACCCACTGGGATCCGGAAGCAGGGCGGGCCAGGACACTGGAAATGGGTGGCTGAGCGAAAGAGCGGAACTGGAAAAGGCCGGACTCAGGAGCTAGGGTCGACACCCGTGAAGACGGAGGGGCGGGGCACGCAGCGGCCAGAGGGCGAAGCGGATACTAGCCTGTTGGAGGATTGCAGACCTAGGGCCGACAGGGGGCGCTGTGGGCTTGGCGGCCTGGACGCCGCGGGCTCTTAAGTGAGGACCGCGCGTGCGCGCGGAGCGGCGGGAGTCGGCTGCTGAACCGCGCGGAGCCGGAGCTGAGACTGTGGGCGGGGACTGAGGCGCGGCCTACTGTCCCGCCCGCCTGGGACCGCCCATTGTGCCGTGGTGCCTGCGCAATACTCGTCGCCTTGCGGGGGAGGGGCGGTCAGTGCTGCTACCTGCGACGGCGCCATGGACCTAGGTGGGTGTCTGTGTTCCCCTTCCCTGAGTCCGCCTGAGCCGCGTCCCGCGACCGGAGACCAGGACGTCGCTGAGTGGACCTAGGCTAATTGAAATCTCCCGGTGGGGAAGGGGTTTGGGAGAGCTGGGGTATCTCCAGAGACCAGGGGTCGTGAGACCCGAGGCTAGCCTCGGCCCCGCTGCTCCTTGGCTCGTCTCTTGGCTCCTCGGCCCCTTTCCACATGAAGGGCCAAACGGGTGTGAAGTTAGATTTCCTGACAGTGCAGAGGGTTCGTGCACGTGCTTTGGGAAATGCCGGGCTTAGAGGACTAAGGAATCCCCGAGGAATCCCGGATGCCCAACTGTCTCATTCGTTGAATGTCTGATAAGTTCTTGAGCAAGTGATAAAATGGATACGATAATGTATCCACTTCAGAGTTTGGGCGAGTTTTCATTGAGATCACATATGTACACTGCCCGGTTCAGGACCTTGCACGCAGCTAGCGTTTATCAGACTAGTAGTTGGGAGCTGTTGTGGCAGCTGAGGTGGCATGTACACCTTCATTCAGAATCCTCAGAGGCAAAGTTTGGAAGAAGGGAGGGAGGAGCTGGTATAAATCGGTGGCTCCTTACCCAGCCTCTTACTCTTCTGGACATGCTTCTACGGGGATAAGACCAGGAACCTGCCCTGGGAGAGCCGGGGTGAGGCATCCCACGGTGTACCAGTAATACTAGGCTGTGAAGATAAGTTCTGGTGGAAGTCTTTTAAGTGGTGGAATGATAGGGAGAGTTTGGAGCCCTACACCTATGCATGATTTCTGCCCAACAGCTTTGTGGTTGCAACATCCCGAGCAAATTGTTTCTGCGTCTCAATGTTCCCTTCTATAAAACAGGAATAACATAGTTCTCAAAAGGGTTGATTTGAAGATTTAAAGAGATCTTACTTGTGTACCACCATGTACCGAATGACACTTAATCAATGTAAAGGAGTGGGAACTCACAAGCACCAGTTAACCAGTAGTGATAAAACACTTGGGGAATTATCTAGCTATTAACAGCTCCTGGGGCTTATTTCTTTAAGTGACACATGTATTTACTTAGTGTCTCTGGAAAGTAGTTGTTGGGGCCAGACATCTCAGCTGAACTGATAGCGCAATAACATTCAATTTAGAAAGTCATAGGGAACATATTTTGGTGCCCTGAAGACTAGCCTGAGCTATAAAGAAAGTCCAGAACCCACAGAGAGACCCCTTCAGTAGCCTAACCCTCCCTGGGAGTCAGCCTTGGCCACTGGGGGCCAAGGTGGATAGACTTCACCTGTGGGCTGCATAGAAGTGCTGATCCCTTGGCCTTTTGCTGCTCCCATAAATGGTCGAAGGAGCAGAATAGTCTTTAGTCTGCTAGAATCAGGAGTGCCTCTGTTGGCCCTTGGCCTGGGAAGATGGGCTATTGGGGATATGATGGACTGGGAAAGGGGAGAGGAGTGAGGAATATTGAATGGTGAGCAGTGTTTGTGCTCTGATTTAATTTTTGGGCCAGTGGAAACACCTCTGAGAAAGATCTATGCCTTTTCATGTTCCTGAGTTCAGGGAGGCCAAGAATAGTGACAAGATTCTGATCCTCTCAGTAATCGAAAGGTTTGGGGAAGACCAGCATTTATTGAGCACTTCATCAGGTTCTCTGGATCCTGATTTTTAGTGTAGCTGTATCTTGTTTAACTGTCACCATCCCTGGGAGATGGGATCAGGAGCTAACAGCACCAGCCCAGTGCCAAGGGCTTGACTAGTATGTATCATTTGATTCTCAAAATCACTATATGGAGTTTGTATTATTCCCACATATGCAGAAGGGAGGCTCAGAGAAGTTATCTGTCCAAGATCACACTGCTTTTGAATGGCTGAGCTAAACTCATGTCTGATTAAAAATCCCAAGACACCTTCCTTGATAATTCGGTGTTAGTTCATGGCTTACTGAAGAAAGGACTTTTCTTTCTTAATGTAGTGTGTGTGTGTGTGTGTGTGTGGTTTTTGTTTACCACTTGGTTTCTGCCAGAGAACCAGGGACATGAGTAACTGTTTTCCTCGATGGAAGAAGCCATGGGGTGAATCGTTTCCCAGAAAGGCAGAGCAGTTGAAAGCTATTTGCAGGACAAGGCTATTAAGAGAAAAGGGGGAAAGTAGGGTTTGTCTGACTGCTTCTGTGCGTACAGCTGAATTTTATATCCTGCAATATATATTTGGTGGCCCCTGTAGTTTGATACTTTCCTTGTGCTATCTCTCTAAACCCTTCCCCAAATCCCCTGCTGGCCCATCTTTTGCTTGAGGGTGGAGGAGTCTAGCCTCTGTAGTCCAGCTTTTCCTGCAGGATCTCATTCTCTTCATTGGTTCCGTTGATTCCCTCTGGGTCACATTGATCCCCTCTGACTTTCCTCCTCAGCTTCAACCATGCATTTCCATTGCTGGAGGGCATTGCTCCCTTAATGTTGTACCTCAAATTCCAAATAACCAAAACGTAACAGTGCTCCCTCCAAACTTTTCTGAGTCTCCTGTATTCTCTGTTTCTAGTAGTGCCTGTTGTCTTTCAAGGTTCAACCTAGAGAGTTTGGGAGTCCTTTTTTAGTCCTTGGGTAGGTCCTTTTGACTCCAGCTCTGCAGTGGCTCCTAGAAACATCGTTTTCATCCCCCTCTTCCACTGATCCTATTTAGAACTCTTCTCTAACTTTGATCATGACAGCCAGCTTACTAACCGCTATCTCTCCTAATCTCTGCTTACTATTTTGAAATTTTTCACCACACTCTGTCTTACTCGGCTTCTCTCTGTGCAGGACCCTTGAATATCTGTGAAGAAATGGCTATTTTGCATGGAGGCTTTTTGCTGGCCGAGCAGCTATGCCGTCCCAAAGCACTGGCAGAATTGACAAAGTCTGACTGGGAGCATGTTGGGCAGCCCATCGTGGAGGCCTTGAGGGAAATCTCCTCCGCCACCGCATGCTCCCAGTCCCTGGCCTGGAAGAGGAAAGCTCTGGTGATCATCTGGGCCAAGGTTCTTCAGCCCTACCCTGTCACCCTTTCTGACACTGAAACTCGGTGGCAGGAAGATGTGTTTTTCTCAGTAGGCAACATGATCCCTACCATTAATCACACGGTCCTTTTTGAGCTGCTGAAGTCCCTGGAAGCTTCTGGACTCTTTATCCAGCTCCTGTTGGCCCTCCCCACTACCATCTGCCGTGCAGAACTAGAGCACTTTTTGGAGCACATGGCTGTTGACACTTCTTCAAAGGATGTGGCCTTCTTCCTCGATGTCTGGTGGGAAATGATGAAGCACAAGGGCAGTCAGCAGGACCCCCTGCTCTCCCAGTTCAGGGCAGTGGCCCATAAGTACTTGTCCTTCTCAGATGAGTTCTCCCACCCTCCAAAGAGGTTTAAGTCAGACCCAGATGTGTGTCCTACCATGCCCTTGTTGGCCATGCTGCTCACTGGGCTGAAGCAAATTCAAAACAGAATCCTGTGCCCCAGGATGAAGTGCTGTGCGTTAGCCAACTTGGCTGACATGCTGACTGTGTTTGCACTGATGGAGGACGACCCTCAGGAAGTGTCTGCAACTGTGTATCTAGACAAACTGGCCATGGTGATCTCTGTGTGGAATTCAGACACCCAGAACCCGTATCACCAACAGGCACTGGCAGAGAAGGTAAAGGAGGCAGAACGGGACGTCAACCTGAGCTCGCTGGCCAGGCTTCCGAATGAAACAGTTTTTGTTGGGTTCGAGTTCATGCGCAGCCTCCTGCGGGAGTGGGGGGAGGAGCTGCAGGCCATGCTCAGCAGCACCCAGGGGACAAATTATGACAGCTACCGGCTGTGTGACAGTCTGACTTCCTTCAGCCAGAACTTGAAGGTCTACCTGGATACCACCAGCTTGTCCAAGGAGGAGAGGCAGGTGGTCTCTGAAGTGGCAGAGCGCGTTGGGGATTTCCTGAGGAAAACGAACAGGGCACTAAACAAGGGCGTGGACAAGGACATCACTGCCTCGATCGCCATGGCCATTATTGAGCAAAAGATGGATCGGCATATGGAAATGTGCTACGTTTTTGCTTCTGAGAAGAAGTGGGCCTTCTCGGACGAGTGGCTAGCCTGCCTGGTTAGCAACCAGGCTCTCTTCCGAGAGCCAGATTTGGTGTTAAAGCTACTGGAAACAGTGGCAGAAGTCAGAATGACCAACAGAGCCATCCCCGAATCTCAGATCAAACAAGTTATCAACTTGATCCTAGAATGTTATGCAGACCTCTCACTGCCAGACAAAAATAAAGTCCTCTCAGGTGTCCTGGTTTCCTGGGGGCGAAAGGGCCTCTCTGAGAAGTTGTTGGCCTGCTTGGAGGGGTTTCAGGAAGACCTCAACACGACTTTTAATCAGCTCGCCCAGAGTGCTTCCGAACAGGGCTTGGCTAAAGCTGTAGCGTCTGTGGCCCGCCTGGTGATACTGCACCCAGAGATCACAGTGAAGAAAATGTGCAGCATGGCTGTGGTCAGTCTCGGTACCCACAAATTCCTGGCTCAGATTCTCACCGCCTTCCCCGCCCTCCGGTTCACGGAAGAGCAGGGTCCAAATCCATCCACCACTTTCGTGGTGTCGTGCCTGAAAGAAACCGTCTGGACCAAGTTCTCTACACCCAAGGAAGAAAAGCAGTTTTTGGAACTCCTGAGATGCCTGATGAGTCCCGTGAAGCCCCAGGGGATTCCAGTCGCTGCTCTTCTTGAGCCAGATGAGGTGCTGAGGGAATTCGTCCTTCCTTTCTTGACGCTCGATGTACAAGAGGTAGACCTCAGTCTGAAGATCTTCATCCAGACTCTGGAAGCAAACGCCTGCTTAGAGGAATACTGGCTCCAGACCTGCAGTCCGTTCCCCCTCATCTTCAGCTTGTGCCAGCTCCTGGACTGCTTCAGCAAATACTGGCAGCTCCCCAAGGAGAAGCGGTGCCTCTCTCTGGAGGGGAAGGATCTGGTGATCCGTATCCTGGAGCTCCTCTGTGAAATTGTATTAGCTAACGCCGAGACCTTCTCCCCGGACTCCTGGATCAAGTCCCTGTCCTGGCTCCACCGGAAGTTGGAGCAGCTAGACTGGACTGTGGGCCTGAGACTGAAGAACTTCTTTCAGGGCCACTTCAAGTGTGAGGTGCCAGCCACACTTTTTGAGATCTGTAAGCTTACCGAGGATGAGTGGACCTCCCAGGCTCACCCTGGGTATGGGCCAGGCACAGGGCTCCTGGCCTGGATGGAGTGCTGCTGCACCTCCAAAAACATCTCTGAGCAGATGCTCTCCCTCTTGGTGGTGGGTGTGGACAACCCTGAGGAGGTCCGATTGTTCAGCAAGGGCTTTCTGGTAGCCCTGGTGCAAGTCATGCCTTGGTGCAGCACCCAGGAATGGCAGTGCCTTTTCCAGTTGACCAGGAGGCTTTTGGAGAAGCAGCTCCTGCATGTCCCTTACAGCTTGGAATATATTCAGTTTGTTCCTCTGCTTAACCTGAAGCCCTTGGCCCAGGAGCTCCAACTCTCCGTACTCCTCCTGAGAGCTTTCCAGTTTCTCTGCAGTCAGAGTTGTCGTAACTGGCTTCCTATGGAAGGCTGGAGCCATGTAGTCAAACTCCTCTGTAGCAGTCTGACCAACCTCCTGGACTCTGTTAGGTTGATACAGTCAGTTGGCCCTTGGGCCCAAGGACAAGAACAGGACCTGACCCAGGAAGTCCTGTTTTTTTATACCCAGGTATTTTGTCATGTTCTGCACATCATGGCCATGCTCCACCAAGAGGTGTGTGAACCACTGTACGTTTTGGCCTTGGAAATCCTCACCTGCTATGAAACCCTGAGCAAGACCAATCCTTCTATTAGCGCCTTACTCCAGAAGGTAAATGAGCAGCACTTCCTAAAGTCCATTGCCAAAAACATTAGCCCTGAGGAGCGGCGCCAAACCCTGCTGCAGAAGATCAGCAACTTCTGATCTTCGTAGATCGGAAAACAGCTGGGCTTCCACTGGGTGGAGTCTATAGGGGCTAGAGCCGAGAAACACAAACTTTTCAGGTATGTGAAATTGTGCACAAGCTGAAAAGTTTATGGCAATAGCAGTGTAAAGGAAATAGTTTCTTAGGTATTTGTAACATACAAACTATAATAAAATTCTCATTTTGAGTTATCTTGTCTCTCTCGAGTCTCGATAGTCTAGGCTTGGGTACACTGAAATTGGACTCAGCTGGAGTCTTAAAGGTCAAATCAAGCTGGGAGGAACATGTTTGTAACTGGGCTTCTCCAACCTAAAATTTGGTAAGTCCAAAGGTGAAACCACCCAAGTGGAAAAATTATAAGGTAGGTGTGTTCTTTTGCACTGCAACCCTCTCCAAGAGTCATTTTGTGGTCTTTTGGAAAGGGCAGCAGTTAGGAAAAGAACTATTCTGCCACCAGTAGGCCATGTGATTTGTGTACCCAGAAGGCCTGTACCACTGTAAAAGGGTAAAAGGAGGGTTGGACCAAGAAAATTTGGCATTGGGGGTAGATTAAGGACCTCAGGAAAATGAGTGGCTTCTGAATTGAGGATTCTGCCATAACTCCAACCATTCAGTGGATCCAGAGAAGCTATGCTAACACTAGGTTTGGTAAGCACAGCAGGGATGTGCTCAAAGGATGAGTGTAATTATCGTCTGCCCAGAGTAGTTGTCATGGTTCTGAAGAATGAGTGGGAGCAGGGAATGGTGTCTGCAAACACATAAAAATGCAAATTGAAGGTGTCCGGGGCCTATTACAGAACTGTGAGGACTGGTTGGTGAGGCATTTAATTTGGGAGGCAAGGAAGGGAAAAGGATGTACTCTAACACCTCCTTCATATCCATGCCCTCACTTAAAGCGGGGCATTATTCAGGTGCCCTCCCTCACTTACAGTGGGCTGGCTCTGGGGCCTGTGGTTGGTCTTCTGCCCTCCCAGTTTCTAATTGGGATTTGCCTAGGAAGAGAAAAAAGGGCCTAAAGTTAAATAGCCCTGGGATTTACCTAGGAAGAGAAAAAAGGGCCTAAAGTTAAAGAGCCCTGGGATTGAATGCTAGGACCCTGCAGTGTGTTGGAATCATGAATCACAGAAACTGTTAGAGTGAGGCATGAGGTAGGCACTCATGGAGGCTGAAAGCATTAACCCATCCCCTTCCCCTTAAACCTTACCTTTGCCAGTTACATGGATATCAACACAGACCAGAAACACTACCACACAGTAGCCAGTGAAGTCAGGTCACAGGATGGGTCTTAACAGGAAGTCAGTATTGATGTAGTATATTTCACAAATGAGAATAAGTTGGGAAGTGTTAGTGCAATTTAATCACCACAGGGGTGATTTATACAAGATACACTGACAGTGAAAAAAAAAAAAAAAAATTACAGCATTTTGCATTTTTTAAATGGCACCCATTAAAGACAGCAATATTCAAAATATTTGAAGCACTGTTACATATTCAGTACTTTAAAAGTTCATGGACAACAATGAATTAAAAGGCACTTTTTAAAAATCTAGCTTCTCACTACCACTTGAAAAAAATTTCATGGTAGCACAGTGTCTAAAACCCATCCTAGCTGATAAGGAATGACTGGCACCAGAGAATCCCATTTGCAAATGGTAGTGGAGTCAGTCCGTAGGACATATTTTGGCCAGGACTGTCATGCACTCTTGCTCGCCAGCCTGTGGCTAAATGGTGGTACATCCGCATAGGAACAGACTTTGGACCCCAAGCTCTGGATTATCAGGATGCAGTCTAGATGCAGCTGCTCATGGTCTGGAATACAGAAGTCCATTTCCCCTTCATGTGAAAAGGACTGTCAAAGAGTGGGGTTATCCAGTAAATAGCTTGGTAGCCATCTTTTCACTTCACCCCTATAGTTTTTAACAAGAGCATCCTGTTAGCTGGGCTTGAAAGGGAATAGTATTTGTGACTGTTTACAACAAACTCACAAGTTTGACACTGGTCTTATAAAGTCAGCCAGCAAAGATGCTGACCTGTTAGCCTCCCTACCTACTCAAGTGCTTCAGGTTTCCATCTCTGCCTCTGACCCCGTCCCCCCACCCCCGCCACACTAATGAGACTTCTGATTGGAAGTCAGTAGGCATGAGAATTCAATGTTGGCACATGGATGAAAGAATGAGGCAAAAGACCAATGGATTATCTAGTAAACAATAAAAAACTACCTACCCACAACGATTTCGCCAGGCCGACATCATAAATTATTTCAAGAACCAAGTCATCACTTGCTTCTGCTGGCCCAGATGTGTGGATATTGCCCTGAGTGTTTGCCAAAGTGGGTAGCCGTCAATATTAGGGCCAGTTGGGTGCCCGGGCACTTATCATCCAGGTCCACCTGTCTCCACATCCCATGCTTCTACCTCCGAGAGCCCTTGAGATAAGACCCAAGGAAGGACCCTTGGGCTTGCATTATTCTTGCTGCCAGTGGAGATCTGACAGGATCCACTGGTTGTTACTAAGAAAAAAAGTGCTTTTGCAAAAGGGGCAGGTTAGAAGAGGGAGGTAATACGAATATCCTTTAGGAAAACTCAAACCCATCTGCTTATCAATACCCAAAAGGCTGAGGCCACCCAGGGCACAGTTTGGTCCGTGAAATACTGAGTGGAAGAGGCAGCTAGAGTGAGGAGGCACCCGCACTGCCTGACTCCTGGGAGCGATTATCCATCCTTTTCGGCTGGGGGAGTGTCAAAGAGCCGGGCAGCCTTCTTGCACAGGAGAGAAAACCAGTAGATCTGGGGAGCAATGAGGAAGGCATTGGCCACATTGCAGAAGAAAGGGATCCTGAATGGCACTTGGAGCAGGCTTAGTTTCATCTGTTGGCCATATGAGCAGTACATGAAGGGGAAAAGAAGGATCCGACAGCAAAAGAAGGTGGTCAGCGTGAGGATCCCGTTCACCTTATACAGAAGGGTGTGCTGCTGCTTTAGCTGCAAAAGAAGAGGGAAGGAGAATGCAGAGTCACCAAGAGGTTGGGCCTTCAGGAAATGACTAGCCCAAGTCCCACAGCAGTACAGGCCAAATGTCTAGCTTTCTGACACTTGGAGAAGTTGGTTGAGCACTGCTCTTTATATATGCATATAGCTTTGTAGGTTTTCCAACAGTGATGCTGAATTTGACCTAAGCCACCCAACTGACAGGAACAGTGGATAAGAGAAAATCTATGGCCAGGAAAAAAAAAAAAAACACATGAAGGGCTGTATCAAATTTGAATCAAACATACAATTTTGTCCCCACTGGCTTGGAAGACCAGTTGACCGTTAAGTCTGTTCAAGGGTCTCCTACCCCACTATTTCTAGCACTAAGAGATTTCTCCAAGCCCCACAATCTACCAAGGAAAAGCAGAGACTGTGCCCCTGCACTATTTCTGCCATTTCATTCATACGTGCCTGAATCAGAATTTTGCCCAGCGACACAAATGGAGTGCTCAGCTCTGCCGTGAAGATGCAGCCAACAAAGAAGTCCCCCTGGGCTCCCCTAAGCTTCTATAGAGGAAAAGAGGAAAAAGGGAAATAAGACATGGAAGTTAAGGAACCACTGGAAGGAAAATTCTAACTAGGGCTGTTGAAAAAGGGTAACAGTGAGAGACCATGCAGGGAAAGGGAAATGCTAAGTAGGCAAGTGCAGACCCATTTAATACTCTGCTGCTTCCACTGCAATGGTACTTTGATGGTTGAATCGCTAGGATCCAGAGGCAACTTCTGATCGGCTGATTGCATCACACACCAAGCTTTCTCTGAATTTCAATGTCAGCCGGAAGGAACTCTGCAGCCTACTTTTGGGTATCTAACTTAGTCATGCCAAGGGCACTTAGCCAGGTCAGTTCAACAAAATATGTGCCAGACCCTGTGCTAGATGTTAGGGAGACTGACTTCTTAAAGAATATAATGTGCCCTACCCTCTCCTTTTATCTTTTCAAGAAAGCAGTATATGGCACAGTAGAATAACAGCTCTGTCATTTAGTACCACTGAGTGAGCTACGGAAACTCTTACAGCCCCAGTTTCTTCATCTGTGGTACAGGCTAACAATTTCTAATGTTATTTCTAATCATTTCTAATTATTAGCAGAAAGCTATGAGCTTTTACATAAAGTGCGTGTCACCTGGTAGGCACTCAAAAATTACTAGTTTCCTCTCTGCATTCCCATATTTTCTTGGGTGAAGTTTTTATGGGGAAAATGGATCGGGGGGGAAGTTATGAGGCTTTTTGCTTTGAGAGTCTGCTTTTGTGACATCAAAATAATGCATACAGTAGTCTCTGGCACTGTTAGGGCAAATAATCAGTTGACTGAGCTACTCATTTTTTAAAAATTCGTATGTTGTATTTTACATTGCTTTTACATTGTATGAACTAAAGACAGAACCTTTGGCAAAGGCAAGGGAGTCACAAAGGGCTGGGGGACTGCTGGCAAGGCTGATCACAAACATTTCTACAAGAGGTGCATGGGGGGTTCAACTTGGGAAGCAGTTGGCACGACAAGAGTGGGTGAGGTTGGAAAGCAAAGGAAAAGGGGGCTAATCCTGACTCCTAAGTATTGGTCTTCAGTGGGAGAAATGAGTGACCTAAACGGCTGGTGGAGGCCATACCTGTGCAATTGGCACAAGGACCAACACAATGACCACATGGTGCGTGATCATGAGGCGGTTTTTACTTAGGTAGTTTCGAAAAATGGTGAGGGAGTCTCTGCGGTTCTGTTCCCTGGTTCGGTACCATTCACACAGGTACATGGCGTAGGTGTCATAGACCATATATGGAATCAAAATCCAGACATATTCTTGGGCAAGCCAGTGCCTGAAAGAAAGCATATGAATGGTCCGTAAAATACTTATGGATACCAATTATGAAGGCAGGCTCAAAGCCAGCCTCTTCTCAAACACATTTCCTTCAGCTTTGTATTAATCAGATGTTTTTACTCCAGATACTTTACAGTGAAGATGCTGAAGTTGATAGAGTGAACAACTTTCTCTAAATTACAGGGAAAATTCATGTCAAAGGCAGAAAGCACCCATGTGTTTAAGTGACTCACTATTTGCCTGATTTAGCTACTTATTTATAATGGATTTTCTAGCATTTTGTGATATAAGCTGACTTTGATATTAATATCTCTACCAATGATTCAACAGCCCCACCAAGAAACTGGTTTGGAAGGTGTCCCGAATCCCAATCCAATATTTCCAGTTTAACTCTACTCATTGCTCAACAGTTGGGAGTTTCCTCTTGTGTCTGCTTGTAACCCCACTGTAGGGAGTTTCTGGCAAGCAACCCTGGCCATTTTCTTTACAATTCTATGGCTAATCCCAATTCCACTCATTAAGAAAAATGTATCTGGAAATGAGCCCAGAGCTCAAGGACTACCTTATAGAAGCCAGATATCAAAAGAGAAGTTAGGACAAAAGACAAGTGTTCCCATTTACTTCACCAAAGGGGGTGAATCAATATTTGCTGAGTCAAAATGACAGTTTATCACTGTCCTAGAGCAGATTAGAAGGAAAATCTAGAATTTCTACAATTTTGTTCCCAAATGATAAATCATAATTCTATAGAAAATTGATGTGGAAAAACATCTAAATTGAAAAATGATGTGGGAAAAAAATCTAAATCTATGCTGGGAAGAATCAGTCACTAAATCAGCAAATTTTTATTGAGCACCATGTGTTAGGTAGAAGAAACAATTCAGTTTTATGGTTTTCAAACTACCTGAACATCAGAATCACTTGCAGTGCTTGTCAAGGCTCCGCCCCCCAGACTTTTTTTTTTTTAATTTATTCTAGAGAGAAAGAGGGGAGGAGAGAAAAAAAAAAGAACGCTGATTTGTTGTTCCACTTATTTATGTATGCATTGGTTGCTTCTTGCATGTGCTCTGACAGGACCTTGAACCCACAACTTTGGCATATCCAGATGATGCTCTGACCAAATGAGCAACCCGTCCAGGGCCCAAAGACTTTTAATGGTATACATATAGCCCTCAAATCTGTCTTTGTAATTTTGTCTCAGGTGATTTCCTAAGGAGCCAGTCCACAAATTCAAGTTTCTGTTCCTGAATGATTCCACATTTACCACAGCATAACTCAATAATGAGTAAACAATGAAACTGGCAAACAACTAAGGATGGAAAATATAATATACATGTAGGTGAATTAATTAGCCAAACTCCATTTAGTCAAAAAGATGCAGTATTCTGCTGCCCATCTATGGTCTCCATTGTTTTTTTAAAACAATTCCAAGTTAAATAAGTATAAAGAGGTAGTAAAAGCTGAGCTGAAATATATCTGGCCTCTCCCTTTGAGTGGAGCCTAGGGTTTTAATATTTTGCACATAGTACCAGTTCAATAAGATCTGAAATTGTGGCTGCTTGGTAGAATTCTCTCAAGATTTATTAGCAAGAGATCTAGATTGTAATCTTAACTACCACTAGCCTAAAACTTGGCTTTTTTTATAAAATGAAGATAATCCTTGTCTTCCCTCACAAAGTTTTTGTAAAGATTTAAAAAACTAGAAGTGCAAAAGTCCTTTTAAAGGTAAAAAGTACTATCCAAATATAAGTGCTTAAATTGAGAAAATTGTCTAGAGCTATGACTCTTAGCCCTTTTAGGGATCTAGATCTCTTTAAGAATCTGATGAAACCCTTGGCCACATAACACATTCTACATATAAACTGGGGGGATGTATAGATACCCCAGTATCTATACTGTACATCCCAGTATCTGTGGTTGACAGTCTACATGAAGGCATAAAATAAAAAGGCGTATAACAGAAAAATATTTGGGTGTATAGGATATAAGACCCAAAGGCCTTTTTTTTTAAAGATGATCTAGGTGCCGCTAGAGCATCCTTGTGCATCCATGTGAAGGAAGAGGGCACAGAAATGTGTCTGTCTCCATTTTTATGAGCAGAGAATGTAGGGCACAAAGATACACAGAAAGAGGATCGGGAAAACCAAACTCAGGCTTCTTGCCATGCTCAAGCCACTAAAACATACAAGCTCTGTGGGGAAAACATAACAATGGTGGTACAGAATTGAAAGTTACTTGTGTGTAAATAGGTTTTTATGAAATGTGTAGCAGTTGCCTGCTGATTGCCCGCATGTCAGCTCAAGATAGTGCTGAGCCACATGTGTCTTTATCTTTGCAAAAAGGGCTGGTTTCCAGCTTGATCTGACAAACTAGGTGGGGGCAGTGAGGGAGCTTGCCGCATGATCACAAAATGCTCAATTAAAATAAAAACTGAATCCAGCCAAGCAAATGCTGTTAGTCTTTGGTATATGCGATCAAAGTCACCCGACTGTCTTCTCTCAGCATCTACAATTCACCACCAAGAAAAGCAGAAAAAATCATGATGGCAGCATTAATCCCAAGTAAGATCCAGCCACTAAATTTGCAGGCCGGTGAGACAGATACCCGACTCGTTCTCTCCTCCCATTGCCAAGTCAACACGAGGGAAGGATCAGGATTAGACTTTCCCTGTAAGAGAAAGAGACTGACTATCTCTCTTCAACTCAGCTGGGAGAAAGTAAGAGTGGTTCTAGGAAGACAGGTGAAAAAAAAAAAAAGGCTTCAAAAACAAAAACAAAACGCCACCATTATCCAGGTGGAAATACTCTATAAAGTAGACCACCACTGTCTTTATGATCTGTTTCACTAGATGCACACTTCCCGACCTGCCTCTGGACTGAGCCCTAACACACACATATATACAAGGCAGTTTTCTCAAAGCATCAAAACCCTCTTTACTGCCTTTAGCAAATCAGAGGAAAGACGAGCAGCATTCCTAAGGTTCTGCTAACCACACTGCACTTATCCTGGCCAATGAATGCTCCAGGCAGGGCCCCAGAGAGATCACTTAAAAGAACCAAAGGCCACACTCTCACCCCTGAATAATTTCCAAACGTATCTATTTCATAAAGAACTTGGATCAACGGACCACACTGTCCTCTCACATTCCACCTTAAATCAGACTTAAACTCTTCTCATTTTCTAGCATTTCTTCGGTTTACTTTCTCCTAAGGTGGCCATGCATAAAGAGGCAAGGAGAGGAGGCGGGAACTAATTATGGTGCACAAGTTTTCCCATTAATCAACTATCCAACAGCATGTGCTGATAAAGAACTAGTGTCTGAGAGCCACTAAAATGTGCAACCTTAGAAAAAGTTCAGTGCTGATATTTGTACTTCTTTCACCTGGCATTGGATGTTACCTGTCGGTGACCACGTTTTTACAGTGGAAGATGATGACGATCCCAGACCCGGTGGCCAACACAGCCTGCGCTGAAGAAACCAGTCTAAAATGCGGCAGAAAAGAAAAAAAGAGGGGTGGGGTAGTCCGCTCAATCCAGTCCGGCGGACAGCATAAAGCCAAAACTCCTCAACCTGACCTTCCCCTAGGCTGCCAGCGCCGGGAGGAGAATGGTAGGGCCGCCGCCGCACTCCCGACCCCTAGGGCAGCTGGCAGATGTGTAGCGGGCTTCCCTCCCCATCCTGACCAGAGTGGGCAACCATCCACCCTACTCCCCTCTCCCTCCAGGACGGGACGCACAGGGTCCTCCCAGAGCCCTGGCCAGCGCCGCAGAGAGGGGCAAGGAACTAGGAGGCAGCCCCCTCGCTTCCTGTCGCCCTCCCCCTTTCGCACTCACTGGGCGCAGGCGGGTCCAGGCAGCCCGCGCGCGGCCGGGTGGGGCGGGCAGCGCCGGCCTCGCCGCGTACCTGGTGCTGATCATCAAGCAGTCGTAGTAGGGCCATTCGGGCCGCGCGCGGCGCAGCGCCCAGGTGCAGAGCGCGAAGAGCCCCAGAAAGAAGAGTGAGCCCCAGGCCAACGTCTGCAGCATGGGTGCTCAGGGCTCGGCGCCTCGCTCGGCGCCCTCGGCGTGGCTCAGGTCGGCTCCACTCGGCTCCAAGGCTGCCGCGGCCCGCCCGCCCTTATTTCTACCCTCCACCCTCCACCCTCCACCCCGCCCCGGCCGGCCCGCCGCGACTCCGGCAGCCGCGGAGCGCTGGCCCCGATCCCGCACCGCCACTCCGCGTGACCAGGCCGGCGGCCGCGATAGGCGCGGGCTGGCGGGCCGGGGCGGGGTCTCACCGCCACCGCCCCTGGGCCCAGAGGCTTCCCTGGGTTCCCCCGGCCGGCCTTGGAGCGGACCGCGGGGGCGACCTGGTGCCCGGGCGGGGGGCTGCGGCGCGCACAGCCAAGTGGGGTCCCGGTGCGCCAACGCTGCGTCCGGGACAAGCCGCGCGCCAGCGGCCGAGGCGGTGGTGGGAAGGGCCAAGATTCACTGGGCTTCTGTTCCGTCTCGGTGGACGCTTCCCCCTCCCTCCGGGACCAGACAGACAGACGAAGTGCCCGCACCTGCCACAGCCCTCCTTTCCTCCCCAGCCCCGGGCGAAGGGGACGAAATGGGAGGGGGAGGTCCCCGGAAAGCCAGGTAGGAAAACGCACTTGGTGGAGAACCCCTACCGTCAGGGTGGGGCGAGTCCTCCAAGCCGGGGGTATTGCCCGGTGCGAACTGAGCGATGGGCATCCCTCGTTGAGAGGGAAGAAGGAAAGGGCGGGTGAGCTTGTGGCCATCTGCTTATCTATGGCCTGGCTTATCAACTACCATGCACTCTTGCTTCTAAAGAGGAGTCTGAAGGAAATGGTCTTCCTGCTGGCCAAAGATGGCTTTTCCACATCCTTCCAACGGCTGCAATTTCTCCAGAAGGGATTGCTCCTAAAAACATTAACTCCTGCCGCAGAATGCATCAGTTCCTCTCAGGGTACACATCAAAGTAGAATATCACGTCTGCAGACTTTCTGTGGCAGTGCCACACTGCCTCTTGGCTTTGGGTCAAACTACTACCCAGTTTTGGTGACCTTTGCTGTGGTTGACAGTGGCTCTTAGTAAAAGTTCCAGGCCAGGTGCCCTAACTTTGAGTGGATTGGAATTGATTCACTTTCACTCAGCACCAATTATGTCAGCCAATACAGTAACTTCAGTATTATTGGCTTCTCTCCCTCTTGGGACTTACCAAAGTTTTACTTTGCTTTGGTCTGTATCTTCCTCAGCTGATGTGGGGAGAAACACAATTCATTTATGTCAACTCCAATTGAAAAGTACTGTGGGTCTCTTCAAATCACTGTCATGCAAAATGCTGACAAAAGCCCCATAAGAGGACTCTGTCTGGAACAATCCCATTCAGTTTCTCTGAGCCACTGTTTCCTCATTGTGAAATGAAGAGGCTGAATTACAAGCTCTTTAAGGCTCTTCCAGCTCTAAATTCATAAGACTATGACTTTTATAAAGTAACAGATGATTTGCTTGATGCCAATTAAATTTCTCTGACATGACAGTTACTGCTGTAAGAACAGATATAGAGCAAATGAGCAAATACAGTTTTTAACATCTTCCTATATGTTATTAAGATAAGGGATTTAGTGAATATTTAGAAAGCAGAAAGCCAATGAAAAGTGTGAAATTTCTTCCACTTAGGGCAATAACTACCAAATTCACTACTAACATACTTGGTGAAATGAGAAAGACACTTAAGTTTGGTAGCAAGGTATCTGGCCAATACAAAGCTTTCTGTAGTTTCACATTTGCATGTGGACAAAGGACAGCTATCTAAACTTCCCATTCCTCTAGAAGAACAAATCCGTGTGCATTCCACTTTTTATTCCTTATCCATTTATCCCAGTCACTCTAGCATTTCCAGAGACAAGTGGTTGGTTACGGGTCCTCCCTGCCTTTTCTCCTTAATGGGATCAACAACATGTCCCAAGGATGCTAACACTTTTAAGTGGCGGGAACCCATCTTTTATGCAAGAAGTTGTTTGTACAGCTCTTAAGGAGTCTATGAAATGAAAACAAAACAGATGTTTCACGTATAGAAGATAGCTAGTAAAATGCGTTTCCAACACTATGCTTTGAAGTCACCAGAATGTTTAGGCTGAATCACCAGAAAGCCAACAAGCATAAACATGAGTCTTGACTTTTCAAGGGATCAAACTCCTGTGGGCAAATGATAAAGCCGAATAAAAAGCACTAAGCACTTTTGCTACAAACTTCTACTCACTCTTCAGAAGTCTTTTTAAATTTTTATTCTGAGAGTATGTTTATTAAAGCTAAGGGCAGTCAAACAAGGAAGGGTTTAGGATAGAAGAAACAATAGGAGAGAGCCTAGGTGGGGCTGCTTTGGCTCCCAGGGAAGTCAGAGAGAAGGGGGCCTTGGAGACAGGTTCAGGGGGTTTGCCCAGGACAAGCTGCTGCTGCCCATTGCTCCCCTGGTTGCAAGTCTTGTGGGGACCCTTAGAGGTTAGGAGAATGAAAATTCACTCAAAAAGGAGATTTGAGTGCGCATGCCCCAGGGAGAACATACCACCCTTCAAAAGTCTTGAGTCAAATACTTCCTTCTCTAAGAAGGTTTCTATTTACCTGTCGTCTCTCCAGAAGATTTATAAGTTAATTTTTCAAAAATATTTTTTTTGTTTATTTTTAGAGGAGAAAAGGAGAAAGAGAGGGAGAGAAACATCGATGCAAGAGAGAAACATCCATCAGTTGCCTCTCAAATGCACCCTGACTGGGGACAGAACCTGCAGCTCAGGCATGTACCCTGACTGGGAATCAGTTGGCAATGCTTGACTTCTCAGGACAATTCCCAAACAACTGAGCCACACCGGTCAGGGCTATAAGTTCATTTTCTAACCTGCTTTTGCACTTGAGTAGTGAGCATGAGTTTTTTTGTTTTTTATTTGTATGTATGTTTGGCCGCCAAACTGATAGCCTTTTGAAATGGGACCATGTCTTTTCATTTTGTTTCTCGAGTTAGGCCTGGCACATTGCAAGCGCTCAAGAAATGTTGATCCTTTTTTTTTTCCTTTTCAATCCTCACCCAAAGATATATTTATTGATTTGAGAAAGAGAGAAAGAGACATCGATTGGTTGCCTCTCGTACATGCCCCAACCAGGATCAAACCCACAACCTAGGCATGTGCCCTGACGGGTGGAAACTGACCATGTCCTGGACAATGCTCCAACCAATTGAATCACACCAGCCAGGGCATGTTTGGTACTTTTTAAAGCTAATGTTTATTGAGTTCTTAATATTGTGCCAGGCACCATATCAAACATTTTATATGCATTATCTCATTGGATCCTCAAGAAAAATCTATTATCCTCACTGTGTGTATATGACCTGGAGTAATTAAAATATTGCCCAAAGTCACACTTCTGGCAGCAGAGTTGGGATTTGAATTCAGTACTTTCTGCCTTCAAGGTCAATGTGATTAATTATTATACAGCCCTCAAACTTGACAAGTGAGGAAGAATAATTCTGTTTCAAAATGTAGTTTCTGATTAATAACCACTGTTCCTAACTGTTTACTCACAAATATAAATATGTGGGGTGGAGTTCATGGGCTCTAATGCTGCTGTTATTAACACTATTTTATATCTATATATACCTATATAATTTTTCAAAGCATTTTTACATATATTATCTCGCTTGGTTCTCAAAACAATTCAGTGAGGTAGGTGAACATTTTATTTTCATTTTATAGATGAAGAAGCTTAGGTGCAGAACGGTAAACTGACTTGCCACCCTAGAAAGTGGCCAAGATAGCATCTGGGGCTCCTCATTCACGTTCCAGGGTGATTTCAACTTCTTCATTCTGTAGGGTTGGGATTTAGGGAGTTTTTAATTACGCTTCTTATGTGGGTTTCAAAAGTAAAGTTTGGATTACTAGATGTTAAGACTCATTTATCAAATCAAAGTCTCACCTCTTGAACAGGAATCTATAAAGCACCCTTTTTGAGTGGGCTGTGGTGGGATTTCTCGGTGGTTTATTCTGGCTCCAAGGTATATGATCCTGCTTTTGGGAAGCGCCCTCATCCCTCTCATTGCTTTGGGCCCCAATCTGGAAACCATTAGGGACAGGATGCAGGGTTCTCCCCATGTGTGCCCCCTGGTCTTCCAGTCTTAAATTGAAAAATACCATATTTACTTTGAAAATACTCAAGTAAATGTCATTGACATAAGTAATGGGTGGGCTGCTACTCTCTTGATCAAGGATATTTTCTTACCCAGAAAAATGATTCTGCATCATTTAGAAAAAATGATGAAGGAAAAACAATTGAGAGTCACATATGAGACACCTCTATTATCTTCCAGAACTGAAAGATTCTGGAAGTCTGGAGAATTTGGAGGTCTCCACCCACTCATCTACTTAAAAAATCATAACAGAGAAAATGAAATTGTCTTCTAAAAGAGTAATTTTGTTTAGAAACACCCTTCATTTCTGCCCTGGGAACATAGGAAGCAGAGACAGCAGGAAGGAGGATAAAAGGAGAAATGAAGCAATGGGAAGAAAAATGGAGAGAAAGATACAGCAGAGGAAGAAGATCCACTGGAAGGGACTGAGATAGATACAGTTCTGGGGAACAAAAAGGCCAAGCCACACCCACAGACACAGGAAAACAGACAGAGATACAGATCCAGAGACTGTAATTCACAAGTGAACCAGAGAAGAAGGGCTGTAAGACAGAAAGGTAAAATGAGGTGCACAAAGAGAAAGGAAGTGACAGCCTTTTATGGAACGTCATTCCCTTTAGGCTGGCACCAACAAGAGCCACATTGCACTTGAAAAGGCATGGCACCCAGAAGGAGGCAACTTGTTCTTAGGACTGAGAATGTGGCCAGGAGAAAAGTAATGGCCCAGCTTTTTTTTTTTTTTTTTTTGCTTCTGCACTTTGCCCTCCATAAAACACCTTATCAATATGGCTTTGCACTGACATTTGTATATGTGTTTCCCCTTAGACTGTGTACCTGTAATAGGTGGGTGGGGACTGTCGGTCCAGGAGGCAACCATGGCACACAGCACTGGGGTTAGGATTAGAGGACCTGAATTCCAAGTCTTGGCTCTGCTACACATAAGCTGTGTGACATGGGGACAACTACTTAACCTCCTATAAAATGGGGGTTCCTCTTCCTACCTTACAGGATTAGATGTTTTCAAAAATACTTGTTAATTATGTGCTGCTAGGCATAGGCAAGGGACTATTTTTCTTTAACACAGTATCACTGCAACACAGTTTCTTGCTGTTAAGCTTCTTAATAAACATCCATTGGACTGAAGGTGCCCTGGGCCTGGCCTTAACCAGTGGCCAGAATGCAGCTTCCTCAGTTTTAACCTGGACTATTTGCAAAGTCAAACTAAGCGTAAGAAGCACAGCCACACCCCAAGCACGTGGCTTCTACAAACAGTGATCGCAGCTGCACACCGCAGCGTCTTTGCTCTTGCACATAATGATAAAGAGCCCTGTCAATAAAAAAACATAACTTGCACAAAGAATTGATTATATAGTGCTTGCCTTTGTGTATTGCTTTATATTTTTTCAAAGCATTTTCATATCATACACATTTCCTTTGTTGTATACATGCAAAATTTTGCTTGTTTGCTGACAGTCACACCTTACTAAAAGTAGTAAGTTCTCAATGCAAGTTAAAAAAAGATTCAAAGACATTGAGCCATTAAAGAAATTAGCTTTGAAATGAGTTAGAACCAGCAAATCGCTGTGCATAAATTCAGCTGCCTTTTTGAATTGTCAGATCAATAATTTTCAGAATCTTCATGTCTCATAAGTAATTTCATAAAAGGTTTATTTTGCTTACTCTACTTAACTCGGTGATTATATTTTTAGCTTTCTGATCATAAAAGGAATATGTTAAAAAGTAAAGCATGCCTACTATGGAAAATAATAATCACAACTGATGCCATCACTGAGGGATACTATTCTCAGATTTAGCATTTAGGTAGAGGTCTTCCCAGTTCTCTTCATATGTATTCATGTTATATTTGAGATTGTGCTTGAAATTAATTTTGAACATTAATGTTTCACTTATCGTAAGCTTTTTTTAAAAAAAAGATTTTATTTATTTTTAGAAAGAGGGGAAGGGAGAGAGAAAGAGAGGGAAACATCAATGTGTTTCCCCCACCAAGGACCTGGCCCGAATCCTAGGCATGTGCCTTGACTGGGAGTTGAACTGGTAACCCCTTGGTTCACAGGCCAGCACTCAATCCACTTAGCTACACCAGCCAGGGTGCATTTTTAATGTTATTAAAATTTTCAGAAACCTCACTTTTTTGTCAAGTAATTTGATATTTGAATTATTATAGATTGTCTTTCAAAGTGGGTTATCACTGGTTTCAAAAAGAATTCTTAATTTGGGGAGAGTAGGTTTGTTCTGGTAACTTTAATCTTAAAAACATTAAGATTTCCATCCTTATTAGCACTCAGTTTCTGTCTTTTTTAAAATGTATTTTTAAAAGATTTTATTTATTTATTTTTAGAGAGAGGGGAAGGGAGGGAGAAAGAGAGGGAGAGAAACTTCAGTCAGTTGCTTCTCGCAGGCCCTCAACTGGGGGACCTGGCCCATAACCCAGGCAGGTGCCCTGACTGGGGATTCAAACCAGTGACCTTTAGGTTTGTGGATGATGCCCAAACCACTGAGCCACACCAATCAGGGTAAGTGTCTGTCTTTAAAGTGGGCATCAAAATGTCTGTAGAAACCCAAGCTCCTATTTATCTAGTTTTTTTTTTCTTTTTATAGGCTGGGCTCTATTAACCTATTTAGAAAACTACAGTTACATAGGCGCTTGATACTTGTTAAGAAATTAGTTAAGGAAAAGCCATTCTTTGTGAAGCTAAGTCTGTGGTGTCTTTTACCATGCACAGCCAATTTCAACCACAAAGTTAATTACTTCTCAACAAGATTGTAGGTGAAAACCTCAATGTCCAGAAGCTAAAAACAATGCATAAAAGCTGATTAATTACAAGGGCTTAAAACTCTTACTAGGGAAGGAACCTTCATTATAAATACCAACGTGCTTACGTGGCAGCTGAGTGTCACCACTGTTCTGTGACTGACCTCACAAACTATTAATGGTCAGTCTAAAGACTGAAAGAACTGTTCACTTATGAGCCAGACTGAAATACATTTGCTCTGCAGGCAGAGCAAATTCCCATGTTGCCAGGTAACTTGATGGAGCTGCCCAGCACAGGTCTTAGAAGGTTTTAAATAATATTAGTACAAGATGAAGAACAGGGAGCACTTGCCAGTCAAAATCCTGCCACTTTCCTTTTTTATGTATTGTAGGTCCATTGTTTCCTTATGCAGTATCCGTAGCTTGACTAGCTTGTCTTTATGTTTTCTTCTGTTTAGATTTTAAGTATCATGTTCACTCAATCTGCTGCTGTTTAACACTCTGCTATTGGGGTCCAATGTAACAGCACATATATAAACTCTCAAAAAAGATTTTAATGTTGGAAAGGAAGAGAAGTAACTATCACTATTTCCAAACACTATGGTAATTTATCAAGAAAAACTAAGAAAATCAACTGAAATATAGACTAAAATAACTGAGGTAAGGTGGCTGCATATGTGATCAACATACAAAAATAAATGGATTTTCTATAAGCCAGAAATTATAAATTAGAAAATGTAATCGAAAAAAATTTATAAAATCACTAGTTGTAGACCTAACAAGAAATGTGCAAGACCTATATGAAGAAAGCTACAAACCTTTACTGAAAGACATGAATGCCTAAATAAATGGAGAGCATGACCCTAAAGGGAAGACTCAGTATTGTAAACATGTCAGTTTCCTCCAAATTGATCTATAAATTCAATACAATTCCAATCAAAATCCCAACATGTTTTTAATAAACTCAACAAACTCTTTCTAAAGCTTATGCAATTTAGAGATAATGTGAAAGAACAACCATGAAATAAATATTTTGAATAAAAATACTAGGGATAGGGGAGGAATTTACACTATATTAAAACACCCTACAAATTATCATAACTGAGACAGTATAAAAGAAACAAATAGATCAATGGAACAAAACTGAGTCCTGCCATGGCTGGGTGGTGCAGTTGGTTGGAACATTATCCTGTGCACCTGAAGGCTGTGGGTTTGATTCCTGGTCAGGGTACATACCTAGGTTGTGTGTTCGATCCCTGGTCAGGGTACATTTGGGAGGCAACCGATCGATGTTTCTCTCTCTCTCACTCTCCCTCCCTTCCTCTGTTTCTGTAAAATCAATAAGCATGTCCTTGGGTAAGGATTAAAAAACAAAACAAAACTGAGTCCTGAACCAGACCAGCTAAATTTAATCTGTGGTAAACACATCTTACTTGTGAGGAAAGAAAGGACTATGTAAGAAAACCACAGAAACCATTAACTTTCCTTTGGAAAAATAAAATTAGTTAAATAGTGCCCCTCTCCCCCATTCACATCCACCCAGAACCTTAGAATGTGGCTTTATTTAGGAATGAGGTCTTTGCAGATGAAATTAGGGTGAGGATTGAGACGAGAAGACCATATGGGATTAGAGTGGGCCTGAAGTTCCATGAAAGTATACTCATAAGAGACAGAAAAGGACACAGGCACAGAGAAGGCGGCAATGTGAAAATGGAGTGAGAAATTGGAATGCCGCATCTACAGGCCAAAGGATGCCAAGGACTGTTGGCAGACACCAGAAGCTAGTGGACAGGTATGGAAGAGTTTGTCCTTCAGCTTCTCCAGAAAGGAACCAATCCTACCCCTGGCTGATGTGGCTCATTAGATTGAGTGCTGGCCTGTGAACTGAAGGGTCGCTGGTTCGATTCCCAGTCAGGGCACATGCCTGAGTTTCAGGCCAGGTCCCCAGTTGGGGGTGCACGAAAGGCAGCCAATAGATGTTTCTCTCCTTCTCTTCCTCCCTCCCTCCCTCCTAAAAATAAATAAATAAAATCTTTTAAAAAAGGAAACAATCCTGCAGTGACAAGTTAATTTCAGACTCCTGACCTCCAGAACTGAAAGAAAATAAATTTCTATTGTCATAATGTACCCACCCTATGGTAATTTGTTACAGCAGCCCCAGGAAACTAATACAACACCCTGCCAGGCACCAAACACAACCATAAATTCCAAATATATCAAAGGCTGAACATTAGAAGCCACACTACAAATATATATGTGCTGCTGAAGGAAGCACAACACTATAAATATATTGGAAGAAAATTTTGAAAAATATTTTTAGAAGTCATGGGCTAGAGAAAGCTTTTCCAAAGTGTAAAGCCCAGATGTCATACAGAAAAAAACTGACATATTTGTGTATATTAAAACAAAACCATTGGGGGGGGGGCTGGGGAAAGTGGTGGTGGGAAAATGTTGACAAAAACAAACAAAAAACAAAGTGGTCAGGGGGAGGCTGGGAGTAGTGTGGGAAATTAAGAAGCCAGAGAACTGGTGTGTGCAGCCCATGGACATGGACTAAGA
>PVJD01000364.1:0-160800 GCA_004026545.1 Mormoops blainvillei | reverse complement strand
TAAAGATACAAGGATATAGGCACTTTTTTCAATGCTGGTAGCAGTATAAATATGTATTACAAAGATACAGTATTGTTTGTAACAGCAAAAAAATCATAATCTAAATATCAAGTGAAAAATATTTTATGATATAGTCAAACTATGGAATACTATATAGATATTAAAAGGCGAGCTAGACCAAAACATAAAGAGCCCCAGAACGTGCCGTTAAAGGGAAATGAACAAATCACTGAATAATTAGTGAGATATTACTTATAATTAAAAAAAAAATATCTGAGTGTGGCCCTGGCTGGTGTGGCTCAGTTGGTTGGAGCATCATCCTGTAAACTGAAAGGCCATGGGTTCAATTCCCAGTCAGGGCTTTTGCGTAGGTTGTGGGTTCAGTCCCAGTTGGGATTGATGTTTCTCTCCCACATTGATGTTTCTCTCCCTCTCTACCTCCATTCTCCTCTCTCTATAATGAATAAGCATGTCCTCCAGTGAGGATAAAAAAATAAAAAATGAAAAAACTGCAAGTGTGATGATTGGTAATATATATACTGCTATATAATCATGCAAAGAAAGGTTTGGAAAGAAAAAGACCAAATTGCTAACAGTGCTTCCTTTGGGGAGAGAAGTGTGTATGTGCACATGTTGGTTTTGGTGTACATAGGGCGACGTAAATTAAGAGTACGTTTTGCCTTTTCCTGTGCTGGATGAGTTTTCCAATGGAAAGTCATTAGTTATTACATAAATATAAAAGAAAGGAAAATTATAACAAGCACCTAGAAAGTTATGGCTCTAAATGTTAAACCTGCTTACCTTTCTGTAGGACGTCATTCAGGATGCACATGTGAGTATTTTGAAATAAACTTAGAAATTTGATGCAGAAAAGCATGCTGCCTTGAAAAATACGTAAACGGTAACATTTTAATTTTATTTATTTTAAATATTTTTTTTATTTATTTTTAGAGAGGGGAAGGGAAGGAGAAAGAGGAGAATAACGTCAATGTGTGGTTGCCTCTCACATGCCCCCTACTGGGGACCTGGCCCACAACCCAGGCATGTGTCCTAGACTGGGATTCAAACTGGTGACCCTTTGGTTCGCAGGCCAGTGCTCAATCCACTGAGCCACACCTGCCAGGGCTGTTTATTTTATTTATTTATTTTTAGAGAGAGGGGAAGGGAGGAAGAAAGAGAGAAACATTGATGTGTGAGAGAAACATCAGTTGGTTGCCTCTTGTAGGTGCCCCAACCAGGGACTGAACTTGCAACCGCGCGTGTGCCTTGACTGGAATCCAACTGGTGATCTTTCACCTCGTGGGATGACCGCCAACCATCTGAGCCACACCAGTTAGGGCATGAAAGGTAATATTTTAAAAACATGACATACGTGTGACATGCTTTTGGGGTCATCATATATTGAAGTGTCAAAGTGTCGCATAAACTCATGGAAAGCAATGGCTTTGATTTTTCCAAGATTTTCCCCTGCTATATCACAGGACCTACGTCAGGAGGTTAGAGAGGCAGAAGAGCAAAAGCACTGGAGACTGCCGCATAATGGGCCTTGGTGTCAGTCTAGCAGGCCAATACTTAGCGTGACTTTGGCTCCTCACTCTACTGTCCTACCTGCCTCAAGGACTATGGTGAAGATTAAGAAATAACATATATGAAAATATTTAAGTTGGAAATAAAGTACTATGCAAATGTACTATATTGTATCAGTCCTTAAAACCATTCACTATCATTTAGCATAGTGGATTATATCTGCCCGTAAAAATGCTAAACTCTAAACCCAACAGATAAATGTGCCTAGGCAAGGGCAATGAGGGCAAAGGAGAAACTGAGAACAAGCAAAGTGAAGATTTTCACTAGCTGTTGACAACAGGTACCTGACACTGAGAGAAATTCAAGTGTTGATATAAAAGGCTGGGAGACCAGTGAGGGCCGTGAGAGTGGTGTCTCAGAGCAACGAGTCTTAGTAGGGACTGGGACTGAGGAAGCGATCAGAATCTTGAACGATACTCTATTTAGGAAATAAAACTTTTTACTGGCTTCCTGATGTAGACCTAACAAAGCATACCTGGGGAAAAAAAAATCTTGGCTGGTGGAGAATGGACATCAACTGCCTATCAGTGATTGTAAGACAGAGGGATGAGGATCAGGTCTCTTATCAGGATACTGTGTGGGAGGGTTGTAAGACTTATGTTTAGCAGAAGAAGGCGTGGGCTTTACAAAGAGTTTCAGAAATACTCGATGGAATCCCCCACCTTAAATTTGCATGCAAAATGTTGTAGGAATGTGTATTTTTTTTTCACCTCCTCCAAGGGGTCCAGGCTCAAAAAAGATTAAGAACTACTGGTATAGACGAGAGAAGAAGGGAGGCTGAAGATCTAGCTCAGGGAATGCAACAGAAGGCAGCAGGAAGAAGTGGAGTCAAAGAAACAAGAAAACCGGGCTGGATGTGTCTGGGGCATTGTGAGGTACTTAAGGGTGTTAGATACTGGTAGCTACATTCTAACGATTGTGCTAGTTAATGTCAGTTTTATAAAACAATTGTTTTTGTATTTGTTGTAAGGTAAGACTTGCACAAAAGGAGTTGTCATTTTGCCCTATATATTGATTACTTTGTTACGTAAGTAAAGGAGTAACTGGATAGGAACCCAGTGTAGCCAATGGGGAAGGGGTCTAATTTAAAATCATCGGGGAGCTAGCATATACATAGTACTGAATGCCTGAGCTATGACCGTGGGAATGGGAGCTACTGAAGCTCGCTGGAGATTATGATCTGTTTAACAAGACTGGGCACGCACAGAGAACCAGAGCACCAATCGAAACAAAACTGGGTGTCCAGGATATGAAAGCATTCAGAATGATATGAATGTCAGTCAGGAACAAATGCGAAGGTCCAGGATATTCAGAAAATTCAGAAATAAACGACAGCAAAGAACCTATCATCATGAAAAGCCAGGTACTAAAAACAATCCATAAAGGAGCACCCAGAAAACATTTTGAACAAGGTTTCATGTAGAAATTAAAACTATATTCCTCCACTATAAGTTGGCCTGGGAGACTTTGCCACCCATAGCGACAACAGGATCTAGTGTGATAATGCCCGACAGTCCCTGAGGGCCTGTGGAAATTTGTAGGGGGTACTTTTGGTTATTACAGTGTTGGGAGAAGGGGCTATGCTACTGGCATTAGGATCAGGTAATTCAGACATCCTGCGATGTTTTACAGTAAGTTTCACAAAGTGCCCAGCTGGTTTGGAGGTCACTATAGAGAGGGAGGCTTAAATGTGTCTTGATCTTATAAAAAAACATACTCTGAACAATGTCTACGTGATACTTTCTAGTGCTTCACAATGAAACCAGTTACAAATATAACAGGATACTGGAAATTCATTTTAATAGATTTAGAAAGAAACACTAAATTGACAAAGGTGCATGAAATTCAGAGATCTTACTGGATTTCATTAACAAAGGCTGTTTTGAAACTACTTAATATTCTCGTCCTATATACTTACAATATTTTTGGCACAATGAGAAACATTATGAATTCCTCATTTTGGGGTGATGCTAATCTCAGAGATGCATCCCACGACCCTGCTACAGCCTGCTATATACTTCTTTTCCAATCCGTCCTTTACCATCACCTATTATTAAAGGATAGGGTCTCCGAGGTTTGTGTGTGTGTGTGTGTTTGTGTGTGTGTGTGTGTTTGTAAGTATTAGAGACTGAATTTATGCCTCATTTGGTGGAATTTCAAGGTAGAAAATGTTTTCTGTGTTACTCTGTCATCAATTCTACCCTATTTCCAGCATAACAGGAAAATTGTTTAAAAAGAAAAAGCCCAGCTCATTTGAGAGAATATCACATGTTCCTATTTTTGTATCTAAATTTCTCACATCTGTAAACTTCCATGTTTCATTTATCTTAAGTGTATAATCTGTCTTTTCAGGCTTCCCCCTTCTGCTAAAGGTATTTCCCTCTTTTGCTTATTATAAACAAAGCAGTGTAGGCTGTTATAACTCATTTTAATGCAGTTTTTAAAAAGATTTTATTTATTTTTTTTTCGAGAGGGGGAGGAAGAAGGAGAGGGAGAGAAACATTGATGTGCAAGAGATACATCCATCGGTTGCCTCTTGCCTGCTGCCCCCAACTGGGGACCTAGCATGCAACCCAGGCATGTACCCTGACAGGGAATCCAACTGGCAACAGATCCGTTTGCAAACTGGCGCTCAATCCACTGAGCCACACCAGCCAGGGTATTAATGCAGTTTTTAAAAATGTAGTATCTACTTGTATTTCTGCTCTTTTATATTCCCACACTTTTTGTACTGTGTAACTTACATATTATTAGTATCCTATCTGCAAAGGAGGAGAAAGGAAAAAATGATGGAGTTGAGAATTTCTGAGTAGGGAAATGTTTGGGGTAACTGGGGAATGCAATTAAGAGTTGACAGTGGATATATACAAGGACAATCGGTGGAAACTCGGCGGCATGAATTTCTACTGGAGATGGTCACCTCGGTTACATGACTCTCCATGACAATGTGGGCTGCTCAGAAACAGAAAACATAAATGAGGGGACTAGGGCTGATGATTGGCGTGGTAAACTTGGTCATACCACTCTGCTTCCAATCCTTCGAAGGTTTTCCATCCCTTAACATGACTTTCAAGAGTCTCCACCATGTGGCCTATCCCTCCAGCCTCTTCTTACACCATTTTCCCCTTGGCTTTCAGAGTCCCATCACCCTGGCCAACTTCTTCCATCTTCATGGCTTTTGCATATTCTATTCCTTTCACATGTCATCCCCTACTCCCAACCCCTACCCTTTGCTTCTGCTTAAGAATCACTTCCTCAGAGAAGCCTTTCCTGACCAGTTAGAACACTCTATCACTACAGTTTCTTGCCATACGCTTTACTTGTCTCTCGAGATCTATCACCATTATATGTTTACTTGCATGAATGCCCTTTTCATACATGGAAATAGCTCCATGGAGGCAGGCACTTGGTCTGTTTTGTTGCTTGATAAATTCCCAGCACCTATCGCAGTGCCTATCACCAACTGGAACATCCATCCATTCACTCATTCAATAAATGGGCAAGGTTTTTGTTTCGCTTTTAACTACATCTCCATTTTCCCATCTGTTAATAGGGATAATGATAATAATGACCAACTTCAGAATTGCCATGCAGATTAAGAGACAATGCATGCTTAGCATGGTGCCTGGCATGTAGTAAGGGCTATGACATGTTAGTTATTATTATGAGCATTAAACATAAGCTCTGTGAGCAACCAGAACTCTCATACATTGCTGGTAGCAATGCAAAAAAATGATACAGTCCACTTGGGAAAATGTTTACCACTTTCTTATAAAGTTCTACACACAGACTTACCACACAACCCAGCAATCCAACTTCTAGGTATTTACCCAAGTGAAATGAAATCTTGTGCACACAAAAACCTGCACATGAGTGTTTATAGCAGCTTTATTCATTATTGCTCAAAACTGGAAACAACTCCAATATCCTACAACCAGGGAATGAATAAGCAAACTGTGGCATATTCATATAGTGGAATACCACTCAGCAAGAAGAAATTAACTACGGATACATGCAATAGCATGGATGAAATGCAAATGGATTATGCTAAGTGAAAGAAGCCAGACTCAAAAGGTGACATATATATATGTTTCCATTTATATGACATTCTGGAAAAGTCAAACTGTAGAGACAGAAATCAGGCCAATAGTTGCCAGGGGTTGGAGTGAGGCATGAGAGAATTTGATTGGGGGGTGGGTGGGATGCAGATGATGGAACTGTCCTAGGACTTGACAGTGACGGTGGTTATATGGCAAACACAGCTATCAAAAATCACATCATTATAAACTAAAGGGGTGGACTGTACTGTATGTAAATTATTTCTTAATGTAAAAAGTGAAAAAAATCCAAGACAGGTGGATATAGTTATCTTTTCCTTAAAAAAAAAAAAAAAAGGAATTTCCTGTTTATAAAAGTACTACATGCTCACTGGAGACATTTTGGGAAAATGTACAAAGAACGGACACGCCATCACCTGCCGGAAAGTACTATTTCTTTGCTATCATTCTTATAGGCACAGAATACACACACATAAACTGGGCCCATGCTATACATTTTTGCTTTATGAAATATTTTTCAATGTCATTAAATAATTTTTAAAAGCTACGATTTTATGTATCCATAATAGTCTATTGTAATGCTTATTTATATTTTAAGCCTTCCTTTATTGTTAGGAAGTATGTTGCTTCCATCTTTTCTTTACTATAACTTTGATAAAATAAAATTTAATCAAAAAGGCTCAGAGGAGCCAGGGACTCTTCCATCATGGAGTTTCACGTTTAACTGGTAAAACAGCTCTACCTTTGGCGGCAATTTCCTCGTCGTTTTAAGTGTCTGGAGGAAAAGTGGTTCCACAGGATGATCTGGTGTCTTCTTCTTTGTGGAGCATAAGAAATAGACAACCTAATATTACCTGTATTACAAGCTTACATTTGCATAGTGCCTTTTATATTTAACTCTCGCCAGATCCTTGCAGGGGAAGCAGGTGGAGTAATTTGTTCAAGATTACACTGCTTATCAGATGCAGAATGGGATTTATGACTCCAGGTATTCAGAGTCTCAGAAAGTAAACATTTCCCCAGCGCGGGGCTGGATCTCCTCCTCCCCACCCCTCCCCCAAGGAGGAAGCTGCGGACCCCCCTCTCTGCCTAGAGGCCTGACACAAGGCGAACTGAACTCCGAAAGTGGACGCTGTCTCATCCTACATGCTGTCTTTGGCAACATCGCCACTTACCAGCTGGTATCATTTCTCCCCCGATGGCAGGGAGACACCTACTGCCACTGATCAAGGGGGCCCTGGGAGCTGAAGGATCGCCGGCTTCGCGGCCCGGCCCATGAGGGTTGCAGTCTGTCGGTCGCAACGGAGCTGGCACTCACTCTCACTGGGGCGTCCTGCAGGGACGGCCAGGCTCTCCCCAATGTCCGGGCCCTTAAGCGAGGTGACGAGGGCCCCACCATCTTGAGGAGAGTGGAGGGGTCAGGTAGCGGACGCCAACTACCAAGCAGTCCCGGAAGACTCCTGGGACCTGACAGAATTGCGTCCTCCGGGCAAGCAGAGGTCAGTCCTCCGCTATCCCAGAGTGCCCCGGATCCCGGAAGTGCCTAGCTTCCGGAAGCTCTCGGCCAGCTGACAGAGCCAGGGCTTGCCTGAGCGAGGCAACGGGAGGGTTGCTCTTCGGCGTCTTGGGTGACTTCAGGAGGCCTGACTCCGGATTGGGGTGTGCGTCCGTTGGGAGCTGCGCAGCGGGATGATGGAGGAAGAGGAACTGGAGTTCGTGGAGGAGCTGGAAGCCGTGCTGCAGCTCACGCCCGATGTGCAGCTCGCCATAGAGCAGGTGAGCGTTCCGCCCCCTGAGGGGAGGAGAGTGTGGAGGACCCGGCAGATCTGGGGGTGGGACCTGGGGTGGCGCCGGGCTGAAGCACTCTCTGGACAGAGAGGGGTGGGAGCTAGGCATTGCAGGGGACGGAAAGGTTTGGGTCGAGGTGGTGGTGGGAAGGGGCTTCTGAATCTAGAAAAGGGAGAGAGCCTTTACTAGGCCTTGATTGTCTTTGGAGGGTGGGGCATCCTGGTGCGTTTGAGCAAAGAAGCTGTGCTTGCCGAAAGGATGACCCTGGAAGATGTCACGGGTTGCAGCCTCAGAGGGGCAGGGGTCGGGGGCGGCGGGTTTAGAGCTCTTCATTCATTTACTAGGCTGGTGTGCTGCTTCTCGCGATTCTCAATCTGGCTTCTTGTGCGTGACTCCGAATTGAGAGGGTAGGGCACGTAACTTAAATTTCCGAGGCGGATCGCAGAGCAGAGGGGAAAAGTTTGGACCAGGACCCCTTTACCATACTTAAGTGGTTGAAAATTTCTGTTGTTGATTAGTTTAGGTTAGGTTGAAGAATATTCCCAGGAGTCTGCCCTTCCCTGCAGGAACTCTAGTTGACTAAATTCTCTTTTCCAGTTTACTGAATTTTTAAAAAAGAGTCATGATATTAGAAATTGTGATTTAGACCAGTGATTTTCAACTGGTGTGCTGCAAAAGGTTTTAAAACATGCAATATCTGACTATTTAGTTAGGGATACAGACCTCTTTTTCCTAAGATTTTCAAATAAAAAAATGACACCAGCCAACACAACAATAATAATCTGGTGTGAATTAGTAAAAATTAATACCCCCTTTTTTTAAATTAGATTGGCAAAAAAAATTTTTTTTTTGGTGTACCACAGAATTTTACTAACTAGTTTATGTGTGCCATGAGACGAAAAAGGTTGAAAATTGCTGATTCAGATCTTTGTAGAGGGTATTGCTCCTGATACAGGGACAAGAGCTCTCTTAAAAGAATTGGCAGGGATATGACTTTAGAAAAGGGGATTATGCCATTTTTGAAGTAAAGCATTACTAGTACTACTTAATGTTACTTGTATTTTATACACACACACACACACACAAATAGTTAATATTTATTGGACATTAACACTTACTATGGGTCTGTCACAGTACTAAGCCATTTATCTGTATTATCCCATTTATAGATTTTTGGATGTGTGTTTTTCTAGGAGTGGTTGGATTACCCATACAGAGCTCATTTGGCACATCCTGAGGATGCCAGCCCATTGGGCAAAGGTTTTTGTTCTCAGGCAACACTCCTCCCCCCTCACCTCCCTTTGCTAGAAAAAGACATTTGCTCTTTGGACCTAGTGGGCTGTAATACAACATACAAATCATACAGTCAGTTATTATTTGACAAGGCTTTTAGAAGAGCATGTTTTTACTATTAAGACTGAGTTCTAGCACACGTTTATCTAATGAGCAGACATCAGAAAAGAATTTGCTAACCAGAATCACAATATTGAGCTTGCGAAATCCACTGCCCAGGGTACCTCTTGACTACTTTTATAATTCACCTTGTTCAAGTTGCAGCTTTTTAATGAAGTTAGCTATGTTTCTCAGGAGGCAGAATCCCTTTTTCTGTTAAGAGACGGACAGTTCCTGACTGCCAGCTCTTCATTTCCTGACACTGTCTGAAACATAAAAAATTGCATCAGTGCATAGTGAATTCTATTGCTGAGACCTCATTGATGTACAGTGCATAGGTCTGTTATCAAGACTTTCTTAATACAAGCATATCATCAGCTGGTTTAATCTGATTTGCGCAATGCCCATTTAGTTTTCCTTGTCATTGGGATTTTCTTGACTACTGTGGAACTTTTCACTGTTTCACATTCTGTTGGTTACACCAAGGTCCAAGATGTTAAAATTACAGATGTTGTTGAAAGTTAAAGATGTACTTTAATAGATACTTTATCAAGCATCTGTTGTATGTCAAGTCTTATAAATAGAATTTACCACCCAGTAGAGAGGAAAGAACTAATACATGAAACAGACAGGAAGATGACAGTTATTTCTAATCAATCTTTATATAGGTATTTCCAAGCCAGGATCCTCTAGATCGAGCAGATTTCAATGCTGTGGAGTATATCAATACCCTGTTCCCCACGGAGCAAGTAAGTAATTTCAGTGGCTTCTGGCTCTTCCTGAGGGTCATGATTGATGTGTTATGCTATGTAATCCAAGGGACCTTGATAAACAAGGAGTGATCGAAACACAAATTTCACTGTAACTATTCTGGTGGTGGGGTAGCTAATACCAAATACTGTTATTGGTTAGAGTGAAATTCTTTATAGAGTAAGCATATTATTAACAATTGTGCCCTTAAATATTTTCCACACAGCTGATTTTGGCTGGGCTAAATCTTAAGCCTATACCCCCCAAATATTACACACATATCCTAGCACCAGTCTTAAATACCTTAGGTTTTAATACTGTTTGCTATATAAATAAAGAATGAAAATAGAGATCTTAATATTTTTTTCTCACACCACAATGGGGATTATTGCAGACCCCTCGGAGATGCACACCCCCTCCTCTGGAGACTATTACTCTAGGCAGTGGGTGTTTACTGAAGGACTCTTGTCAGGGTAATGACTGGATCACATTCACATTTTTAAAATTCCATCTGGCAGCAATGTGAAGGGTGACCTGCGGGGAGGCAGAACTGGAGGCAGGAAGACCAGCTAGCAGACTGCTAAGATAGATCCCTTCAGAGGGATGATGAACCCCTGACTAGAGACTGGGATGGAGAGAACAAGATCTGAGAGCTGTTTAGGAGGCAGAAGACACAGGATTCTGTACAGGCTGAAGGGGTGTAGAACCTAAAATTCTCTCACTGACCCAACATAAATTGCCTACCGCTGCCTACCTCTGTAAGAAATCTGCTGCTGCGGAGGTGAACGAGGCAAGTACGCTCCTTCCCAATATAGAGCTTCCGGTCTACTTTAATAGATAATGATTATAGCTTTAACAGATTGTAAATAAATTACTATGACTTTACAATGACTTGTTTGTATAAAGTATTAATTATTCGTTCTTGCTCTTGGAAGAGTTCTAACTTCTAGTACAACTATAATAATAGTTTACATTTATTGGATGCTTACTGTGCACCAGGCATCATTGTAAACACTTAACAATGATAAGTCCTCCGCTTTGTTAACATACCTGTTTTATGTTGAGAATAATGAGGTGTGGCGATGAAGAATGCTCAGCTGAAGTGTCATAGCATTGCCACAAAGGAAACATGCTAAATCCTGTGAAAGCAGAGCACACGGGGCCTTACTTGGCCTGAGGGATCCAAAAAGGCTTTCACAAGGAAATGACATTTCAGCTGTGCACTGGAGACCAAAGGAAGGATTTTGAACCTTGATTTCTAGTCTGGCAGACTGAGTGGACATTGACACCTTTACCCTGTATTGGGAGCAAGGAGGAAAAACAGGTTTCAGTGTTAAATAGGCTATGAGTAGGGTATAAAGGTGAGCTCAGTTTGAACATATTTGGGCCATCCAGGCAGAAATAAGTAGTTGGATAGTATTTGAATCTGAAGCTCATAACCCCCATGATTGTTACTATCTTGGCATAAATTCTTCTCAACTTTTTCTAATGGACATACTAATTTTTTAAAATAAAGTTGGAAAGCATGGCATTCTACTGTGTGATTGTCCTTTATGAGATTTCACAGATAGCCTTTAGAGCTCATCCTTTTCTATGGAAAAGCAATTCTGTGAATTAGCTGGACATAGAAATTTGGAACAGCTGATATAAAGATAGTTTTAACCATGAAAATATTTCATTTACTCCACCTATCAAGATTACTGACCCATCAAAATAAGAGTAAGTGTTAGATTTGAAAATTGTATGGGAAACCACCAGCTTCTCACATCTTACTGATAGATTTTTATGTGTATTTGTTTCTAAACTACTGAAGGTAGCACAAGACATTGGTGGTTCCACAGATTCAGTTATATGTCATATCTTATTATGCCCCCATGTGCGTGATAATATGTAGTGAAGTTCCTTAGGAGACTCAGAAAATTTATGACCCAGGTTTACCTTTATTTCCCCAATCCCAGATTTATACTTAGCAGTTCACCTTCCAACCCAGAATCCCATGAATCTTAAGGAAAGGTAATAGAAAGTGGTGGTATGATTTATAATTTCTTCCAGTTATTGCTGTACCTTGGGCAAAACCCATCTACATACATCATGCACCTGCAGTAAATACTTGTGAATTATGAGTTTAGAATATTTAAAGTAGATGTCAGTATATCAAGAATAAATTTAGTGTCACTCCAAGGAGGAGGGTACGTATGTGTTTCTGTTGAGTGACAACTACTGCATGTGTGTGGTTGCCTGGAGGCAGGACGGTGGCCTGGAACTGACCCCCGAATGTTTGTAACTCACCAGGTCTGGGTTTGAGGAGCTCTGGTTTCTGGATTTAACAGGGCTCCCTGGGTGGCTCTGAAGAGTAGCCGGGTTTATTGTCTTCTAGTAGAAAACTGAAGATAACCATTTGTCATGTTTTTATTAGAGGTTTGATTAAGGAAACTAGATGAAACTTCTAAAAATAAGCACTAATACAATTAAGAACTTCGAAAAAGTCATATGGAATTTTTATACAGAATTTTTAATGATCCTCCAAATGTTCTGTATCTGCATTTTTAAAAAAGATTTTATTTATTTATTTTTAGAGAGAAGGGAAGGGAGGGGGAGAGAGAGAGAGAGAGAAAAAGAAACATCCATGTGTGGTTGCCTCTCGTGCGTCCCCCACTGGGGACCTGGCCTGCAACCCAGGCATGTGCCCTGGCTGGGAATTGGACCGGCAACCCTTCGGTTCACAGGCCAGCACTCAATTCACTGAGCCACACCAGCCAGGGCTGTATCTTCATTTTTAAGAGAAAAAAATAAGATGCCAAATTACTTATATCAGTTTAATTTTTTTTTTTAAGCCATAAAGTATTTGCATAGAAGGAATAATAAAAGGTAATATACCAAAATGCTAATAGCAATTATACTTTTCTAGGGATGAGGGTGATTTTTATATATTTTCTGTAGTCAGCAAGAATTACTATTAGAATCAGAAAATACTTTTCAATAATTAAGACATTTTTAAATGATAGAATTAACACTGTACAACTACATTACAACAGAACTAGATGAGTGATTCTCAAAGAGGAGATGTATCACCTCCACCCAGGGTAGCCAATCTGGATTCCAGTGGGGCGTTTTCCTAACTGCCTGGGAGGCCTCAGCCCCGGTGAGAATCATTGCCACGGTGAGGCACTGAGCCAGTAGCAGGGAGTGTGTCATACTCCTCAGGTGTACTAGGGTGCAGAAAAACTAGGTCAAGAACCTTTGTATTAAAGGTAGCATGGTAGAGTGAGAAAGAACAGAGACCCAGGAGTCAGACAGACCTCAGCCAAATACAGCATCCATGACCTTGGGCAAAGCATCTATTCTTTCAGAGTTTATTTCCCATTCTTTACACTGAACAGGAAAAGAGCATACCTAGTATGGTTGACAGGATGAAGGGAAATCATTTTTGTAAAATGTCTAGAAGAGTATTACATAACAGATCCACATTAAATGTTAGCACCCTTTCCCTTTTACTTCCCCAGTAGAAAATCTGGAAGATAACCTTGACCGGGTAGCTCAGTTCTGAGAGTTTTGTCCTGATATGCCAAGGTTGTGGGTTTGATCCCTGGTCAGGGCATAGACAAAAAGCAACCAATGAATGGATAAATAAGTGGCACAACATATCGATGTTTCTCTCTCCCCCACCCTCTCTAAAATCAATAGGTAGAATGAAAAAATCTGGAAAGAGCAAGTGCTCACCCATGGGTCCACCAAATGTGCGATCAAGCATTATAATTTTAGAATATTTTTTCTGGTCTTTTAAAATCTGTATTCATGGAGTACTTGATATTTTTAAGTGTTTTCCCTTAATTAGCATGTTATCATAAGTGACATTTGTTATTTTAGAGCCTCCCTACCCAGTGTCTTTGGTGGTGGCAAAAAGGTCATTGACTATATGTAGAATAATGTATTTAACTTTTCTGTTGATGGTCATTTAGATCATTCCCGGGTTTTTGATTTTTTAAATGTAGTCAAACACCTGAAGGCAAAATATACTTTGAATTATTCTTTTTAGAAAAATTGTTATGGTACAAGCAAGACCTTCATGTCTGAGGAGCATTATATTTAAGGAATGGTTACTGTACCACCAAAAATCAATATTTACCAATGTGGAATGACCTTCAAGTTACATTATTAAGTGAAAAAAGCATGGCGCAGGATAATGCATTTATGTAAAGAAAGGGATATAAGTTGTGGATATACTTTAAATACACAGGCATCTCTAAGAATGTGCAAAAGAAACTGGCCCAGAGCCATGGCCTCTGGAGAGGAGACCTGGCAGGTAGATACACTGGACTGGGGAAAGGAAGCCTTGCTTTTCGCTATCTGCCCTTTTTTATTTGAATTTTTGGTCACGTACATGTTTTACCTCTTTAAAATAGATTACAGCTCTGGCGGGCTAGCTCAGTCGGTTGGAGCATTCTCCCATTATGCCAAGGTTGTGGGTTTAATCCCCAGTCAGGGAACATTCGAGGAACAATCAAGGAATGCCTAAATAAGTGGAACAGTGAAGTGGTGTTTTTCTCTTTCTCTCTCCCCCTCTCTCTTTCTCCCTCTCTCTCTCTCTTCCTGCTACCCTCTCTCTCTTAAAATCAATCAGTAAAATAGATTATAATGTTTAATTTTGATATAATTTCCCAGTTTTAGAAAAGATGAAAGAATAGTACAAAAAATTCATGGCTACCCTTCATCCTAGTTCCCCAAATGTTAACATTTTTTTAATAGGTTTTTTTTTTAAGTACCAAATTTTTTTCTTAAAAGGAATGGGCTCCAGTAGAGATATACCTGTTTTGCATATGAGGAAATAGAAACTCAGAGAGGTTAGACGGCTTGCCCTCTAGATACACAGCAAGTTTGTTAGTGGCAGAGATTTGCCAAACCCAGGTCCTCTGACAACTCAGGTCTTGTTACCACAGTGGTGTTTTGAAATGACACACTTGACAGAGAATTCTTTAATTAAAATAACTTTTCTTTTCTGAGAGTTAGCTTTACCTCAGTCTGTTCTTGGATCTCTGAAAATTGAGTAACCACTGGCTTTGTCAGAACAGTAGATGAGATGTGAGTGGCCCCATCTGACATCTCGAACACTTGTGATCTGATTTCCGTAGCAGACCTGCTCCTGGCAGGCCCCTGGGCTTCTCCTGCCAGCGCAGTTGCCAGTTGCCAGTTGCATTTTATAAGTGCGGTTCTTGCATCACCCCCAGTTCTTTCTCAGATAATATATCTATTGGCAGGAGAACAAGGCCTTACAAAATGACAGCTTTAAAATGAGTGAAAATGGTGCTATAAAATTGTACCATCTCTATTCCATTAGAGGGCACCATTTCCTTACATTTTTTGCATGCTGAAGTTGGAAACAGCCCATTTGTTTTTATAGTCATTGTCTTAAAAACAGAAATAACTTTATTATATTTGCAATAGCAATGCATAGTCAGTATAGAGCAAATAGAAAATACTCAGGCAAAAAGAAGAAAAATTTAAAATTCTTCCTTTTCATAGATTACAACTACTGCTACTGATTTCATAGATTCCAGCTACTAGTATAGATTACAAGTATTTATCCTTCCAGACTTTTTTCCTAGTGGACCTATACACTTAGAAAATATTTATTTATTTATTGAAGTATAACATAATGTGGAGGAGTATACAAATCTTAAATGTACAGCTTAATGAATTTTCACAAAATGAATTCAAGCAGGTAGCAGCACCCAGATCAGGAAATAAAACATCTTTTTATCTCCCCCGAAGATAACCACCATCTTGGCTTCCAACATGAGAGAATTAGGTTCACTCATTTTTGAACTATCTGAATAAAAACCTACAGTATATGTCCTTGTCTGGCTTTTTTTGTGTGTGTGTGCGCAACATTATGTTAGTAAGATTTATCTTTGTTGTTGTATGTATATTCATCCTTTTCCATTGCTATATTTGTTGTATGAATTTTTCATGATCATATATACCAGGGGTCAGGCACACTTTCTGTATGGGGCTAGGTAGTCAATATTTTAGAATTTGTGGACCAGTCAATCTCTGTTGCAATTACTTAACTTATCTTTGTAGCTCAAAGCCAGCTCTAGATAATAGATAAATGAATGGGCATGGCTGTGTTCTTTATTTACAAAAAAATAGACACCAGGCTGGATTTTTGCAGTAGTTGCCAATTACTGCTATACTTAAAAAAAAAAAAAAAAGTAAAAATTGAATCATACTGTATGTTTAAATTTTCTGAGATGTCATCAGTAACCATTATAGCTCATCATTTCCCTGTAAAAGGGGAATTCTAGGAAGTGAAATAATAACTGACACTTTTCCTTCTTTATTGTAGTCTCTGGCAAACATAGACGAAGTTGTGAACAAGATTAGACTGAAAATAAGGTAAGTAATACTATATGATTATTAATCATGACAGACATGTTGTTAATTTAGTTAATCACATTACTAGATCACACTTGTCTGTGAGAACAGTGAAATGTCAGGTTTGCTATAGGTGATAATTAAACAAACAAACAAAAAAAATTCTCGCCTTGACTGGTGTCACTCAGTTACTTGAGTGTCATCCCCCTAAGTGAAAGGTCACCGGTCCAATTCCCAGTCAGGGCCCATGCCTGAGTTGCGGATTCTTTCCCTGAATGGGGCAGGTACGAGAGGAAACCGATTGCTGTTTTTCTCTTTCCTATCTATATTTCTCTCCCTCTCTTTCTCCCTCCCTTTCCCCCTCTCTAAAAATACAATAAATAAAAAATTTTTTAAATAATAAATAAATAATTCTTTTATAGCTGGGTTTTTATATAAGCCTTGTGGCAAAGAACTCAATTCTTTGATCAGTCTTCAATTATTTATAAAAAAGAAAGGAAGCCGTGATAGGCTGTTCAAAACAGTTGATTATAAAAGGAGGCAAAAGCATTTATACTATATTTTTAATGGCTGTATTTCCCTAGATTTACTTTTTTTTTTTTTAATTCCCATGGCTTAGATGTGAATAAGGGCTTATGTGTATATCCCTTGGCCACATACCACGTACCATTGAGGTCAGATCTGCTGGTTGGCATGGGCGGTGGTGGCCCAGGATTAAACATCTTGATTAACGAGCCTAAGATGTGATTGTCTAGGATGGTCATCAAGTGTCCTCCCTGCCCAATAGCCTTGTTTTGGTTTGTTCACATCTGAATTTCTAATTTTGACACATGTTAGATACTCAATGTTTGTTTTATTCATTGTAATTATTACCATAATGGCTTATGCCATTAAAAATAAATTTTTTAAAACTTTTGATGAGGAGAAGCCTTTATATTGAATCCAGGAGATTTTTTTTTTCCTTTCAACCTTTGGATTTTTTTTTTCTGGTAAAGACCTCTATTATTAATGTTTTGTTCAGTTGGATGCCCTTAGGAAGTGCAAAGAAGCCTGTTTATCATTTAGGCAGATGTTGCTGTGACAATTCTAATAGACATCCCTGAGTTGTCCACAGTTTGCCCAGATAATGGAAATTCTCTGGGGATCCAGAAGTCACTAGTGAGCCAGTTATTTTCCACTTTCTGCCCCCATACCTTCAATGGATTCTTCAGGTGAAAATGGAATTGACTAAAATAAATTTCTCTAACTGAGGTGCCATCCTCATTGAGCCACAGAAGGAAAAAGAACTGGAAGCTATAGATCTGTCTCCTACGTAGATTGCACAATTGGGGCCCAGAAGGCAAAACACTGATTTCATATATTACCCTGGCTCCTTATCCCTTTTAAGGTTCCAGAGGAAGTTACTGAGGAAGGAATTTATGTGGGGTAATTTGAATTCTCTGGCTTCTTCCCATAAAGTTTCAGCAACTTTCTCATTTTTGGTTTACTCCAGGAAAAATACTAAAAGTTATATGGGTCCTTTTGGACAGCTCTCAATATTAAGTGAAAATAGCCCTTTTTAAAAAAACAAAGACGGTGCGTCAGTCTATGCTGGACTTGGCTGCTTACACTACTGTTGCTGCTCCTCCTGGATCCAAGGCCTAAGTCTTCCTCATGCCATTCAAGCTTGTTTGGTTTTCTGGACAAGTAGGTACAGTCTGCAGAAGTTGCTGGATTAGTTACTAACTTCTTTTGGTCAGTCTAGTATGGAGATTATTTTAATGATTTGTATCTTTTAACTTTTTTCTAGGAGACTGGATGACAATATTCGAACTGTTGTAAGAGGTCAGACAAATGTGGGGCAAGATGGCAGGCAAGTAAGTAACTTATTTTTCCCTATTATATTCCTGTACTTTCTTCCAAACCCAATGATCAAGTGAACAAAGCGTTGAACTGCCTTTTTACAGAGCAGTTTTTTTATCCTCACCCGAAGACATTCTTATTGATTTTATAGAGAGGGATAATGAGGGAGAGAAACATCAATGTAAGAAACATCGATCTGCTGCCTCTCGTATGTGCCCCAACCTGGGACTGAACCTACAACCTAGGCATGTGCCGTGACCGGGAATTGAACCCACAACCTTTTGGTTTGTGAGATGATGCCCATCCCACTGAGCCACACACTGGCCAGGGCCAGAGCACTTTCTTACTGATTTGTCTCATACATAGCAGGAAATGTACATGACTTGTTCTGCTAGTAACAGAGGCAGGCTGCCCAGACCAGACATGAACTCTCACTCAGTGTCCGTCAGGCCAGGGGCATGTTAGCACAGCTCACCCTGGCTGGGGCATGCAAGCTGAAGTGAGAAAACCAAAATTTCCTTCTCTGTTGCCTAAGTGTCAGACGTCTCTTTCACCCTCCTGCATTTTGAGTACTGTGGCTAAATATGGTTGCTACTTTTATCTATCGGCTAAGTTTTTGGAATTTTGGTATTACTTTTGTTGTTGCAAAATATAGCAGTGACCTATGCATCAAAAGACAGTATCAACAGAAAAAAAAGCATCCTACAGAATGAGAGAAAATATATGCAAACCATATATCTGATAAGGGATTATTATCCAAAACATACTGAAAACTAACAACAAAAATACAAACAGCCCTGGCTCGTGTGGCTCAGTGGATTGAGTGCCGACCTGTGAACCAGAGGGTTGCTAGTTTGATTCCCAGTCACGGCACACGCCTGGGTTGCGGGACCAGGTCCAAGTTGGGGGCATGTGAGAGGCAACCGATCGATGTATTTCTCACACATCGATGTTTCTCTCCTCTTTCTCCCTCCCTTCCCCTCTCCCTAAAAATAAATAAATAAATAAAATCTTTAAAAATATATATTTTAAAAAAACAGCCCAATTAACTATGGGTAAGGGACTTCAGACATTTCTCCAAAGAAGATATAAGATTGGTAAGTACACGAAAACCTGCTCAACATCATTAATTATTAGGGAGATGCAAAGCCAAACTACAATGAGATAAAACCTCATATCCAGTAGGGTGACTACAATCCAAAAAACAGAAAACAACAAGTGTTAGTGAAGATATGGAGAAATTGGAACCCTTTCGCACTGTTGGTGGAATGTAAAATGCTACGGCTGTGTGTAAAACGGTAAGGAGGTTCCTTAAAAAATTTAAAAAGTAGAATTACCGTATGACCCAGCAGTTCCACTTCTGGGAATATACTGAAAAGAATTGAAAGCAGTGTCTTGAAGAGATATTTGTGTATCCATGTTTATAGCAGCATTATTCATAGTAGGTAAAACATAGAAACAAAGTGTCCATTGATGAATGAGTGGGTCTGCAAAATATTGTATATGTATACAGTGGGACATTATGCAGTCTTAAAAAGGAAAGAAACTCTGACACATGCCATAATAAGGATGAACTTGAAGACATTATGCTAAATGAAATAGTCCAGTCACAAAAAAGTACTATATGGCTCCGCCTATATGAAGTACTGATGAAAATCATGAAGACAAAGTATAATGGCAGTTGCCAGGGACTGGGGGAGAATGGAAAGTTATTGTTTACTGGATATAGAGTTTCAGTTTTACAAGATGAAAACAATTATGGGGATGGATGGTAGTGATAGTTGAACAACGATGTGAATGTATTTAATACATTCAATTAAAAATAGTTAAGATGATAAACTTTATGTGTATTTAACACAATAAATTTTAAAAATCAAGAGGGAAATAACATTCATATATTACAAAAAAATAATAATGTAACATAGCTACAGTTCTTCATACCTAGTTTTGTTGGCAAACAGGTAAATGTAGATTCATTTTAGAGTTTTACATTTCCTTTGGATCTAGCTAAGGAGGGCTATTGGAAGGGAATGAAGGAAAAAAGTATTTGGGGAGGAGGTAGTCTTTAATGATTCTGGGGCCAGATGTTATCTATTAACTATTTTCCTTTTCATTTGGATTTTATTTTTCTGTGCAGCCATCATATTTCAGAAATCGCTATCTACCAGAAATGCTGAGCATGTCTTTTCTAGTCTTCCTCTCATACAATGTCTGGTTCTCTTTTTCAATACTAATTCAGTTGGGTCAGATATGCACCTTTATAATACTTTGCATAATTTTTAGTCCTTGTTGCTTTGTTTTATCCAATGAAGCTTCACTTCTCTGGCAGGTGAGGCCCACATAAAAGGGGTTTTTAGCGGTAATAAAGAGTTAAAAGCCCTGGCTGGTGTGGATTGAGTGCTGGCCTGTGAACCAAAAGACCGCTGGTTCGATTCCCATTCTAGGGCCCATGCCTGGGTTGTGGGCTGGGTCCCCAACTGGGGGTACGTGAGAGGCAACCGATTGATCATCTCTGACATATTGATGTTTCTCTCCCTTTTTCTCCTTCCTTTCCCCACTCTCTAAAAATAAATAAATAAGATCTTCCAAAAAAAAGAGTAAAAGAGAGACTGCAGCCTCATTCTGTTCTTTAACTTTCCTACTATATGTCTGGTCATGTCATCCACGTCTTCAGAATCCTTGGTGACCTCTGTCTACTGAATGAAACCCAGGTTCCTTTGCTTGACATTCAAGGCCTCAGTCTACCTTTCCAATTCTGTCTCCTGTGCTTTATCTGTACCGAAGACTTAGTGCCCTGCAAGCACACCCTGTGTTTCTGGACCTATGATCATGTTCTTCCTTTTGCCTATAATGCTTCTCTCTTCTTTTTCTTCCAGTAGCTTCATTTCAAAATCTTAACCCAGCTAAGGCCCAGCTCACATTACTTCTTTCTTGAGCTTTTCTGTTTAGCTTACCTAGATAAACGAAGGAATCAGAATTTTAGAACTAGAAGGGATTTGGAACTCATCTGGTCCACTCTTTTCATTTTACAGATGAGAAAATAGATCCAAGTATCCCTTAATTAATTAGCTATATTCCTGCCTGTAGACTCCTACAGCCCCATGCTTTTCGTTAGACCTTCCTGGCCTCCTTTGACTTACTAGTGAACACATCTCGTCCCCTTGACTAGTTTGTAAGCTCTATGAGGCAAGAACTGCATCTTCCTCATCTTCACTTTTCTCGGAACACGTAGTCCATGTGTAATAACATTTTATTCAACTGTATAGGATATTTGATCTGTGTGAGATTATTTGTTAATTGTAAATAAATAAAAGCTCTTTACCATAAAAACATCATTTTGATCAGTGTGTATGTTCCTTTAAAGTTGTTCAAAACTTGATTTGTGTATAACTAGTCCCAGTGCACTACTATTTGAAATATTAATAACACTACTGTTTACCGCAATTTAGCCTATATTTAGAATGGCTCACTAGAAACCTTAATACACAGGAGAGAGTCTCAGGTATTTAAAATTCCAAGAATGTGAAAATAAGCTAAATGATTCATCAAGACTTTTTGTTGGGTCATGCGATATAGATGCATATCTTTTAGTTGGTTATGTTTTAACCTGTGGTCACAAACGGGTGGTGTTGGGAAGTCGGTCGCAGCATTAGACAGCCTGCAGGAATGTCAACCTTCCCCACATCACATATTAATAGGTTACAGGTTGCTGCAGAGCAGAGCAGGTCATATTTCAGAGAGCAAGACCAATTTTCAAGAATGTTTAGATAGCATTTCAATCTGTGATGGAATTTTGTATTCGTCTCCTTAGAATCCAGACAAAAAGGAAGCCCAGAAGAAATAATTGCTTTTCCTGTCATCCCCTCCATCTGTCTTTTCCAACAGTTTGTAACGCAAGCTGAAGTAGAGAGTTTTTTCCCCCTCTGGGAGTTTTGAGTCCTAGCCTTGTCACCTTCTAAGGGTGAAAGCCTGGCTGTCCAGCCCTAGCTGACCAGTGGCATGCTGAAGGGAGACTCTGTTTGACTGGCACAGACTGGGGAGAGTTATGGATGTTGCAAAATATTGAGTTTTATAGGTCAAGAGGCTCCAGGTTTTTCTCTTTGCTGGGACAGAGGAAAGGTTTGCTTTCAGAATTTGTTTCCTAAGCTTCTGAGAACACTCAGGCAGAGAGCAGTAATAGGGACAAAAGGAAGTTTTCGTTTTATAAAGTTCACCTTGATTGTGTTCAGCCAGAACAGATGTGCTTTTATCTGTGTAAATAAGGGGAAAATATTCACTTCACATTTATGGTGTCTTAAAAGACATTTTTAGCAGAAACACTCTTTTTGAAAAGCTGTATTTCTTACTCAAAAATTATTTGTGGGAAAGGAGTAATTTAGCAATTGAAGACACAGTGAGGTAGTTTCTTTAGTTTCTTGATAATTCTGAAGTACCAACTGACTGACTAGCCCTCTGCTACACTTCTGGAGAGGCTTTGCTGACCGCCTCCTACGTGGGTGGACTCGTTCTGGTCTCGTCTGTGACCTCTTCTTACCAGACTGTGATGCTCGTACAAAATTATTACAGCACTGAATTTTCCCCATTTTTATCTGTTGAAATCATCAGGCAAAAGCTTTAATTAAATGCCCACATGTTTGAAACTTTGTGGGATAGCATGAGTCAGTTCAACAAGTACTTGATCTGATATGCAATGAAACTTACACAGCTTCCCAAGGATTAAAATGGGCAACTTGAAAGTAGGTAGAAAGAGAGTTGAGCAGAGGAGTAGGTTAGAAGAAGATAAAGTTGGCATGTGAAATTTCAAGTGGCCAAACCTTGACCAAGTCCCAGTAAGCTGAGAATCACCAAGAGAGAATCAACCACTGAGCTTCTGTCCCTTCAGTGAACCTTGGCCACATTGCGAGTATGGCATCAGAGCAAGACTAATTAGTTTTGGAGGGGAACGGAATTATTAGAGTAGTCCCCCCCTTATTTGTGGGGGAGATGTTCTAAGACCCCTAGCGGATTGGCACCCTAAAACCGCGGATAGTACCAAACTTACACTTTTTCACTTAAAGGAAGCGCCTTACCGCTTCTCTTTGGCATGTATGAATTGCCAGCATCAGCTCTCTCTCTTTGGGGCCATTTTTAAGTAAAATAAGGGTTACTTGAACACAAGCACTGCAATACCATCTGTAAGTCACGACAGCTACAGTGTCACTAAGGGGCGCGTAGCACACACAGCATGAATATGCTGGGCAAAGGGATGATTCACCTCCCAGGCAGGTGTGAGATTTCAGAATGGCACACAATATAAAGCTTATGAATTGTTTATTTCTGGAATTTTCCAGTAAATATTTTCGGATTGCAGTTGACTGCATGTAACTGAAACCATGGAAAGCAAAACCTCAAATAAGTGGGGACTGCTCTATCACCATGTCCAGCTCTGCTCACTGTAACTTTGATTTGGAAGAAAGAAGCTTTAGATAATTGTAGCACATCGTTCCACCCAGTTCAGGAATCCTTTCGATGACATCTCTAACATTTCATTGTCCTGCTTCTGCTTGGAGACTTGCAGTGATGGGGAACTCATTACTTTGTTTTTCCACAGGACAATCTGTTCCAGTTCTTAGAGCTTTAATTGTAAGAAACTCGTTTCTACGACTGAACTGAAATAGTAAAATACACCTCATTGTAGCTTCTCATTGGTCTTAGTTTTACCAGTCGAACTGATGTGAGCCTAATCCCATTTCCTTATTACAGCTTCTAAAATTTAAAAGGATATTATGTTCCTTTTTCTAAGCTAATCATTCTTAGTTTCTTCAACTTTATGATGTGATTTCCAGACCCTTTATTATCCTGGTTGCCTTGCAATTTGTCAGCATCCCTCTTAAAATATGGTTCCAGGCCAGGAATACACACGGTGTGTGAACATACAGTGGGACAGCTTCTAGACTGGGCTTGTTACCTTGGTAACTGGGAGTTTAGGAAGTCTGTCAACACTCTGAAATTAATTGTAAAATTTTGTATGACCAGCATTTTTGAAAAGAAGATACTAATTTTTCTAGATTCAATAAGAGTCTGTGACTCTTTAGAAGTTAAGGGCTATTGAAGTTTAGGCATTGTTGTTCCATTTCTTTGGGTTGGGTGACATTTTGGGCAGCTATGTCATACCATTGGCTTCCATTGACTTGGCAGTTATCTGAATAACTCCCAGGTCAAGAGTTGCAAACAGATTCCTGCAGAGCTAAGAAATGGCGTCAGCAGACCAGTGTGCATCCATCCATATGTATCCATTGGGGGAGTAAACGTCCTCTCTAAAGAAGACAACCACAACTCAATTCTAACCAATTTTGTCATGTCTGAATGCAAACCCGAAGCTGCCAGGCCTATCAGTTTTTCAAGAGAAGCCAGAAAAAGATTTTTATGTTACCCTCCCAATTTTTAAACGTTGGCTTAGTGTGTTTCACAAATATTGTAAAGGCCAAACAAAACTCAGCTGTGGGCCAGTAGTTTGCAGTATCTGCCCCAGGTATTTTTTATATGAACTGCTTTTAAACTCTTCCTTTCTCTATTTGTTTAAGAGGTTCTCTGAAATTAAGTGCTAGATTTTATGTTCTCATCCTTCGTTTCATCTTGCTGATTTTGCTTGATTGTTCCGGCCCATTGAGACCTTTTGGAACCTTGATGACCTTCCCATTTTCTCACCAGTGGATCTGCCAGACATACCTTCTATGTCTTCATTCAAGTTGTAGATGAAAAAGTTGAACAGGATGGGTTCAGAGCCATGTGGCATGCTATTTGAAACTTCTTGTTCTTCTCTTTCTTATCCTCATTTGATACAAAATGCCAAGCCAGAAAACAAAGAATTTCTTCCTGTCCTCAGTATCTGTCCAGGGCTGTGTTTCTTAATTTTTTCATGTCTTCTCTTTCCTCAGGAAATGAGGCTAATCATACTTGCCTTCTCTTTTCATAGATATATCGTAAAGATTTATTAATTAAATCAGCAAAGCATGTTGCCTTCCAAGGAGAAAGTGTTCTCTGTTTCTCATCCTCAGAATTAGCATATCATCTAATTTGGGCCTTAGAACAAAAAATTGTGCAGTAGGTAAGTGGTAGGACTTCACAGCACAGCATTGATCTCCGTTATGTGGGATTATGACTCCCTAAGGGTCATCTCTCTAGCAGGGTGATTTGAATTATTTTCCCCCATCACTTTAAATTTATCCTTTTTCTCATCTTCCCTGGGAGGAAAGTGAAGCCCATTAATGGAAGACAATAATTGGCATCAGTCTTAAAGAGACTATAAATAGTTTGGGGGGAAAAAGGCAACCGTCACTTGCTTCCTCCTACTGGAACATAAGTCTAAAGCAATTGAGCTTTTAAAGTGGAGGCTTGAATTTTTCCATTAGTGATCAAGAATGATTAGGAATTTTCGTTTCTTTTAAATTTTTTTGAATTGTGTTTTTCAGAATGTCTACATATAAAACTAAACTTCAGAAACTGCTAAGACCCGAGAATGACTTGTGAGTGCAGAAAGATTCAGCAGGGTGGTGCTGCAGTTGAGTTGTAGTTCAGTCTTTGTGTGGTCACACGTGTCCCTGGTTTTGACGGGAGCTCTCCATCGTGGTTTCTTACATTGAGTTCAGAGGTCAAGGTTGGCATGCCTTTGTTGGACAGGTTGAATCCAAATGAATGTTCAGTTTTACCTAGAGTACTACTGCACTATTGACTGTAGCTGAGGCAAGAACTTCTAGACTGTCCATTATTTAGCACCGTAGTGACTGGGTGCAGTCTTAATGCCATGCTTCACCCTGCTAATTGCACATGAGCCTTAATAAGCACTTTTTGGCGGAGTGACATGTTTGCTGCATGTGGGAACCCTTTGCCACTTGTCCTCTAAATCTCTTCTTTTTAGATAACCTATAAGGAATCCAAACAACTGTCTTCTCTCTGCTCTGTGTACAAGACTGAGCATTTTATTTGAATCTCCAAGGACTGGGAGAATTGGACATTGTCACTAATGTAATGTTGGATGACAGCCTGGTCAAGTGAAACTTGAGCTTTGAATTTAAATTTTGGCTCTGCCACACTCTCACTCTGTGACCTTCAACAAGTTACGTAACCTCTCTGAGCCTAGGACCCTTCACCTGTGACATGGAGATAATACCTCCTTCAAGGTGGTGGGGATTAGTGTTTGTTCAAAACCACTGAGCACAATGTCAGGCTCAGTTGTGCTTAGTTAATGGCAAATACTGCTGCTGTCTATTGTGATTAAACCCACTGCAAGATCGGTGGGTTCTTAATTCTACGCATTCAGGCATTTGTCAAGTTCCGGTGGCTTTTCCATCAGCTCCACCCCTTTCAATCCCTACTGCCCTGCTTTAAAGCAGCTCTAGGTTTACTTGAGCTGAAAACCTCCTTACTGTAGGCAGTGTGCTGTTCTCTGAATGAAAAGTGCAGCACAGCTTCCCTGTGTCCAAAATACCTGCTGTTGCAACAGGGTCAGTGAAAGGCTCAGTTCTTTTCTCCTGTCCTTAAGATGCTTGCCAGGGCTGCCCCTCATTCAGAGGCTTAAGGCTTCGTAAAAAGAAAATCCTTACCTGAAGATATGTTTATTGATTTTAGAGAGAGAGAAGAGAAAGATTGACATGAGAGCGAAACATCGATCAGTTGCCTCCTGTGCACGGATCATACCTTTTGATGTATGGGACGACGCTCCAACCGTCTGAGCCTCCTGGCCGGGGCTCAGAGGTTTCAGCCTTTTGAGAGGCGGGCTTGAGCAAGGTTATCATGGCTTCACACTTTTGCTGCAGTGCCCGCTAGTGTCTTCCACATGTGCACCCCGAAAGGTTGCTCTTTCTGGTCTCCCACTCTGCCTGCAATTTTTCTCATGGACACCCAGCAGGGGTCTTGGCAAAGAGCTTAAGAATGGGTGCAAACTACCTGGTGGGTGCTGTTCTCAGAGGTTCTATACTATTGCACTAACCCTGCACTTGGCCGTTAGTAATTTGTTAAAATTCCAATTGATTCCTTCTTGCCTGCTTGTATAGCGTCCCTGTCTTCATCTTACATTCTGTCCATATGAGACATCCTTTTGTGTTCCTTCTCTCCTTGAAGGGGCTGTCCCTCCTTCAATCTCAGGATACTTAGTTGCCTTTAGCTCTCTGATGGGTTCAAGAAAAGTTGTGATTTTGCGTCTTATTTATTTTTTCATTGTTAATGTAAGAGCCACCCGCTTTCCAGCTTTCTGCATCCTAGGCAATGGGCTTTAATATAGCAGAGTACAAGTTCATTAATAAGATTTCAATTTCCATATTTCACATGCCGTATTGCTAAAGAACCTACCACTTTTCACCTTTTGGAGTAGTTTCAAAAAGGATTATCAACAAGTACCTAAAAAGGATATTCAAATATCTCTTTTCTAACTACATACAGGGTATGGCAAAAGTAGGTTTATGGTTGTGAGTATGTGAAGTTTATTCTTATTTATTAATTATTGTATTGTTTTTCCATATGAACTGTAAACCTACTTTTACCCCACCTTATATCTGTGTGAAGCCAGATTTTCATCTTATTTTTCAACCAAAACAACATTTTACAACAGATTCAATGCAGAAGCGTATATGAGAGTCTAGCTGGCATCTATTAAAGCAGATAATAAAGATATTTGCAACGACACAGAAGCAGGGCCACTCTTCTCAAGAAATTTATTTCATTTGGGGGAAATATAGTTATTTTTCATATAAACATGTTATTTATGTTAACATGTAGTGGGTTTGTTATTGCTATTTTAAAATGGATTAATAGTTAAATATTTTTAAACTTCTCAGTTTTAATTTCCAATATGGTATAAACCCACATAAATAAAATCTCTTTGGGGCCCTCAATTTTCAAGAGTATAAAGGGACCCTGAGATTAAAAGCTTTAGAAATGTTCTTTCTGAATAATATTTCAGTGTTAAAAAAGTAGGGGTGACAGGCAACTTGTTCTTGACTTTAATGACAGTGACTCTAGTTAGCATATTTGTTCATTCACTCATTTAGTAAATATTTAATGAGTGCCTCCTGTATGCTGGGCACTATTCTAGGCATTGGGGATAATGTAGTAAACATAGCACAGGCCCTTCTCTCCTAGAGCTGACACTGAGTGTGATGTTTCTTTGTTTCCAGATTCATTGACTGTTTAGGAGTCATCCTCATGACCTTGGTTCACTAACCCTGTTTGCCCGGAAACAGATGTTGAATTTTGTTACATGCCTTTTCAGCTTCTACTAATATGATCATATAGCTTTCTCATTTTGTTGATTAGCTTAGGTTTTTTTTTTTTTAATTTAACCCCCTAATACCTGCGGGGTCATTATATATTGTCCCTTTAATGTATTGAATTGTGGTATTTTTATCTGGGATTTTTTTCATGTTCAAAAACTTTATTCCTTTTTGATGACCGAATAATATTCCATTGTATGCAGATACCACATTTTGTTTATCCATTCATCTGTTCACAGACACATGGGTTGTTTCCACCTTTTTGGCTATTGTGAATGACGCTCTAATGAACACTGACATACAACTCTCTGTTTGAGTTCCCACTTCCCATTCCTTTCAGTATATACCTAGGCATGGACTTGCTGGATCATATGGTAATTTTTAATCATCTCAATATTTAACCTCTTTGGAAACATTTTTTCCATATTGTTCTGAACTTTATTAGATTTCTTTTCCACTAGACAAACATACATACCTATTTTGTCCTCATTTAGTTCATACAGACTATGTGTTTCAGGTTAGCTATAGAGTCTCAAGTTTTTTGCGTTAAGTACCTAATGACAGTGATGCTGACTTCCTCCAAAAAAGAAAATTGCCAAGATTATTTCTTTTAATTAGCAAGTCCAGCAGTCGGACTACTTCCTTCCTGACCTTAGAAACACATCATGTCCCACTTGTATGCAACAGGATTATTGAAAATGTTTTTAGGAAAGTAGTGTGCCAAGAAGGAACACTGAGGTTTATTATTCCTCTGAGCCATCTCCATATAAATTGTCACTCTTCAGAAGCCAAGAAGGTCAGGCGTAGCTTTTGCCATCTGCTTGTTTCCATGTTAAAGGCAGTCACAAGTTTAAACTAGAGTTTCTCCATCTAAAGAGGAAAATGCCATTCATCACTGCTGTAACTGCTCTGGCCGTCACCCAGGTTACTCTTGCTTTTCACTGCTAGTGGTCAGTGATTTTGGAAGGAAAATTCCACCCTTAGCTTGAGGCTGCACATTAGAAAAATTGCAGTATTACTGCTGACAGGGCAAAGCTTTCTGGGTTTCAGGCCCTCAACACAAGAAGTCATTCAGATATGTTTAAACAATGGATGGGAATTTGAAACTCTGCCTTCATGTAAGAACTTGACCTCTTTTTTTTTTCCCTCTCTCTTCTCTCTTTCATCCATGGAAATACAAGATTTCGAACAGCATGAATTCATTGCTCTGCTTGTTCTGTCAACATTTCCATTTATAAATCTCTGTTTTCAGTAGCATGTACCACAGCTATAAAATTTCCTTTGCTCCAGTTTGCTCTCTGAGGTCTCCTCTGAAAGATTAATTTTGCAAAACCAGAGATAATGCTCTTTTTAGTCTGTTTGATTTGGTATTCTGTAGTCATTTAGATCAGTGATTTTCAACCTTTTTCATCTCATGGTATACGTAAACTAATTACTAAAATTCAGTGGTACAGCAAACAATATATTTTTTACCGATCTGACAAAAAATAGGTATAATTTTGATTGATTTACAACCCCATCCCCCCAAATAATAGTAATTACAATATCTACCCTTTTTGGTCCAAAGTAGCTTTTTAAAAATTTAAGTGTCTCTACCTGTGTATAAGGATTTCTGGTACCAAGAATTAACCAATCACACACAACCTTATGTGACCAATAAAATGCAACTCTGTGATATGACACATACTCATGGTTTAAGACAGGGCATTTACACCAGACCGATATTGTTGTGTTGACTGTCATCAGTTTTTTATTTGACAGTCTAAGGAGGTCAGTGCCTCTGACTAAATAGCCATGTATTGCATATTTTAAAAATTCTTGCAGCACACCAGTTGAAAATCGCTGGTGTAGATTGAAGCTCTAAAGTACACAAGACACTTTCAATCCTTCATATTGTATTGGACCACATGCCAGGATTTCTGACTTTTGTTGCCCTGTTATATTGTGGACTGTCTGAACTGATGCTGTGTTCATCTCTAGGTGTTGTATGTGATACTGAGAATATGGATGTTAGACAAAATATATTAGTGCTTCTCTTACAGTGGTCCCCAATTAGAAGGGGGGCATTCCTTCTGGAGATATACATACTGACAAGTATATTTCATGATCCAAATACTGTCTTTTATAAATCAGAGGAAAAAGTGAATTAAGGAGTCTTTACCCCTCCTCAGACCTAATTACTCACACTTGTCTCTTTGTCATACTCTGAACTTTTCTTATTCCCAGTCAGATGGGAACAGTAGGGACAGATAACTGACTATTATTCATATGATATCATTTATGCTAGACCAACTACTACTTTTTTCTTTTCAGTGACTACTTGGAAATTCTGATCTTTGGAGATTTCTGTGACTGGTCTAGCATCCCGTGGTCAGGCTCCAGTACAGTTGTCAGCCCTGGAGTTATCCAGATCTCTAGAATGTACTGTTGTAAGACTAATATGTCTTTCTTGATTGATCCACTATAAGCAAAGACACATTTTTAAAAAAGATTTTATTTATTTACTTTTTAGAGAGAGGGGAAGGAAGGGAGAGATGGAGAGAAACATTGATGTGTGAGAGAAACATCAAATGAAACGGTTCCCTCTCGCATGCCCCCAACTGGGGACCTGGCCTATAACCTAGGGTATTGAACTGGCAGCCCTTCAGTTCACAGAACGATGCTCCAACTAACTGAGCCAGGTGGCCAGGGAAAAGACACATTTTGAGTTGCTTTGCCAGAAGGTACATTTTGAGTCATTTGCCTTGATCTATAGCGCTAATGTTTTATTACAATATAAATGTTTATCTTATATTCTACAAAATATTGTTGCAAGTATTATTTTACTGGATCCTTCTCAGCACGATGAAGAAACTGACCAGGCTGAGAAGAGCTCAGCGATGAGAGGAAACAACCGTGCTGACTGTACACCTGTGGTGCTGAAGAAAATTAAGGGAAATAGGAGGAGAAAATCGCTCAGATACAACCCCAGGGGATCCATAGCCTAGGGTTTTGGATATAGAAGGTGTCTGTAAAATCAGGCGAAGGAACATCCAGATGTCACCACAAAAGGATGTTTTTTCCTGAACGAAGATCCATAATATAGATGAGAGTTACTAAGTGTCTAAAGTGAGAAGTAACATAGTAAGATTTGGGGGATTAGGATTTAAGTTGGCCCTGGGAAGTCCTAGCTATTTGGGGGAAATAGTCCTTTTGTTAAGCTTACACCAGTTGTTTCTTTCCATGTGCCCCATTTCCTGAAGTATTGACTTTCTGTACCTTTTATTCAGCAAAAACAACCGAGACTCTTGCGTAAACACTTCCCTCTCTTTTGCTATTTGGAATTGTTGCTTTAAATGCAGTCTCCTCAAGGGCTACATTTCATCAAAGGAAGCTGTTCACGAACGCATTCACCACTTCCAGCTATTTCAGGGCTAACATATTTTAGGTTATGGGTGATAACAGATATAAGCAGAACTTTAAAATGTAAATGTTTAGTCTTGTTTGGGCACCACTGAATTTGTGTTCCAACCTCGTCTTGTGATTTTTAACTTCTGGCTTGTCTCCCAAAAACCATAAAAATGAACTCTTTAGTTCACATTTTCAGTGGATGTGGTTTGCAGAAATCATAAATAAAAGTAACTTAGATGGAACAGAGCATTTTAACAAATAAGGTGAGAATTACTCCTTTTGCTCTTTACATTCTTTTGGTCCACAGACTTGGAAAGAAGTCTGTGCTTTAAATAAAGCCCCTTTATTCTCAGGGTTTCAGTTAAGGAATTAATATTAACACCAATGATTCTCCTCTGAGGGGTGCCCATCCGGCATTTGGCCAGGGCTACCAGACTAGAAGGTATCTGTTGTGTTCGCGGACACGGGGAAGCAGGGGGCTGTGCGCGTGCAGTCATCCACAGCTCTGAGATTCCTGCAGCCTCTGCTACTGTTTGGCACCATCGTGGGGAATGGGCTGTGTTGTTTTTATTGCTGAGTCCTCTTAAAGCACTTCTGCTCCAGCTGGTGATGCCCTGTTTCCATAGCAGCAGCTCTCAGAGGTACCACCGTGGCCAGTAGTATCAAAAGAAGGGACATGCCATAAACAGAGTCTACCTAACCCTAGGTGTCTACTTTTAGTAGATGTCACAGGGGCCGCTGGCAAGGGCTCATCAGATCTGGTAGCCCTGAGCAACATTTTTGGTCTCTTGAGCAGTCCCTTGCTTTCCAAATGATTCTGGCATTCGTTACTCATACCTCTATGTATCATTCTTATCTTATAGTTTTATCTGTTTCTTACATGTATTCCTTATAAACTCTTAAAAGATGAGTCCCCATCTAGTGACATTTTTCTGTCAGTATCTAGCACAGTAACTATAGGAGGCACTCTCTTTGTACTGAAGGATTGAACAAAAGATTGAAATCTTTTTTCTGGAGAGTGCCTCATTTTCAATGTGCTTTGAAGAGACCATCCCCCGATCTATGAGCCATGCTTATATGTTGAACTTAATCAGCCTACTTATGGAGCTCTACAAGATGGGTTGCCACCTTTGGCTCTTATGTGGAATATGGCATTTCATCTGGGAGATTTGGGAATAATAGTAATGGGTGCCATTTAGTGAGTCCTTTTATGAGCTGAGTTCTCCATCAGGACTCTTTCAGTTGCAGAAGACAAAATCCCAAATCATACTGCACTAGGAAAAAGGAGGAATTATTTGGAAGGTTCTTGTGTCTTGTCTTGAAGAAGTTCAACAGTCAGACGCTAAAAGAGCAGTGTCTCTGGGGGGCTTGTTAAACAACTGAAGCCCAGGATCGGAATAGTGCTCAGGATGGTCTCTGCCTGGGGACCAGCTCTCTTCCCTTATTGAGGAAACTTGTTGCGATCTGCCTTAGTATCACATCTTGGGGCTCCCGCCACCAGAGAGAGATGAACTCTTTTCCAATTCATTCTGGAAAGTCACAGGAAAACTCAACTTGGCCCAGCTTGGGCCTGGCCTGCCTCTGGGACAGCCAGCTCCACAAGAACATGGTGAAAGGGAGATTCCCAGAAGCAAGGAGAGGTATCGGGTACACACTTCCACAGTGCTCATTAGTAAGCCCTGTATTCTTTCATAACAAAAAAGCCTTTGAGGTAGCTGCTCTTGTACCTGTTCTAGAAGTGGCGAGCCTGTGCCTTTGAGAAGTTAAGTGACTTGACAAAGATCGCACAGTGAGTGGCAAAATCAACATTCAAATCCGAGCCTGCTGGTTCAAAACCTTGCTTTTAACTAATATAATGCATTGCTTTTCCAAACAGTAGGAAGGGAACCAGCAGATAGATGTAAAGTTGGACAGCAGAAATGATGGCAGAATAGTGGGAAAATATAATTTTCTTCTCAGTAATCTTGAATATTAGCATTTCTTTTTTTCAAAGAACATAAAGCCGTACCAGTTCTGGAAATCAGCAACCTTTGGCTCCTCCCTGCAGTGGCAACAATGGGATCTTAGTTTAAAATCTCTTAAAGAGCCCTGGCTGGTGTGGCTTAGTGGATTGAGCACCAGCCTGGGAACCACAGGGTCACTGGTTCTATTCCCAGTCAGGGCACATGCCTGGGTTCCAGTCCGGGTCTCCATTGGGGGGCATGTGAGAGGCAACCACCCATTGATGTTTCTCTCCTTCTCTTTCTCCCTCCCTTCCCCTCTCTCTAAAAATAAATAAATAAAATCTTTTTAAAAAAATCTTAAAGACTGCTGTGGACTCACAGGCTAACAGCAGTATAATTCTCTGAGAGAGCAAACTGCAAGATTCCATGCATCTGAGAACCAGAGGTGAGGTTAATTTCTTATTTTCCATTGACTCAGATTCCCTCTGCCTACACAGGTGGCAGACAATAGTTCTGAAAAATAAAAAACAAAAAGGATGAAAAAAGAGAGCAGTAGAACCTGCTGGGTTCCATGCTGCTTATGCTCTGCACATGTGACCTGGCGCGGCTTTGGTCACCTGAGCAATCTACTGCAGGAGACAAGGAAAATGAAGAGCAATGGTTACTGTTAATGATGCGCCAAAACACAGAGACAGTGTTATCGGTTCTGCTGAGTCTTCTAGGCTAGCCCAGTGGGTGGCTTTGCATCTCCTGATGGCAGAATTTGAGTTACTAAAGAAGACCAGTGCAATAACTGCTTCCCAGTGACACCCTCGAATGCAGGCTGCAGCCACGCTCCAGTGCTCAATTCGGAAACTCCAGTAAGGGTAGATTGAAAGCAGACATTTTTGGGTGATTAGTTCTGTTTTTAATCCACATACAGCTTGGAAAGGAAAAGGAGCCCTATTTTATTTTAAAGAGTGTCTAGGGACAGTGCCAGAATCTTTCTTTCAGCACATTTTCTGATTAACCAGGTAGTAAAAGTATTTCAGTATTTTTAGAAAATAAAACCTTAACCTTTTGTAGGTCTTATGATTCTTCCAATTACAAAATGCTCTTCTTTCTGTGTAATTGATTACTAGAAATTAGATATCAAATATTAAGGTGTGTTGAGAATGGACTTGCTTGATGGGGTGACTGCTTTAGAAGAACCTTTTTGACTCTGGAAAATGAATTATATTAAATTTCCTAGACTTCAGTATATTGTTATAACAAGCAAAAGCATTCCAGCCTGGAAGAAAAAATCTGGCAGACAGTTTATCTTTCTTTAGGACTGAAATGTAAGATTGTGTGAGTCTTATTTGTTTGCTGGAAGAAAAAAGTGGTACCTTTAGCAGAGATAATTCTGGTGGGTTGCCAGATTGAGAATGAGAGAAATAGAGATAGAAACCCTTTGTCTGAGAAGGGATTGTACACTTCTTCAGACCTTAGCTTGGCCCTTTTTGCCTTTCTTTGCTGAATGTCATGTGTCTTAAGGTGTTTGACAAAAGACAGTGGTTATAATCCCAATAAGAGCATCATTAGAACATGACATGACCAACAATATCACAGAATTCTGTGCAAACCATGCCCAAAAGCTCAGTCCTTTCTGGTGGGCAGCTGCCTGCAGAGGCCTCTGTGGTGGCATTTTTTAGAAGGTTCCAGTGGCTTTAGAATTTACTGACCCCCTGGGCAGCATTGTGGGCTTTAGACTCCGTGTCAGCCAAGTAGATAACAGTTACAGCGAGCCTGATGCTGCCCTTTGAACCACTGCTTCTAATTGTGCCCAGAGTTGGGGAGAGCATTCAGAGTGGCCGTTTCAGTGCTGCTACTCTTCTGAGAAGTGCCCCATGATATTTTTAATCAGTTGGCAAGTATTTGTCAAATTCCAGTTGTGCTCTAGCTTTGGCTAGATGCCTGAGGTGAGGTAACAATGTGATTTATCACCAGAATGACTCTTGAGATGAGAAGGAGATATTAATAATTAAACTGAAACACTTGTCATAAATGGGGGCCTATGGCTGTAGCAACTGGAATGGAATCCTTGAACTATGGGGATATAAGAATGAAGGCATATCCTTGGTCCACTTTCTAAAGGATACTTAGAGCCCTGTTAGAGAGCTAATATTTATGCACTAAACAATTCAAGAACATAATTTTTTTAAAGCCCTTTCCTCTGCGTATCCTGTTACCCCCTCCACCTCCCAAATCATTTTCTTCTCTTCTGTTGTATCATTTCCACAATATACATGTGCACACAGCTCTCATCTTCAAAAATTCACCCATTCACCCCATCTATTGCTCCATTTTTCTTACAGCAAAAACTTCTTGAGGAAGTAGTCTATACCAGGTGGCAGCAAACTTTTTCTGTTAAAGGCAAGATAGTAAATATTTTAGCGTTTAAGTGCCATGTGGCCTCTAACAACCACTCATCTCTGCTATTGTAGGGTGAAAGCAGCCATAGGCAATACCTAAAAGAATGGGATTAGTGTGTTCCAAGCAAACATTAATTTACAAAAACAGGGGCAGACCGGATTTGGCTCATGTGCCATTGTTTGCTGGGCCCCGCTCTGTATTCTCTAACTGCACTTCATCACGTCATCACTGTCCACTGCCTTTCCCATGACATCACTAAGACTGCTCTTGTCAAGGTCACCATCGACTTCCCTGTTGTCACATTCAGTAGCAATTCTCTGTACTTAGTTTATGTGCATTTTCAACAATATAGGACATAATTACTCTTTCCTCCTCCTCCCAACGCTTTTGTTTGGCTTTTGTGACACCATAGTCCCTGTTGTTTTCCTTATGTCACTGGTGCTTTTTTTCGTTCATCTTTTCTTTCTCCTTTTCTTCTAGGCTTCTGAATGTTGGACTGCCCAGGGGTTCATCCTTGGGCCATTTTCTTTCTGAAATATCTGAAATATCTCAAATAATCTAAAAATATATAGTTTATTAAGACACCATAATTGAAAAGTGTCATCCTTAAATGAGGAGGACTTTTGAGGTAGATGAAGTACTCCTAAAAAATGCACATTAATTTATAATTTACTATTATAACTACTTCACAAAATTTGATGGCACGGCAAGTTAAAATTTTTTTCCTGTTTAATTTCCTACGTTAATTAACCCAGCATTTTGTTTAATATGTGAAGATTGCAAAACTGAATTATGTCGCATAAAAGACAGCAGTCGAAATGCTGGAACAACCATAACTGCTATGGTCAGTGTGCTGCCTGACAGACACTGAGCGTCTGTGTCTGTGCATGTTCACCAAGATCGAATGGTTGTCAATTCAACTTCATAAACATGTATTGAACACCTACTTTATTTTTCTGAGCACTGCCGTAGGTATTGGAGAGTCACAGTGAGTAAGATATGTCCCTGCCCTCTAGGACTGTGTAGTCCAACCAAAAGATAGACCCACAAAAAATTATTACAAATGTTAATTATACATAAAGGACCGTGGGCACCCAGATGATAAATGAATGGATTCTACTGTGTGTATGTTTATGGGAGAGGGTGTTGGAAGGGAAGAGGAAGTCAGGGGAAAGGATAGAAAAGAAACGGCACTTAAACTAGGCCATGGAAGACAACGGGGATTTGCACACAATCAGTAGCTATGTTGAGCATTTTATTTTGAAGGTTCACTCCTTTTGGTTATAACTAGAAATCTGATCATTTATTCCTTACCATTTTTATTTTGTGAGAACTCGATTTTGGTTTGTCATAATCTTATGAAACCTAAGATTGGGTGGTATAGCAGTTTTCAATGCTCAGAAGAATTTTGTATCCTGGTTTTGAGGAGGTGAATATTAGAAACATGGAAGAGAATTTTTTAAATTTATTTTTAATTAGAGTTGACATACAATATTAATTTCAGGCATACAACATAGTGATTAGACATTTATTAATATATACTTTATGAAATGATCACTGTAAGTTTAGTAATCATCCATCGCTAAATATAGTTATTATGATACTATTGACTCTATTCATTATGTTGTACATTGTTGTGACTTACTTTATGACTGGCAGTTTGTATTTCTTAATTGCCTTCATCTGCTCCCGTCTGCCCCCCCATGGTGACCATCAGTTTGTTCTGTTACTATGAACCTGTTTCTGTTTTATATGTTTACTTATTTTGTTTTTTACATTCTGCATATAAGTGAAATCATACAGTATTTGTCTTTGTCTGACTTATTACACTTGGCATAATACCCCCTAGGTCCATTCCTTGTTGTCACAAATGGCAAGATTTCATTCATTGTTATGGCTAATAGTCCTTTATATGTAGGTTTTCCACACCTTCTTTATCCACTTGTCTATCAATGGACACTCAAGTTGCTTCAATATCTCGACTATTGTAAATAATGCTGCAGCGAACATAGAGGGGTATATATCTTTTCAAATTAGTGTTTTGGGGTTTTTTGGGGTAGATACCCGAAAGTGGAATTGTTGGGTCATATAATAATGATATATGTCATATATCATTATTGTATGTCATATAAATATAAATAATGTCATATAAAAATAAATAATTTAATTTTTTGAGGAATCTTCATACTGTTTTCTGTAGTGGCTGCACCAATTTACAATCCCACCAACAGTGCACTAGGGTTCCTTTTTATTCACATTACTTACTGTTTGTTGAGTTTTTGATAATAGCCCATCTGCCAGGTATGAGGTGATAGCGCGTGTGGTTTTGATTTGCATTTCCCTGATGATTAGCGCTGTTGAGGAGGGGTAGGCAGATGGATGCGGTGGGCATGGACTCACTTAGGGATTGGCTAAAAATAGGATGGGCAAGATAATAGGGGAGTCTAGAGGTTGTGTGTGAGAGAGAGAGAATTATCAGAGGAGAACATTCTATGTGTGTCTATTTATTTATACATATATGCATACGTGCATTTGCTTAGGTTGGTCATAAGTCCTGGAAATAAAGTTAATATTCATGCAGCTTTAAAAAAAAAAAGACTTTATTTGTTTATTTTTAGAGAGGGAAAGAGAAGGAGAAAGAGAGGGAGAGAAACATCAATGTGTGGTTACCTGTCGAGTGCACCCTACTGGGCAACTGGCCCGCAGCCAAGGCATGTGCCTTGACTGGGAATTGAACCAGTGACCCTTTGGTTTGCAACCCGGCACTCAATCCACTGAGCCACATCAGCCAGGACTCATGCAGCTTTTTACATCTATTATGTCATTAAATCTTCCCAAGAACCTTGGAAGTAAGTGCCGTTATCATCCTTTCTCAGACAAGGACACTGATGCCCAGGGAAATACAGCTAGTAAATGACAGCAGAGGCAGGCCTAAGACTCCTGCCTCTCAGCTGGAAAATGGAAGGTTTTCTTGTGACGCCACAGCTGTTTCAGGGGTGCTGAGTCCTGGACTGAGAAAGATAGGGTGGCAGGAAGCTGAGTCGAAACTGTTGCTGAGTGAGGTGGAGGAACAGCTGCTGGAAGAATGTCACCTCAGACTTGGCAACAAGTGGGCTAAGGGACGACTTCTCAAAGGAGCTTCTGGACATTCACTGCAGAAGCCATAATATAGTCACATGCACCAACTTTACATCCTGCCCACACATGCAAAACCCCTAAAAACCCCAGAGGAGGTGGAAGAAGATCAAAAGAAAACCATGTTTGGAATCGAGCTGCACACAGGGCAGGGAGCTTAGAAGAAGGAAGGCTTCCCGATATCAAAAGTGGACCACTTGGGAAACCAGGGAAGGAAAGTGAGATGTAATCATGACCTCTAACAAGGAAGGAATTTTCTGCAGAGGAAGCCAACTTAAGTTTGCTTTTGGAGGATTTTTAGCAAAAAACGAAATGTACAAGTTCCTAGTCTAGTGGTGGCTCTTCCATTGGGTATAGCTGAATTCAGAGGTTCAGATAATTCTATGAGGGCTTTGTCCTTTCTCTTTTGTCTTCCTCTCTGAGATGAAATTCTTCACCTCAGCTTTGCTTTCCTCTTCCCTCCGTGCGGGTATCCTTCTCAGGGAGGCTGGCTGTTTTTTTGTGCATGCTAACATGGCCACACACAGCTCTAGGGTTACGTTGGCCTTGTCATTACATTTATAAAGGGCTAGTGAGGCCCGATTAGGACAGGCCACTCTTAAATCCAAAATAAACAAAGCGCTTTTGATGAAATGAAGCATGAGTTCTTCTCTTGGCTGCTGCATCTTTTATAAGTACATATGTTCTACACGTGTGTGGCTTTTGCACCCTCACAAATCCCTGAATATTGCTTCCCCTACTTGCAGAAGCTACTGTGGGTCATAATACTCTTAATACGTGGCATTCATCTTTGTAGGTTTTTATTTCAGTGGAAACATTTGGCTCACCGTTAGCTTTAAGTGTCCCTTTCTAACTTCATTTCATTGGTTTCCAAGTGGGGTGCTATAAATATCTTTAAGGTTTGTTGCAGCTCTGGAGTCCCCGTGGACAGTTGTGATTTTTTTGAAGGACAGTCTTCTGGAACTTCCAAAATTCAGAGCTTCCCCACCCCCAACATAGAGTGACCTCTGTCTCTCTGCAGGTTTTGAAGATTACTGGGCACGTATGTGTGCACATGCACGCACACACGCACAGATGTGCATGTCCTGTTTATTTGTTGTCATCAATACGTGTGGTAATCACTGAGCTAGAGGGAAATAGTTTAGCTTTTAAATTAAAACTTCATGGTGCATATTGGCAAGGATCCTGAGTATTTGCCTGTATCCAAATGCTGGACTCTGTCTCTACTACTTTGGTCCAGTAAAATTGTCAGCATAAGTGCAATGAATCAAGAGAACTTTATTAATTTTCTTCTGAAGCTGGATGTGATTACAGTGTAGGGCCTGGTGCTGTCTGGTTTTTCATCTATTTCTCTTATTCTAGGCACTCGAGGAGGCCCAAAAAGCGATTCAGCAACTCTTCGGCAAAATCAAAGATATCAAAGACAAAGCAGAAAAATCAGAGCAAATGGTGAGTTTAGGTTTCTTCCCAACTTTTTGTACCAGAAGAGGAAGTTTGCATCTCATCATCATAATGACTTACACTCATTAATGGGCTTTTACTCCCATTTGCTGCCAAGCACAGCACCCACGTCCCTAAAACAAGCCCCCTGAGTACATTCCAGACCAGTTCAGGAGGAGGAGCTGCTGGAGATGCAGTGACTCACATTCCCTGCTGCCCCACATTTGCAGCCCTGTGTTTACATAGGAAAAGTTTTCTTCTTTCCCCAGAATAGTTCCCTAGTCATTTTGGATTCCTTTCTCTAGCATTTGTTTATATCATGTATTTTATATCACGCATAGTACTAGGCTTGTGTTAGTTGCTCAGTGAATGTAAGCCATTATTATGATATACAATACGTAACTTGGTATCACATGAAAACCAGTCCTGGATCTGAGAGGCGGATGTATCCTGCCCACGATGCATGCTTATGGTTTTGATTTAGTTCTCCCTCTACGAATCCATGTCCTCTGGTGAGGTACTGTGAAGGCCCTACTGCTGATCAAGAATCCAGCCTCACCCACTCTGCTCTGTGGGAGGCACTGTGAAATGCCAGCTCCTGGGCTGCGATTCTGACTGCATAATGTAATGTCTCTGAATTCTAGTTTCTTCAACTGCAAATAAGAATAATAACATCTAGCTCAGAGGGTTATAAGAATTAAGTGTATGAAGAACACAGAGCATAGTACTAGGTTTGTGTTAGTCGTTCAATGAATGGGAGACGTTATTACTGTCACTTTTTCCCCCTACTTTTCTTGGTTATAGAAAACCTTGCAGGTTTGTGGGTGTGGAGCTGAGCTGGGTGATCCAACTGAAAATACTGGTCATGTGAACTTACTACTGGATTTTTCACTTTTTTAAAAAAGATTTTATTTATTCATTTTTAGAGAGAGGGGAAGGGAGGGAGAAAGAGAGGGAGAGAAACAGCGATGTACAAGAGATAACATCGAACAGTTGCCTCTCACATGCCCCTAGCTGGGGGACTGGCCCGCAACCCAGGCATGTGCCCTGACTGGGAATTAAGCTGGTGACCTTTCAGTTTGCAATTCGGTGCTCAATCCACTGAGCCATGCCAGCCAGGGCTGGCTTTTTCACTTTTAATGGGAGCTATATCTTTCCAGTGACCAGGTTATTTGTGCATGGTATCAGAGCACTCTCTTCCAGGTATCAAAGAGCCTAGGAAAGCAAATTGCTCTTCAGAAATTTTCTTGGTCCAGACAGACTCAGGCAGTTAGTGCAAGACTTCACCGAGGAGTTGGTCAATTTGGAGAATGGTTCCCGCTTCATTACCGAGTGTACCTTTCTAGTGACTGAAATACACAGTTCAACTTCATTTCTCGAACATCTTGGTTCTTGAACAGTTTGGTTCTTGACCAAGTTGTTCACAAAAACAATGCCTCAGTTGTCTAACAAAACTTTGGGTCACTGTTCTCCTCCCGACAACGTTTTTATGCTGATACCTGTATGACCAACCATGTGTCTCACAGGCAACAAACAAAAGAGATTCAGTTTTTGAACAAATCATTTCTTGAACAGTTTTCCAGAATGAATTAAGATCAAGAACCAAGGCTCCACTACACTCACATTCCCAGATACAGAGTTTCTTCCTCTTGAACCTGCCAGATCAACAGTATCAGAATTTTACTTCTCAATTTCCTTCTCACTCCCTGAAGACATTACACATTAAGCTTACATTACGGGAACTTTAAAAAAAAAAAAAAGATTTTATTTATTTATTTTTAGAGAGAAGGGGAAAGGAGGGAGAAAGAGAGGAAAAGAAATATCAAGGTGTGGTTGCCGCCCGCGTACCCCCTGCTGGGGACCTAGCCTGCAACCAGGCATGTGCCCCGACTGGAAATCAAACCCGCGACCCTTTTGTTCATAGGCTGGCACTCAGTCCACTAAGCCACACCAGCCAGGGCTATACTCTACAGGAAATTTCTATTTGGATCACTCCATTTGGGGTACAAAATAAATTCATTTCATTCTCACTATTGAGGATTTTATAACTCTGGGTAAAGTCCGTTGAAGAAATTCCAAATTAAATTTAAATGGCCTGATCGGGAATTATTTTCTTTATATATTGTGAGAAAGCCTATGTTTTCTCCAAGGGCTAACCTGAGAGGGTTTATTTTATTTTATTTTTCAATTATAGTTTATGTTCAGTATTATTTTGTATTAGTTTCAGCTGTAACGTGAGAGTTTTTTTCCTTGCTTCATTTGCATTATTTTCTTGTAAAACTACTTGCAGATGGGTTTACATCTTTTTTAACCTTCCTCCTTTTTCTCCTTTGGTTTTCCATATTTAGGTTAAAGAAATCACCCGTGATATTAAGCAGTTAGATCATGCCAAACGCCACCTGACCACCTCAATCACAACGCTGAACCATCTGCACATGTTGGCAGGTGGCGTCGATTCCCTCGAGTAAGCAGTGTCAGCTTTCTCTTTTGGATCCACAGAAAGCGAATGTGTCACATATAGAAAACGGCATCATAGGTTTATTTACTTCTCAGCCAGGAAAATCTCACCATCCTGCCCACTTTCTGCACATCCATCTCAAATGTTCAGTCACCAGATTTGCTTTGTGCCCTCTGGTGTTCAAAACCTAGCAAACAGCTAACACTTTTCAAGTGAGATGCAAATGAGTCTAAAGGGAGCCCAGAAAGCATGGAGAATGACTGCAAGAATAGGGATCGTTTCCATGTGGTAGATGCCTACCATTGAGGCCCACAAGGTGATTCAGGTCCATAATCCCTCCCTGCAGCCTTGGCCTTGGCAAGTTTTCCTGCTTGTGTTGGGCTGAGTTGCACTGTTGTTGAATGTATTGTATGGAAACAGATCTTGATTTATCATTCAACTCACTTTTTCAAATACAGTAGCTTCCTGTTTGGTTTATAAAGGAGCTATAGAGAATGATGCATGAGGACATTAGAAATAGTATTAAAAGGAAGAGCTGTTTATTCACCACAGAGAAGCAGTATAAGAGCCTCCTTTATTAGCAAGATTCTCACATGTCGGTTCTCTTCTGTGGCCTGTCTTGGGCAGAGCACTTCCCCAGTCCCAGTCCCAGTGTAATCTCATGTGTGGACAGAGAAAGAGCCTCTCACAGAAGTGTAGAGGCAGTATCCATAGTCGGGGGCGGGGGAGGGAGCAGACTCCTTGGTTTCTCCCAGGTGTCTCTTGAGTTTCAGCAAACCCTGGTTGGTTCTCCTGTGAGTGATGATCAGGGAGATCAGAGGCCAGTAGGAGACCGGAAGAGCCGTTGCCTTGTCTCTTCCCCCGGATGCTCAGCTTTCCACAGACTCTCTGGCAGTAGTAGCAACATCACATCTTGGCTTGAACTTGATCCTATCTTTTTAAGTGCCTCTTAAGGGAAGTCATAAATTATACTTTTAATTTAAAAACCCAACCTTAACGAAAGATTTCTGTCTAATAGTTTGTCCTTCCTTGCTGTGTGTGTAACTGTTGACTCTATCAACATCCTTTTTTTTATGCTTCATTAACCTTCGCAATGGGGAAAGTAGACATACTTGACACAGAGATGCTTAACATTGGCTTAAAACCTCCAGATTTATATTAACATGTAAACACACATAAATGCCCTTTGTGGTATCCTGGGAAAATGTGTTTGGTTTGCCCATAAGCTGTAATCCTCAAATGGTAACATCCTTACCCTTGTTCTCTGTCAAAAGCCTGCTAATCCCATAATACCCAACCCAAATCCCAGATTCATAGTCTTCCCAGATTTCCCCTCCCTCACCCAATGAGAATCCATTATTCACACATTCTTTTGTACCCTCACCCCAATAGCACATAACTAGTGCTTCTGTTTAGAGCTCCGTTCATCCTATTTAGTATTAGTTAGATGTGTATTTGGCTCTCTCCCTGACTAAATGTTATGGCCTCGAGGATTTGGACCAGGTCTATTCCCCACTCCACCCCACGCTTTACAGCACCATACTTTTATCAGTGCTCAGTAAATGCATATTAAATCAAGTTGATGTCTGTTTCAGAGCTCAGAGTAGGTTGTTCCACATCTGTATCTTGTGTCCTCGGTAGTTTTTGTAGAGTTCTCAACTTCTCATTTCCTTGCAGGGCCATGACCAGGCGAAGACAGTATGGAGAAGTTGCTAATCTTCTTCAGGGTGTAATGAATGTCCTGGAGCACTTCCACAAGTACATGGGAATCCCACAGATCCGGCAGCTTTCTGAACGGTAAAATGTCTTTGGAGAAAGTGATCCCCCCTTTTAAGAAAAGATAATATATAGGAAGTGCTTAAGCACTTCGCTCAGCATATTCATTATAGAACCTTATTATAAGAAGGAACCTTAGCCATCATCTGATCTAACTCTGTGTGATGCAGACTTCCCGTCTACCATATCCTTACCAACTCCTGACCATGTCTTCTAAAGAACCTGTTTTAGAAGATGTTTGCTGGCCAGACATCATCGGAGTGGCAGCTGGCGAGTTGTGTATCTGAACAACTCTCAGTTATCTGCATTTGCGAGGGAAACTTTTCCCATTGTCTATTTCCTTATAACAAACCGCCACAAGACTCAGAATTTCTCGTCTGCCACATTTTTTAATATGGTTCTGGGTTTTTATTAAACTCTTTATTATTTTTAAGGCTCAGGAGCAGGAAGGGGAGACTGCACTATGTACCCAGTGTGCCATCTTACAGGGAAATGCCAAAGAACTGTTGAGGAATGTCGGAACAGAGCTTGGCAGAGCACTAGGGAAGTCACCACCCTTTTCCTTGTCCTTCCTAACTCCTTCACACTTAGAGGTGGCTGATCGCCATATCCTACTGGGGATGGAAAGCAGCTAAGACAGCCGAGAAACGGCTTTATGAGCTGTAAGAAAGGGGGGCACTTGGATGGAGAAGACAGACTTGCTCTCAGTGGATGAGGGAGGAAGGATGGGTGAATAGGGAAGGGGGCAGTATCTCCCCCCTCTACCCTCATCATAATCCAGAGTTGACCTGTTTTTCCCTTTCACTTATTCTTACCCTCATTTACCTAATAGACACTTGCTATGCATCTTCTATATCCTAGGCCCTGGGCTGGAATATTGGAGGCACAAAGATAAGCAATATACACTCCCTGCTCTCAGAGAGCTTACCGTTTTTGTGTAGAGAAGACAGATGCTAATGTAAAATTTCAGTATAGCATGGATGTAACAAAACTGGTATACTGGTATTTGCTGTATAAGGCATAGCAGGATCTTAGAAGAGGAATTGATAGTTCGAACCTTCAAGACCTGATGATAGGAGTCATAGAAGAATTTTATTCTAATCTGATTTTAAAAGAATGGGTAGGATCTTACTACCAAGAGAAGAAGGGGGATGAGAAGAGAGAGAACACTGGTATTTTGGGAGATGATGGAAAGTGAAAACCTGCCTAGGTAGGCAGGGTCAGACTTCATATGCCTTGCTAAGGAATTTATTCTTCACTTGGTGGACAGTGAAAGATTTTAAGCAGGGAGGGGCATGATCTCATTTGTATTTTGTAAAAATCTGGTGGATTATAAGTACAAGACATTGGGGGTTGAGACTATGTTCTGGACTAGAAAGTAAATTATACCTTGAGGTCAAGGAGGTGTGTTGAGGACTTGGTTACCAATTGGTTGGCGGTGCGTGGTGGACATTGTTGATGGCAGGAATGTAGCAGAACAATTTTATTTGTAAAAAGGCAACATAGAGACAAACAAGAAAATGTACTCTTTTAGGACTCTGCTTCTTAACTTTTTTTTCAAAAAGGTAGTTTTATAAACTTGAAGGAATGATGTGATCACTGTTGTAATGACATTCCCATTATAAAGAGAAAAATCTACCACTTTATCAATATATTTATTTCATGCTCCAGACACACATTATAATGTAGGGTTACTACAAATACAGGAGGACTTGCTTTTCTTTTAGTGGAAAATCTCTATTTGCAAAAATTTTGTGTAGGTTGATATAAAGTATATGCTATTAAGTAACACTAAAAATAACAAGAGAAGAAACCTTGTTTATAGTGCTTGACTAAAGTTGTTTTTCAAGAGGTATTGAAAGTTTGATGAAAGTCCAGACTTCTTATTTTTAGCATCATTTCTGGTGATTTGCCTCTGTGATATTTACATAGCAATGGTAGAACCATCTGGAAATGATAGAAATAGTTGTTCGTTTGGGGGGAGGGGAGAAGGCAAGTGAGTTGTACCCTATGCGTTGCTTTAGTTCCTCTAATTTAATATCTTGCTGTGTATAAATTGTAGAAATCATACAAAAGGTTGTATTTTGAAATCTCTTCCTGTACATTTGAAATATGAAGTTCGTGGACCTTGATTTGAATGTAACCGTTTTTTTTCCAACTGCCCTTCTGGAAAATGCTTAAACATTATATAGCATTGAAGGAAAGATTTTTAAAATATCATTTTTACATTACGAATCCTCCTGGCTTAAGAATATTTACAAAAGCAAATGTTTCTAGTAATTAGTCAATATTTCCTGAGAGAGAATGGAAAATTCTTGCATTCTCTTGAAACTCATGAAACCCATGGACTAAAAAGTGTTTTTCAGAGCTATTTCTAATCTCTCATATGTGTGAGATAATGGGCAGTTGGGATCGCGTCGTATAGTGATAAAAGAAAATAAAATGGAGAATAAAAAAGCCTGCCTACCTATGTGCCTTTGATAAGTTCCTTCTGAAAGAACTTCAGTTTCAAAAGTGTAAGTTTCGAAAGTGTAAGGGTTTCAAAAGTGTAAGGGTTGTACTTGATGGTCTCAGAAGTGACCAGCTCTCACTCCAAGATTCTGGGTTGAGTTTAGAGACCTGTCTGGAAATGGAGCACCTCAGACTAATGTGGCTAATTAACTCTTCTGTCCTATTTCGGAGGTCAGTTATTGTGACCTGTTGCAGGTATTTCATTTGGAACTGTCATTCACAAGATAATGGAGGCATCAGGGTTACTAATCAATAAATGTCTAAATAATTTTCATAATTGACTGCCAGTCAAGATGGAGGCATAGGTAGACACACTTTGCTTCCTCACGCAATTAAAGAAGGACAACAACAAATTTAAAAACAAAAAACAACCAGAACTACCAGAAAATCGAACTGTATGGAAGTCCGACAGCCAAGAAGTTAGAGAAGAAACATTCATCTAGACTGGTAGGAGGGGCAGAAATGGACAGCCAGGGCAGAGGACTCATGGCAAGGTGGCAGCTGGAGGACCCAGTGGTCAAGGTGGCAGCTGGTGGACCAGAGGTGGGGGGGTCCCACATTTGCATGTGGATAAGCCGGAAAGAGCAACTAGGGAGCAAGACAGACCATACAGCCCAGAGTTCCAACATGGGAAACCAAAACCTCAAAACCTCTGGCTGTAAAAACATGTGGGGCGTTGTGGCGGTGCAGTGGGAGAAACTCCCAGCCTCACAGGAGAGTTCATTGGAGAGACCCACAGGGTCCTAGAATGTACATAAATCCACCCACTCAAGAATCAGCACCAAAAGGGCCCGATTTACTTGTGGGTAGTGGGGGAAGTGACAAAGTGGGGTGGGAACCAAGTAAGTGGCATTGTTCTCTCTCTGATCCCCCCCCCCCCACATATAGCACCACAACACAACTAAGCAAATTGCCCCACCCTGGTGAATATCTAAGGCTCTGCCCCTTACAACGTAACAGGTACATGGAGACAAAGAAATATGTCCCAAACAAAAGAACAGATCAAATCTCCAGGAAAAAGAACTAAATGACAAGGAGATAGCCAGCCTATCAGATGCAGAGTTCAAAACACTGGTAATGCTCACAGAAATGTTTGAGTACGGATGCAAAATAGAGGAAAATGTGAAGGCTATGCAAAGTGAAAAAAAAGAAAAATATACAGGGAACCAACAGTGAAAGGAAGGAAACTGGGACTCAGATCAATGATTTGGAGCAAAAGGAAGAAATAACCATTCAACTAGAACAGAACAAAGAAACAAGAATTGAAAAATATGAGGAGAGGCTTAGGAACCTCCAGGACAACAGTAAACATTCCAATATCCAGATCATAGGGGTGCCAGAAGGAGAAGCGGAAGAAATTGAAATTTATTTTAAAAACTAATGAAGGAAAACTTCCCCAGTCTGGCAAAGCAAATAGACTTCCAGGAAGTCCAGGAAGCTCAGAGAGTCCCGAAGAAGTTGAGCCGAAGAAGGAACACACCAATACGCACCATAATTACATTACCCAAGTTTAAAAAGATAAGGAGAGAATCTTAAAAGCAGCAAGAGAAAAGGAGAGAGTTACCTACAAAGAAGTTCCCATAAGACTATCAGCTGATTTCTCCAAAGAAACTTTGCAGGCAAGAAGAGACTGGAAAGAAGTACTCAAAGTTGTGAAAGGCAAGGGCCTACATCCAAGATTACTCTATCCGGCAAAGATAAAGTGCTTCCCAGATAAGGTAAAGTTAAAGGAGTTCATTATCACCAAGCCCTTATTAAATGAAATATTAAAGGGACTTACCTAAGAAAAAGATTAAAACTATGAACAGTAATATGACAACAGACTCACAACTATCAACAACTGAACCTAAGAAAACAAAACAAAAACAAACTAAGCAACAACTGGAACAGGAACAGAATCACAGAAATGGAGATCACATGGAGGGTTTTCAGCAGGGAGAGGGAGGGGGATAATGGGGGGAAAGGTGGAGGGATTAAAAACCATATTTGGTAGGCACAAAATAGATAGGGGGAGGTTAAGAATAGTATAGGAAATGGAGAAGCCAAAGAACTTATATGTATGACCCATGGACATGAACTAAGTGAGGGAATGCTGGTGGGCGGGAGGGTGCAGGGCGGAGGGGGATAAAGGGGGAAAAAAAGGGACAACTGTAATAGCTTAATTGATAAAATATGCTTAAAAAGTAAATAATTTTCATAATTTACTGCCCCTTTGCTACCACACCTTGTAAAAACTGATAGCACGTTTAGGAAACGGCACCTTTAAACAACGCTTAGTCACATGACATGGAGGATGCTAGAAACCAATTGGTTAAACTCTCTGGCAGCACTGAGAATTTTTTATTTCCTAAAAGTGATCAACACCGAGTTGCCACCACTCAACCAAGCTAAGCCTATTTGGATGCCAGGAGGATTTTTATTTACTCCCCCATTCTCTGTCAATTGTAGATTGATTTTCATAAAAATGACCAGGAAATCTTGGCAGCCTGACCCATATGTATGGTCTGCTAACAGAGTGTCAGTCAATCCATCTCTACCGTAGACATTTACTTTTCATTGTTAGAAGAGGAAGGACTCTAAAGGAGTCAAATTGCAGATAGATTTTTTTTTTAGATGATTTTTTTTCTAGGATCCTATTTAGGCAACTGGTTGTAAAGATTACTGTTCACATCTCACCCTGAAAATCCATGGGATTGTGGTTTGGATTTACAGACCATCACTAATGTCAATAAGGCAAATGGTTGCTCTTTCATCTGAGTACTGATAGACACTTCAAAAACTATGCTTGGAAATATTGAAGTGAGGGAACTTATTCTTCTGCTCCAACATTAATTATGTACCTGACTTATAGTCACCTGTAAAGTTTGGTGCTGTTGGCAGCTAACGCTGTATAATGGGTGTTGTAGAATAATCACTACTGGAGAGGACACTGAAAGGCATCTCGTACAGGTACCCATCCCCACCCTCTTATTTTACAACTATGCTTGGTTGTAGCCCATGTAGGGGAAATGACTTCCTTACGATTATGCTTAGCTCACTAGTGGCACAGCTAAGTCTAGACTACCTCCAGAGGTGACTTTGAAAATGGATTGAAAATGGCAAATGGATCTGCAAATCGCAGTCTGGTACTTCACCCTCCCTTCTGTACTCTGGAAGTACCAAACCTCTGGTTCTTTTCAGGTATCCCAATTTCAAACCCAGCAAGAAGATGGAGCTAAGGGATGGTGGGGTGACAAAGGCAGAGCGGGGACCATTGATATCACTGTGAAGAACAGGAACCCTGAGAATATGGACTACAGTGTCCCTACCTGGAGGCAGAACTTCGCCTCCAGGAATTGTCCCTGCAGCTTAGGAGGAACAGTGTTCTTTGTGCATTGCTGAGAAGAGAATAGGAACAGGAGGGCCCGGGGCTCTGATCTGTGACCTAGCAGGAGAGCCTGTGTATCTGGCCTATTATGTGGAGTCACAAGCCCTCCAAGGTACAATTTTACAAAAGCGTGTTCTCTTCTTTCCTATCATAAATGTTTCCCATTGTCTGTTGGGCAACTCTGGATGGATGCTCTTGATTCTGATTTGGGGGGCTGTGCCAGTTAATAGCCTTATTTCTATCATTTCTAGCCTCCTTGAAGACTAACTAAAAAGGCTGCAAACCCACCTATCAGAGTGGTTTTAAACGTTTTGAAGATAGTGGAAAAACCTCAGAAAGTATTTCAAATAAAGGCATACTTATGGCCATACCACAGGAAAATCAGACTGTTTTCGGTCCTGCCTATTCCCTCATTAAAAAAAAAGAAAAAGAAAAATTAAGTTGCTTGGCACTGCCTAGTAGCCAAAGAAATTGTGGTTTTGAGCTGTTCACTTTTTCTAAAAACTTCATAAAGTTAATTCCAAAGTAACAGGGTGGAGACCAAGAAACGAAGAACACTATTTTATGATGCTTTTAGCAAAGATAAAACCTTTGCCTCAGGCTCAGGGCAATTTAGCAGAGACCTCACAGCCTTGCCCCACTCCAGCCCAGGGGGTGGGGTGCGGGGTGAGGGGGTGCGGGGCTGTGAGGCTGGCTGGCGGGTGGCCCTGTGGCTGGTGGAGGACAGGAGCAGCAGGGGGCAATGACGAACTTCCTCTGTCGTCCCAGCTGCTTCTCCTTTCTCCTTTCACTTACCCAGACAAATATTTATTGAGCTAGTATACATACAAAGCCCTGTGTTACACACTGACTTTCCCTTTCTAACTAATTCAGTCTTCATATTCAGTCTTCCTAGTGAACTTAAATATTCGTTCAGTGGCCTTTAGTCTCAATTAGCAATTCATTTTATAATTCAGATCCTTTTTCTTTCGACTCTGGAAACCATTCTTTTTATTTATTTGTTAAAACTTATGATCCTGATGTTGGGTTTCTGGATTGGAAAAAACAAAAAACAAAAAACCCTGAAACAGTGTGGAGCTCTCCTCCTATTCTTATTACTCCAAGGAGCGTGTGAACAGTTTATACCGGTAACCCAAAGTGGATTTATCTGATTTGGACCTTATTATTATGTAGCATTTTCCCACAGCATAACCACCACCTAATGATATTTTGTAAAGGTTGACATATACTACCTCATGACAGTCAAGGCACGGCGTAGAAGAACATGGATATAGAAAATCTATGGATATAGGAAATCCCTCCTGAAATTAAGTAGGATACCTGGACTCTGGTCATAAACCTGCTACTTATTAGTGTATGACCTCTCATGTCTAGTCCCTCTCCCCACTTCCTATCTCTAAAGACTCCAATGGTTCTGACCTCTATAGATCTTTGCATAATTACTTAAGAGTATTTGAAAATTACCAGACAATATGTTCCCTTTTCTCTACAGAGTGAAGGCTGCCCAGACTGAGCTAGGACAGCAAATCCTGGCCGATTTTGAAGAAGCATTTCCTTCCCAGGGTACCAAGGTATTGTTTTGCCTTTTCTCTCCAGTCTTTAGATATTATCGCCATTCTTACCAAATTCATACTCACTACAGTTACTGTTTCCATTTATCATTCCAAAAGTATTTGGTGGCAACCATAAGTCTGTTTGTCAAAGGCTGAGGGGAACGAGACCATCCTTGATTTTAAATATCCCAAGCAATGTTGATTCCTCCTTTGTGTGCTTTCAGCATCAAAAAATGAGGATTTGTTTTGGTTTAGTTTAATGTGTATCAAACCTAATATCTTGTCTGCCCAGTAAATTCCTTTTTTCTCATGGCTGTGTTTTAAAAAAAACAAAAACCTTCTAGCTGCAGTGTTTTTTAGGATTGTTATATAACTCATTGGTTTCAATTTGGTGAAAAGACAACTGGGAGGGGAGTCCACGGGCTTATGTAACTTAGAGTGACAGGAGACTCGCTTTTAACGATCAGAATACGGTTCTTTGGAATTAATCCCTTTCGCTCTCACTGGTAGCATAGCTGTTTGTGTTGTGTCTGGGAAGCCCACAGTATTTCACTTGTGAGCTATTGGTTACACTTCTCCCATAACAAGCTTTGTCTCACTTGGCTGTCATTGTGCTTGGTTAACTGCCTTTAGCTCTACCTTCAAATTGTGGCAGACATAATCTTAATGTTTTGCATGTGCATGGAGGAAAGAACCTTCTGAAGCTCTTATTTCTCTATTATTTGGGCAATTTCAAGAAAAAGAATTGTTGAGCACAGATAGGAGCCGAAGCATACACGGGCAGGGAGCTTTCTTCACTGTACTTGGTGGGCGGAGGTCACAGGTATACGTTCATTTACTGAGCCAAGGAACGTTTCCTGGATCTGCGCTATAATTCGATAACTGGAAATATCTTATTTTTCTTTGTGCTGCAGGGGTAGCTGCCCCAGCTTTGTGGAGTACTACTTTCTGTAGGCAACCTGCTCCTGATTTTAATGTTTGCCCATACTGTGGCTGTCTTCTAGTAATCACACATTTCATTTGTAAAGCATATTCCTTTGAGGACTTTATGTTCTTATTCATTCAATATAACTGTGGGGAATGGATGTTAGAAAGCCATTCTGTGAGAAGAGATTGTAAGGTATTCATAAATTATAAGCACTAGACTCTTCTTAGTGTAGGATTTGCTGTTCATCACAGTTTCAAAAAGTTTCAGAAAGATGTGGATGAAGCCCAACTTTATTGTTTAGAAGAATAGCCATGATCTATGTTATAGCTTTTCCCCAGATCCCACCAGATGGATGAAGTTAAAATGGTTTTCTTTAACAACTTGCTCCCCTTTTTTCTTTTTAAATCCTCACCCAAGGATATGTTTAGTGATTTTAGGGAGGGAGGAGGAAGGGGGAGAGAGAGAGAGAAAGAGAGAGAGAGAGAGAGAAACATCAGTGTGAGAGAGAAGTATCAACCATTTGCCTCCTGTTATGTGCCCTGACCCGGGATCAAACCCACAACCTTTTTGGTGTACAGGACAATGCTCCAACCATCTGAGTCGTCTTGTCAGAGCAACTTGCTTCCCCTTTTTCTCCGGGTAACAAATAAAAAGTTTTGTTTTTTCCTTTTTATTGGCTGTTGACTTTTCTTAAAGGCCTTGTGCTATTATTTCTATTTCACAAATGGACTTCGTGATATTAAAAAAAAATTATCCAAGGTAACCTATGAAGTCCTTTTTAAATGACAAAATGGCTTCTGTGACTTTTCTGTTAGATCAGATACCTTTATGCAGAAGCAAGAGTTGAGTAATCAGTGTACTCCGAGGATGTCATAACAGCCTCTCAGCTTGGAGCTAGTCAGCACTTTTACAGTTTAGCTCTGAGGCAGCTTAGGTAACACTTATGAAACACTTAAACTTCAATGGAGATGGATAAATTGGACAGAGTTGACAAAAAATAAAACAAAACAAAGATTTGGAAGAAATTCACTCATCACCCAAAGTCTATCATTTTTCAGATGAGGTTCAATAACTGTGCCAAAGCTACGTGGCTATTTAGCCAAGCAAAGAGTGGACGTCAAATGTTCTTTCTACAATAATCCACACAGCCAGTTGTGTTCATTCAGTGAGTTACCGTAAAGAAAGAATCGATGAGACTGAATTGCCTTCGGTAATTGTGATGTATCTGTACTGCCCCTTGATGTCCTTCTACTGTTCTTTTTAGGTCAGGGGGTTGATATTATATTTTACTTTAAACTGCATATCTGGGTGGTTGACTGTAGTAAAACAAGTCTGGTGGTTTGAAACCTGATTTTATGTTTTAAATGCCATCTTAATTGTTTGGCACAAATAAAGCACCTTAAGAATAGGAACCTGAGGTTGGAATCAGGGGAAGTGGCACATGTGAAGTGAGACTGGGTCATTCTGACTTGTGGGCTCTCCCACAAGGTAATTTCAGTTTCAGTATTCAGAAAGTAAAATTTCCTGTGATCATTGCTGGCTGTGTTTTTCAAAATGTCTCACTGCTGATTAACAGAGTAGCTTTAATATTGGCTACTGCCCTCTAGCTTAATGATTCTCTCATCGAGGAACAAGGACTAAAATATCCATCCACAGCAGAAGAACGAGTGTCAGGGGAGTGGGAATAATAACTTCAAGAGAGGCGTGAGAAGTAGAAACTGTCACAGGCCATGAGATTTAGAGGTTGTTTCTGGCTTTTGAACTGGTGTATGTTTGTTTTAACAGAGGCCAGGAGGACCCAGCAATGTCCTACGAGACGCATGTCTGGTTGCTAATATTTTGGACCCCAGAATCAAACAGGAAATCATCAAAAAGTTTATTAAACAGCACCTGTCAGAGTATCTAGTACTTTTTCAAGAAAACCAAGATGTAAGTATCCACCAAGTGAGATCAGGTATTACATTTGAATTTTATTGAAAATTAAATGCTCTCAAGTCTACTGACTTATACTTTATTAGTATGGCCATCTTAAAGAGTTGATTGTTGAACCGTGAATCCTAGGGGCTCACTATGTAGTTCAGTGGTTGTTAACCACTTTGGGCTCACTGACCCCTTGGAAAAATTAATGAGAGCTACAGATCTTCTCCCCAGAAAAAGGCAGCTGTGCATAAAACTTTGCACACAGTTTCAGGAAATTTATAGACCTCTGAAACCTAGTCATGGACCCCTGGGTAGAACCCCTAGAGCAAGTGAAAAAGTAGACTGGATTCTTTAAAACCATGAGAAGTAGAGAGCTTGGTTGTGTTTTTCTGGGTTCCATGTTTTTGCTGTTTCCTTAAACTGTCAACACTACTTCTAAGTACTGGGGTGGGTTTTGTTCCCCAATCTCCTAAGGTGGCCTGGCTGGACAAAATCGACAGACGCTATGCCTGGATAAAACGCCAGCTTGTGGACTATGAGGAGAAATATGGCCGAATGTTTCCTCGTGAGTGGTACATGACTGAGAGGATTGCAGTAGAATTTTGCCATGTCACAAGGTAGATTTCAACTCTACTGGCTTTGGTGTTCATTGAAATCAACCTTCCTGCCTAGCGGTTCCATGTTGGCTTGTGCATTGGAATCACTTCCCAATGCCACCAAATGATGGATATCACCCTCATATCCAATTATTACCCAGTCTCTGCTCCCGTCCTTGCTCCAGGACTCTCCTTTGGCCTAGCCCTTGCCTTGAACAGCCTGCCTTCTTGACCTCACCAACTCAAGACTCATCAACCAAATTTACCAATAATGATTCATTGCCCACATTTCCCCCTATGTCCATATCACACATATTAGGTTGCTGTTGTATATATCTGTCATCAATTTGCTTTTTCTGACTTTATGGACAGCTAGTTCCTACTATCCATAGCATACTTCAGTGACATAGTAAACCATCAGGAAATATTTGTTGAACAAATTTCCCACCCTCAATACAGTATTTATAGTCTTTGGATAGTTGCTAATATTGGCATCTGAGTGTTTTAAGCATTTTAAAGATCTTTTCTCATTCATCCTGTCTTCATTGTCCATGAGTGTAGCCCAGGGGCTACATAGTCCCTTTTTTAAGAAAAATTATATTTTATTGATTATGCTATTACAGTTGTCCCAATTTTTCTCCTTTTGCCCCCTTCACCCAGCACTCCCCACTCCCTCAGGCAATCCCTACACCATTGTTCATTTCCATGGGTCATGCATGTAAGTTCTTGGCTACTCCATTTCCTGTACTGTACTTTACATCCTCATGGCTATTCTGTAACTACCTATTTGTACTTCTTAATCCCCTCACCTTTTCACCCATTCCTCCACACCCTCCCATCTTGCAACCTACAAAATGCTCTCCATATGCACGATTCTGTCTCTGTTCTTGTTTGCTTAGTTTATTTTTTAGATTCAATTGTTGGTAGATATGTATTTTTACCATTTTATTGTTCATAGTTTTGATCTTCTTTTTCTTAAATAAGTCCCTTTAATATTTCATATAATAATGTTTTGGTGACAATGAACTCCTTTAGTCTTTTCTTGTCTGGGAAGCTCTTTATCTGCCCTTCAATTCTAAATATCTTTGCTAGGTAAAGCAATCTTGGCTGTAGGCCCCTGCTTTTCATGACTTTGAATATTTCTTTGCAATCCCTTCCAGCCTGCAAAGTTTCTTTTGAGAAATCAGCTGACAGTCTTATGGGAACTCCCCTGTAGGTAACTAACTTCTTTTGGCTTGCCACTTTTAAGATTCCCTCTTTATCATAAACCTTTGGCATTTTAAGTATGGTGTATCTTGGAGTGGGCCTCTTTGCATCCATCTTGTTTGGGACTGTCTGTGCTTTCTGGACTTGCATGTCTATTACATAGTTCCTTTATATCCAAGAATTAAAGCCTAAGAAGGTTACATCAGTGTATCCATGACAATACTAAATTAGGGTCAACATTTTTTATGTTTCACTTGCATTTATACCATAACAGCAGTGGTAACTGTGTTTTATTAGCTATATATTTCCTTCTAATAGTTCACAACTACATTAACTCCAGATTAATAAAAAATTCCATATCTAAGCATAACTCAGCCACCTTAGAGTAATTCATGTTAGCTGTCTGTCTTAAAATCACAGAATACAGTCAAGTAGCAAGCTTTAAGCACATTGTGGTAGGAGAAATGTTTTAAGGGAAATTGGCTGTTGGTTTTGTAGGTTTTATTTTTTAATAGAATTTATTTTTTAACAGCAGTATTAGGTTCACAGCAAAAGCGAGAGGAAGAGACAGAGATTTCCCGTATACCCTTGCACCACACATGCACTGCCACACTCATTAGCAGCTTCCCCCACGAGAGCGGTACATTCGTTACAGTTGATGAACCTGCACTGGCACATTGTTTATCACCCAGAGTCCATAGTTTATATTAGGATTTACTCTTGTTGTTGAACATTCTGTGTGGCTGTTTTAAGAAACACATTTGCTGGCACAGATTTAGATAATTTTTTAGTATTGATTCAAGGTCAGTTGTGGTTGTCACTTTCTAAGTCCTGATAAGCAAAGAAAGATGAATTCCTTGAGAAATTTATAAGGAATTTTCTTTAGCCTACAGTTCAGTGACTTGCAAGCTAACTGTGAAAAATGAAGTCTGCAGGAGACTGGAAGTATACTAAAGCCAGCTAGCCTGCTATTGTGTCAGCTAATGGCAGTGTTGCTGCTAAGCTTTCATTGTTGGAGTTTTGGCTAAAATCCTACAGATATTTAATTATCAAGTAAACTTTGTTTGATTTTGTCATTTATTTGTGGGGGAAGATGATCATAGGTCAGGTCTTACTAAGAATTCTTATATCACTGCACTGGAACAACTTACATTCTGAAACAGAACACTGGAGTGTCACATAAACAGGCAGGAACCACCGAAACACATACTTTGCACATGGGGAGTCGGGTCTCTCACGTGTATTTCCAGGGTTCCTGCTTGCTGTTCAGGGAATTGGTTATTTCCTTGGAAGACTGAGGGCTTTGTCATTTGGTAATTAATGACTTGTGAAATTACATAGAAAAATATGCATTTTTATAAGATACTGTTTCATATATATTATTAACAAAATATTGAAAAGTTTAAATATTTAAAAATAGTAGTAACAATGTAAACAAATTGGTGTCCATAATCCTTGACCGGTGGATAATTTCACCTTAAAATTCTCCAACCATTAAACTAAGATTTTATTTTTTTTATTTTTAGAGAGGGGGAAGGGAGGGAGAAAGAGAGGGAGTGAAACATACATAGATCTGTTGCCTCTCACATGCCCCTGAACCCTGGCATGTGCCCTGACTGGATATTGAACCAGCAATCTTTTGGTTCACAGACCTACACTCAATCCACTGAGCCATACCAGCTAGGGCCTTTTTTTTTTTTTTTTTAATATAAGCTAAAACCATTTACTTTATCTTATCTTGAATGATCCATTTGTTTGACAATATTCTTACCTCTTTATTTTGAAGGACAGAACTTGCCAAGATTATGCGTACCAGAGCTAAGGAAATTGAAGTGAAATTGCTTCTTTTTGCTATTCAGAGAACAACTAACTTTGAGGGATTTCTTGCAAAACGCTTCTCTGGTTGCACTCTAACAGATGGAAGCCTGGTAAGACTTCCCCAGGGAACCTGGAACGTGACCTCCATGGGGGGTGGCTGGGCTTCACTTCAGTCTCATGGTACAGTGACTCCATCCAGGGGCTCAAATGCTTAACCCCCCATTCCAGAGATTTCACTGAGTGTGTGTAAGTAGTGATAAGTAGTGATGATACAGCGTGCTTTATGGATTTATTGTTTGTGTCTTACGCAGTACTTCGTGTTTTTAGAATGATCATTCTTACAAGATACTGTCATCATTTTATCTAAATATTGGCCCCATTTTACAGACTAGCAATTTTGTGAGTCAGAGGCCTCAATTAGTCATAGATACACTAATACCATATTACTTTATTAACTATTGAGTTTTATTATAATTTGGATATGTTTTCACTTTAGGGTGTGTCTTCTTAATGTCCCTGGTGAGCAAACCAGTTCAGTGAGTCCCTATGAACTTCAAAGCCATGTATGCAGACTTGCATGTCAGAGAGATACCAAAAGATTAAAATACAGAGGTCACAGGTCTGAGGACTGTGTTACCTCAATCGGAAAGGTGGAATATCCTGGTGTTGGTTAAAACCATTTAATCTCCATGTAATCAAAGACCAGGTCCAGAGCATCTCTCTGAAAGCCTCTCTTGGAAACCCAGGTTCCCTGCTAGCACATCAGTATGCTTTCTTCAGATTTCTGTCCATGGGGAAACCGAATGTTTACGTGTTATATTAATTTCTGTTTACATCTTTACACACAGAGACTTGAGCCCCTTGAATGCAGGAATCATGGCTGACTTCTCTCTGTTTCCTCGTCATACAAAGAGTGCACACGGTCTACAAGGGGTACACAGACCCTATGCAGGCAGACAGGAACGAGGAGGGAGGGAGGAAGAGACCAAAGTTGAGAGAGTCATAGCTCATGAATTTCCTTTAAAGCTGGAAATTGTTTTTAAACTGCTGGTAACAACAGAGAAGTGATAGGATTTGGTGGGAAAATCCTTGAATCAGCAACCAAAGGACTTGTGCCTAGTTTTGACTCTGTTATAATTTAGTGAGCTGCCTTCTCTGTTAAATGAAAAGAATGGACTGTCCTGTAATAACAGAGTGCTAGAGGGAATAAACAAGGCATAAAACTCAGAAGCCATAAAGAAAAGTACTGAAAGATGTGACAACATAAAAAGAATGAAATTCTGTTTGGAAAAAAGAGACCATAAACATAATTAAAGGATCTACAACAACTAGAAAAAAATACAGTTGAAGTGCTTGCTTCAGCAGCACATATACTAACACGGGAATGATGCAGAGAAGATAGCGTGGCCCCTGCACAGGAAGGGCGCACAAATGCCTGAAGTGTTCCATATTTTAAAATAAACAAATAAATACAGATAAGGTAGAAAAAGGCAAAAAATAAATATAAAATCTTTCTCAGGAAAAAGTTTAAGCTATACAAGACACATGATTGGTAATAGAAAAAAATACAATAAAAACATATTTAAAAAAAGACAAATGATTAATATCAAGCATACATTAAGAATTCTTAAAAATCAATATGAAAAAGACAACCCAAGAGAGATGAGTACAGGATCGAAGCAGGAAATTCACTGAAGAAATAACAGTTGGCTAATAAATACATGAAAAAAATAAAATAAAATACTAACTTTCATACATCAGGTTGGCAAAAAATATTATAAGAATAACAATATGGGATTTTAGTGCTACTATACAAATTGATACTGCCTTTTTGAAGAGCAAATTTTCATTATGCCTCAAAAATTTAAATGTGCTTTCAGTGTGAGGCAACAATTTCATATCTACCTATGAAGTCTACAAAAAAGTCCATACCAAGAAAGAGGTAATGTTCATCATTGAAGAGTGGTTAAATACAATGTGGCATATCCATACTGTGAAGTAGTGTACAGCCATTTAAAAATGGTAGAATGGGAGGTAGATCTAGATGTGCTATCACAGGAAGAAAACCTCAGATATCGTTAAGTGCAAAATGTAAGCTTGCAAGCCAGTACATATGGTATAATTCTATTTATATAAAAAGCAAAACGCATGTTTATATATGTAAGTGTGTAAGAAAAAGGTCTGGAAATGATAACAGTGGATGTCTCTGGGGAAGGAAGTTGGAGTGAGAGAAGGTGGAGAAGCAAAGACTTTTTTTCATTCTACTCTGGTATTTTGTTTGAAATTTTTTTATATATACAAATGCATTTACATACTTTTTTAAACATATTTTTTGCATTTACATACTTTAACAAAGTTATTTTTCAGTTTTTTTAAAGTGAGGGAGATGGGCCAAAGCTGACTTCCAAACTCTTTCCTCTAACAAACCCTAATGTGGACTCCACATAGAATAATAGCTAACATATTGTGAACATCCACTGTGTGTCCTACACTATGCTAGGTGTATTTTCCTGCACTCAATCACTTTGCTTCATCAACTGTAGGAGGTAGGTGCTGTGCTCATTTGAAACTTACCTGAGACTACATAGTTTATATGTAAATACAGAAAAACTGAGCTACTGTGGTTAAGGCAGGGGAGTAAGGGCAGAGATTGGGCCTAGAGTCCCATTCACTTGTTTACCCGTCACTCCACTATCTTCTCTAGCTCCCACCCTTTTGGTCCTAAAATTCTGTGGTTTCACTGGGATTCCTCTTTGCCCCACAAGACCTGCCTCAGAGTAGGTGCATCAGGAGCTGGTCCGTCAGGGCATTGGGCTAAAGAGTGGTGGCGGCAGCTCTCCGCACAAAACCCTTCCTACTCAGTGCCACTCATGACTTCATTAAAATAAAATACAACTGAACCACAAAGCACTCTTTTTGTACTTAAATAGAAATATATATGTATGTTTATATACACACTCCTCTGATTGTTAACTCATGTTCAGAATTGATCTCCTTTTAGTAACAAGGGAAAAAAATAGGCCACAAAACAAAGGAAAATGCCCTTAAAGAAAACACAAGTCAGAGAACGAAATAGGTAACAGCAATGCCAATGAAAGAAGCATGTGTCTCCCCTGGGAAGGCGGTGATTGGCTTCAGCACTGGTTTGATTCCGTCATGCGAGCTGTCCTCCCTGCACCGGCCAAGCCACGTGCCTGGCCTGGATTTAAGCAGAGACTCTTGCAACTCTGGGTTCAGCCCTAGAGAGATCTATTTGGGAACAAGGAAGTTTAAGCATTGAGCATAGGTTCCAGCTGGGAGTGCCCCCTGAGCTCCCATGTTCCAACCAGGCAAGGTCAGTAGAGCACAGGTGATCCAACTCACTGTATGGGGAACAGGTCCCAATAAAGGATGCTTGAGTAACATGAGTGCCAGATACCTGTTTTGAGCTATTTTTCCTCTCCTTTGGCTGTGGACAAAATCTCTACACCCTAGAGATTTTGCTTTTACATTTAGTGAGCTATAGGGGCCCCAGGGGAACAAATGACTCCGTTGTGTCTGATGAGCAGGATAGCCTGTCAGCTTGGACATATCAGGCCTCGCTAGTGCTAGGAAATGCCCCAAAGGTCAAAAGAGCCAGAGTAACGTGGGCAGAGATGGCCCCTCTAGACAAGGGGAGGATACTAAACAAGGTAACCACATAGAGACAATGAAAAACGGGCAAGGGCTATACATAAGTTTGTGAAGACAATACTTTTTTATAGAAAACCAGTATGGGGTTATCAAAATGGTAGTTGGCCGACAGTTAACCTACTTCTGTCTGAGGGAGGAGAGGACTGGAGGTGCTTGTGTCCCAGGGCAGCAGGGACCCTCTCCACATTCACTCACTCTGCCAGGGCCAAGGTCCTAACTGTAGCCTTCCATGTCCTGGCAGGTGCTGCGCCCTGTGGTGTGGGTCACGGTCAGCTAGGAACACTTGAAACTTTTTCACCCATCTCTTCCTTTTGGATCCTCTGGTTTAGAAATTTTTTTGATGTAATCTATTCACAAATATCTCCTCCAATTGTTCAGTTGTTTCCTTTCCTATCAAATTTACAGTGTTAGGTTAAAGACCCTTGGCTAGAAAATCCTGCTGAACGATAGTGAGCTCTTTACTCACCCCTCAGTTGGTTAGCTGTCTTCTCCACAGACTTCCTCAAATTATTCAACTTCTTCCTTTATATTTATTTTCAAATCCTTAAACTTCTTTAAGTCACACTCTTCCCCTGGATCATCTTTGTCCCAGTTATCATGGCCCAGCAACCATTCTGCAGTCCAGGTCCTCACAATGATTGCTCCATAGGCTTCAAGGATTTTCCCTTAGTAATTTGTTTCTAGAAAGGCAAGAGAACCCCTATGGGCTCGTCAGTGAGGCAGGCCGCCTCTTGAAGAATCGGTTCACTGCAGCCTGCTGTGGGAAGAGGGAAGGTCGTGCATCTCGCCACAGGTATTGTTTGCTTTGAGCTTGGTCCTACCATCACCTTGCCATGGATCAAGTGAGGCCACACCTTCACCTCTGTCTAGCAGGGACCCTGGTGGATTAGTCAGGGCCACTGACCATGCTCCCAACAGACCATGCTGGGAAGAGGCTGCCTGGGCTGAGCCAGGGCTTCCACCCGGCCTGACTCCTAGCCTAGCTGTTGGGCACCTACCTGATGACCTGCCGTTCCTTGTCTTTTTACCTCCTCCCCACACTGCCTTGCTCCCAGGATATGGTGGTTTTCTTTTGGAAAATCTTTTGTGGCCACTATTTTATTTCAGGATATAGAATAAACTACAAAATGGACCAGGGTAGCCCCTGATACCCTTTAATATGTGCCAAATTTCATAAAAAGTTAGTGAGTTCCTTGGGAAGATAAGAAGTCAGCCAAGGAGCCAAGTTGACCAGACACCCTCTCAAGCTCACAGCCCTCCACCCTTGACTGATTGACAGTGAATGAGGGTGAGCTTGTGGTGTGATGAGCTCACCTGGAAAGATCTGCCACAGTTCAGCTCCTCCTAACTGATTGCTGTGTTGCGTCATCTCTTGCTCTTTTTTGACAGATGTGACCTTGACATCTGATAGAAATGTAGACTGAAGCCCTGGCTGGTGTGACTCAGTGGATTGAGTGCTGGCCTGTGAACCAAAGGGTTTCTGGTTTGATTCCCAGTCAGGGCACATGCCTGGGTTGTGGGCCAGGTCCCTGGTACGGGGTGGGGGGGGCATGTGAGTTGCAACCACACATTGATGTTTCTCTCCCTCTCTCCCTTCTTATCCCTCTCTCTAAACATAAATAAAAAAAAATTTTTTTTTAAAGAAAAAATTGTAGACCAAAAAAACCGTAAGGACAGGGCTTGTTTTGGTTTTTATTGTTCTATCCCTAACAAGTTTGTAATGTCCTCTGCTGTCCCTGTCACTGGAAGAAGTCAGCTGCCACTGCTTTTTGCTAGTTGCCTCAACTCCTGACCCTTTAGGAGGGATTCAGAATAGTCTGTAAATTAAAATGCCTTGAAATTAAAAGCAAATGTCTGGATGTGATTTAACTGTACCCACATGCATTATTAGCAACTTGATGATTAGATTCAAGGTAAACATTATATTCAGCTTCTATGAAAGCAGAGTAGATCGGGTTAAGTTGTTACAACTGGTTCACTGAATTTGGAAGTTTTTGAGTTTTTTTTTTAATGAAGTTAAATTTTTTTCCCATTTCATGCAGCTGCATTTTTCCCTTTCTTGGTCATTGCTTAAGTTGCCTTTCTAAATAGAATCGTCCTTTGGTTTATAGGGGTCATTTTAATATAAATTTATATTTTCCCAGCTTTTTAACTTACGTTATAAATATAGAAGCTGTGGGTGTGATTTTTGACCATGCTGTTTGAGCATAAGGATGTTTGCAAAAGGTTCAGTACTTATGAAAACCCACACAGAGTGACTTTCCCTAGAGCTCAGTCTTCCAGCAACTTAACACCTGGGTTAGGGGGAGCCTGGGAGAGCAGGAGGGGTCAGGGTCTCTGCAATTCTGCAGTTTCTGCCAAAATACAAGGAAATAGCTTTCCCTTAGCTGGTAAGCCCCCTTTAGTGTTTCAAAATATCTTATAAATACTTTTTTATTGATTGATTTTAGAGAAAGGGAGAGCAAGGGAAAAAGAAACTTCACTTTGTTTTTCCACTTATTCATTGGTTGATTCTGGTATGTAGCCTGACCAGGGATTAAACCCGCAACTTTGGTGTATTGGGATGACAGTCTGACCAACTGAAGTACCCAACCAGGGCCTATAAATTTTATCTGATGCTAAAGGAATGTATTTCTTCATGTGAATAACACCCTAATTGGAGATGAACTATAGTTTGTTTCTGAGAAGAAAGTAACACATGGTCAAGATAGATAATTTGGAAATTATAGTCAAGAATGAAAAGGCAGAAAAAAGTGTCATTTGCCTTCCCATCAACCAGGTAAGAATTTGGGTGTGTTCATTCTATACATTTTATACAGTTGAAAATGCACCTTTTAAATTCTTTTTTTCCTCTGCTTATTTTACTTCTAAAATTGAATTAAAATTCATATAACAAAATTTCACATAAAACTTACCATTAAAAGTATACAATTCCATTTTTTAAAGCACATTCACAAGATTGTGCCACCATTCCAACTATCCAATTCCAGAACATTTTCATTGTCCCCAGAAGAACACACCCAACCCCACACAGTCACTTCCAATTTCCTCCTTTCCCCCAGCCCCAACCAACTACTAATCTACTTTCCATCTTTATGGGTTTGCCTGTTCTAGACATTCCATATAAATGGAATCATATTTGTGACCTCTGTGCCTGGTTTCCTTCACTTAGTAGTGTTTTCAAGTTTCATCCATTGTGTCGCATGTATCAGGACTTCAGTCTTTTTTACGGCTGAATAACATTCCATTATATGGATATACATTTTGTTCATCCACTTGTCAGTCAACAGACATTTGAGATGTTTCCACTTGTTGGCTATTAGAATGCATTTGTGATTTGTGTACTAGTTCTTGTGTGAACATATGTTTTCAGTTCTCTTGGAAATATACCTGGGAGTGGAATTGCTGGGCTATATGGTAATTCTATGTTTAACTTTTTTAGGAACTGTCAAATTATTTTCCACAGCAGCTACACCATTTTACATTCCCACCACCAATGTAGGAGAGTTTTGGTTTTTCCACATGCTCGCCAATATTTGTTATTTTCTGTTTCTTTTTAAATTATAACCATTCTCGTGTTATAAATTAGTATCTCCTTATAGTTTTGATTTGCATTTTCTTAATGACTAATGATACTGAACATTTTTCCCCCTTTTTTTGGTATATTTTATTAATTATGCTATTATAGTTGTCTCATTTTTTTCTCCCCTTCATCCCCTCCACCCTGCACCCCATCCTTTCATCCCCATGTCAACGATATTGAATATTTTTTCATGTGCTTATTGGCCATTTGCATATTTTCTATAGAGAAATGTCAATTCATGTCCTTTGCCCATTTTTAAGTTGCCTGTCTGTTGAGTTTTCGTAGTTTTTTAATACATTCTAAATATATTTTATATATTCTTTATAGATTTTATCATGTATTTGATATATGATTTGTAAATATTTTCTCCCATTCTGTAAGTTGTCTTTTGTTTTTTGTTTTTTAACTTTCATGGTAGTGTCCTTTGATGTACAGTTTTTGGTTTTGATGAAGTCCAAATTATCTATTTTTCTACTTTGTTACTTGAGTTTTGGTGTCATACCCAAGGTCACAAACATTTTTAAAATTAAAATATAAAGTGACCACCCTAACTCTACCATCTGCCTGGCACCATACAAGGCTAATGCTGTATTGTTGGCCATACTCCCTATGTTGTGCATTACATCCCTGTGACTGACGGATTTTATCATTGAAGTTTGTACCTCTTGTTCCCCGTCACCTTTTTTACCTTTCTCCCCACTTCCTTTCCCTCTGACAGCCATCAGCTTGTTCTTTATGCCTGTGAGTCTGTTTCTGCTTTGATGTGTTTGTTTGTTTTGTTTTTTAGATTCCACATGTAAGGGAGATCATATGGTATTTGTCCTTCTCTGTCTGACTTATTTTACTGAGCATAGTACCCTCTAGGTCTATCCGTGTTGCTACAAATGGCGAGATTTCATTCTTTTTTATGGCTGGGTAATATTTCCTTGTATATGTGTACTACTTTTTCTTCATTCATCCATCACTGGGTACTTAAGTTGCTTCCATGTGTAGGCTATTGTGCATAATGCTGCAGTGAACATAAGGATGCAAATAATTTTAAAATTAGTGTTTTGTTTTGTTTTTTGATAGATACCCATAAGTGGAATTGCTGGGCCATATGGTAGTCCTATTTTTTATTTTTTTTGTTGAAGCTCCTTACTGTTTTCCATAGTGGCTATACCAACCCTTCCACTAACAGTGCACGAGGGTTTCCTTTTCTCCACATCCTTGCCAACACTTGTGATTTGTTGCCTTCTTGATAATAGCTAATCTGACACATATGAGGTAATATCACACTGTGGTTTTGATTTGCATTTCTCTGATGATTAGTGATGTCGAAGATACTTTCATGTGTCTATTGGCTATCTGCATGTCTTCTTCGGAAAAGTGTCTACTCAGGTTCTCTGTCCATTTTTAAATCAGATTGTTTGGGATTTTTTTGATGTTGAGTTATATGAGTTCTTTATATATTTTGGACTAACCCCATATTGGATGTGTCATTTACAAATATCTTCTCCCATCCAGTAGGCTACCTTTTTGTTTTGTTGATGTTTTTCTTCACCCTGCAAAACCTTTTTAGTTTGATGTAATCTAATTTGTTTATTTTTGCTTTTGTTGCCCTTGCCTGGGAAAACATATCCAAAAAAATATTGCTAAAACTGATGTCAGAGAGTTTACTGCCTATGTTTTCTTCTAGGAATCCAAGGTCACAAACATTTACTTATGCTCTAAGAGTTTTACAGTTTTAGCTCCTTTCATTTAGATCTTTGATCCATTTTGAGTTAATTTTTATATATGATGTGTAAATATAATTCTATACCTTATTTTCTTCATACATCATATCTTAAGTATTTTCTCAATCACTATGTAATACTTCACTGTATAGGTGTTCCATAATTTCCCTAACTATCCCTTAAGTGCTTTTCACTTTTACAAAATTTTTCACTTTTATAAATAAGGCCACAATGGACATTTTTGTGAACAAGTGTGTTCACATTTCAGATTATTCTGTTATGATGCAAGTGGAATTATAGAGTCAAAGGTAGAAGCATTTTCAAGTTTAAGGTGGCCTGTGTTTCAGACTGCTTCCTGCATTCTTGTGTCTCTTATGAATGCCCCTGCTTTAATCTCTCCCATTGCTAAACCTTGATATTATTGAGACTTATTAAGATTCAAAAGAAGCAGTTACTCTTCGTTTTAGTGCATTGCATGGTGCTAATGCACTGATGACTAACGTAAAGGGCTAACTGCCAGAAAAAAGAAAGGCAAAGCAATTTGAAAGTGATTTTTAGTTAGAGTAGTTCATGCTACCATTCCTAGGTGTGTACCCAAGAGAACTTAAAATTCTCATATGTTCATACAGACACTTGTACACAAATGTTTATAGTGGCACTATTCACAATAGCCAAAAGGTAAAAACAGCCCAAATGTCTATTAAAAGACAAATGGATAAACAAAAAGTGTTATATTCATACAATGGAATATTATTCAGCCATAAAAAGAATTGATGTACTGAGACATGGTACAGCATGGATTAACCTTGGAAACACTATATTACATGAAAGAAGCCAGACACAAAAGGCCACATGTGATATGATTCCATTTATAGGAAATGTCCAGAATAGACAAATTGTAACGAAAGATAAGTAGCTGCCAGGGACTGGGGAAGGGGAAAATTTGGAAGTGATGGCTAATAGATATGAGCTTCTTCTGGGGTGGAAAATGTTCTGAGATTAGATAGTAGTGATGGTGTTACAACCTTGTGAATATACTCAAAAAACACTAAATTGTAAATCATCTTAAAATGGTGAACTTAAATTAATTATATCATGATTTTAATATATTAAGGGGGTTAGAAAATACTGTCTGATTTAGTTATAAATCATCTTCACTCTTCAGATAAATAATTTGCCTACCAATGAGGGAGAGAGAGAGAAAGAGTAATACAGTTGTTAAAGCTCAAACAGAATAAAATATTTTAAAAGAACGATCTTTTCCTTCTCAACTATAAATCCCTCTCGAGAGAGATGTCCACTGTTTAATAGTTTGGGGTATATTTTTGAGACTTTCTTACAAGCATACACACACACAGAGGGTTTTTTTGTTTTGTTTACAGAAAATATAAAATGTTCCCAAGGCATCTGAAGAGGATTTTATTAAGTGCTTCTCATCAAAGTGTTTTTCAAGCTCCCTCTTTGTGCAGGACCTTGGGAAAAGATGAAAAACTCAGTATGACCGATGCTTATGGAGAAAGAAACCTATGCATAACTGTCACAATATAAGATATAAACATGGCAGCACCAAGAGAGGGGTCCCAGCCAATACTAAACCAGGTGTGCGTAGCTCTATGTTCACAGCCCCATCAGCTGAAGGCTCCATACCGTCTTTTTAAGGGCAGATTAGGAACTGGGCTGGAGTCAAGTATTTATGAATAAGAAATGCAGAAATTGTGGAACTTTGGTTCCCTTTTTTTTTTTTTTTGGCAGAATTTCGAGGTTTTGTTAACACAAATACAATGTATACACAATCTGTCTATTCATTTTCTTTGCTGCGCAGCCTGGCTTTGGGATTGGTGACTCTGATGGACAGCTGGGCCGCCCTTTCCGCAGTGGCTTTGTGGTTCTTGGAGGAGACGCTGTGAGCAACCTCAGCACAGTCAGATTTGTTGCGCATCAGCAGCACTTCAAGCTCCTTGACGCTGTGGACCGGGAACTTCCAAAAGCCATTGGGCAGCATGTCCTTTGCTTTCTTGTTGCTCCCCTAGCCAGTGTTGGGCATCAAGATCTGGCCCTTGAATCTCCTGCACACCCTATTGTCAGTACCTCTGGGTTTCTGCCAGTTCCGCTTAATTTTGACATCAGTCTGGCTGGTGCCGGACGAACTTCTTGGTTCTCTTTTTGACAATCTTGGGTTTTACCAGGGGTCAGAAGGCAGCCATGGTGCCGAGTAGGAGATGGCTGCCACCTCCTTAGGCAGCACTGAAGAGAAGGATCTTGGATTTCTTAACTGAATGCTTTCTCCTCCAGGGAAAGGAAACAGATTAGTCTTAAATTTCAGAGTTCCTCCTTTGATAATTTGAAGTGTCCAGCTAGGGCCTCAGAAAGGGATTTGTACAGATAGACCCAGATATGGATAGGCTACTGACTAAAGCCAGGTTCTGTCTTCCTAACAGTAAATTAGACGACTTGACAGTCCTGTGGCCCTTGTGGTTTTGGAGGTGTTGGGAATCCCATGTGGTTTAATTAGTAGGAACTAACTTACTATATGAAGAATTCTTTTTTCCTATATGAACTTGACATCAACTCTCATAGCAAAAAAAGAATGAGTTCTTTTAAAATTGGAAAGTCATTCATTTCTTGGCAAATTTTAGGTTTCATTTAGCAGCCCCAGAGCTCATGGAGTATGTCATTTGAGTTATTTAAAATCTAAACCCAAACTTGTAATTCTCTATGGTTTACAGCAGCTGCAAAGTGAGAATGAGAAGTATGCTCTGGTTGCTCTGACAGCAGGGCCCGTGCTTAGCTGGCTGAGTTGTGCACTGATGGCTCTCTGCAAAGGCTTGTTCCTTCATCACAGCGAGTTAATCTGAGCAGTAGTGTAGCTCTCTAAGTAGCAGGAGTCTGTATCCACCCTCAAGGCTGCGTAATGTCACATTTACCAATAGGGTAGTGGTTCATGCGGTACTTTACGGGCTTTGCCGCAGACGAGGGAAGAAGGGAGAGTGATCCCGTGCCTTGTAATGTGATGGGCCCATTGCCTTTATTTCCTGGAGAGATCCCAAAGAGACAAACTAGTAGAGACAGGATCTTATTGTGATTAAAGGGAATTATCTTTACAAGACTTCTTGGCCCTGTGCTCCCATTTCTTCCTCTTCTGAGAGTTGCTTCCTCTGGAGAAACACAGCCACAGTTCTGCCTTGTTTAGTTGCTGGATCCTATTAAATGCTAATGAGCGCCGCCACTTACAGAGCTTCCCTTTGTGTCGGGCATTGTGTTAAGCTGCTTTATATACATAGCTCATGCTTTACCTGCATTATCTCACTTCATCCTCGTGACAGCTCCGTGCAGCGGATATTAATACCCCTTCACATTTCATGTAGAAGAACTGAGGCTTGAAGACGTTAAGCAACATACCCAAGGAGAGCCTGACTCCAACCCAGGGTTTGTTACTCAGTTAGTGGTAATACCAGCTATGCACTTGCTCAGGCTGAAGAACAAGTGGTCCTTGATTCCTTTCTTTCCTTCACCTTCACATCCGCTCTCTCAACAAGTCCTCTTGACCTTATCTCCTAAATAAGTCCCAAATCTGGCTACTTTTTTCTGTCTCCACAGTACCAGCTCTATCTGCTCCATGTGGGCCCTGTCCTCGAACACTGCAGCAGCTCCTAAAACTGGTCTTGCTTCCATTACAGTCCATGATATTGGAATGATATTTAAAATCTAAATTAGATTCTCTCACTCCCCTGTTTAAAACTCCCACCAACTGCCAAATTGCAATAAGAAAAATCTAGCCTTTACTATGGCCCACGCATGGCTGTGTGTTTGAGCTCCTGCTACCTCTCTTATTCATGTCTTCTTTTCTGTCCCTCACGCTCAACAAGCTCATTCCAGCCTTCACACCAGGTCGCCCTGATGAGAATGCTCTTCCCCAGGACTTTGCCTGACTAGCTCCCACTTATTTGGCTCTCTGCTCAACTGTCACCTCCTCCAAGAGCCCTTTGCAGATCACCCCAGCCCACCCCAGTTCCTGAAGTTTATTTTGATCACAGTGCCTCCCATCCTTATCCGTCCTGTTCGGGATTGTATTCGTAGTACCCAGAAGAGTGCCTTAAACAGAGTAGATGCGTAGTCCATACTTGTTGAATGAATGGCAAATAGATGCTATTCTTTGCCTAAAAAGCCCTGGCCTCCCCCACCTCCCTCCTCGCACCCCCTTCACATATTTAGCTCTGGAGTATCTTTCAGTTCTGGCTCAAACATCATTTTCTTGGGGAAGTTTTCAGTGACCCTCTATTGCGTCCCTTCATAACAACCTCTACTTTTCGTGAATAACTCTCATCACAAATTTGTGTGATTATTGCTTTACTTATAGCGCCTGGCACATCCATTTGTGAGTGGATGAATGGAGAGGAATGAATCACTTTTTTTGCATCAACTTGGTCCACACTTGGAATGTGTGTGCCACAAATGAACGAGCAAGAAGTTCTTTAGTGCCCATGACTCCCAGAAATCCCACTGGGTTGTTAATAGAGACAGACCGTGGGAACAGGAAAGAAACCTTGGGACTCTTCCGACCGTAACACTGAGCGAGTGGCCCATGCTATACTGCCCCAACTGCCTTTCCAATGCCGCCGTTTATCTTTTACTTCCTACATCTATCCATCAGACACTCCCCCAGGGAGAGTGAAGCCCAGGAGCACCCTCAGTTCACTTGACCAATGTCTACTTTTTGTCATGGTTTCCAGTAATGTATCGTTTTTAAAATGAGGCACAGCTGTGTGTAATTGTGAACTGGTATTGTCAACCCTGGTAAACCTAACAATAGGTTAAGAATGTTTAGTTCAAAAATTTCATAAATTTCATAAATCCTTGTTCTATCACTGAATGATTTTGAACAAAGCTTTTAACTTCAGTTATTGACTTGCTCTCCACATATTCAAAGGGCCAGCAACTCAGAACATGGAGATTCATCTCAACTGTATGATCCCAAAATCCACTGTTGAGCCTGTGGGATCAGGAAACCAACACTATTAACGAATTTATCATGTTGTTGACACTTAGGCTTCATAGATTCCCTTTCTCACCATTCTTTCCCTCAACCATCAGCAACCCCTACAGATATAAATAAAGCTTTTCCAAGAAACATTTCTTCCTAAAAATAGCCTAATTCTAAAAATAAACTTAAATCACTTTAAGTTCATTGGAAATTTTTTTTGTAAGAGGAAAGGAAGTCAGATTTCCGAGTGTATAAATTTGAAATGTCTGCTTGGTTATTAGGCTGTATTGTTTCTCAGCGGGATGCCACAGAAATCATTATCCTACCAATGATTACCTTGAGCTAATGCATTAATCACAAGGCTTTCTTTGTACACCGAGGCTCTATCTAGCTATGCAATAGCATCCAAGTGCTTTGGCCAAGAATTCGGTAGTTTACGTGCATGTAAGCAGAACTGTCTTAAAGCCTAATCCAGACACAGACACAGGTGTGGTTTGTTTTTTTCTGTTTTTGTTTTTGTTTTTTTGTAATATCTTTAGCTGATACCCTGGCACTGGCACTGGCACTTGACAGTCATTCACACTGTAGTCCATCTGCTGTCCCTCTTGGCCTAGGAATTAGTTCAGGTTTCTCCACTGAGATATGCTAAAATGTCACAAGCACATTTAGAAATTCCCTCTGCACCTGGCTTCTTGTCTCTGGAGAGCCATTCCTTGCTCCTTCCCCTCATCCCCAGCACCAGCCAATTCCTATTATCCTGCTTGTCCACTTAGTTTCCTTTCTACTAGAACTCCCAGCTCCCTGGCATAGACAAGATCTCATGGTCAAATTTGTAAAAAATTCCAAAGAGCTGCCTTGATTCTGTTGTTGCCCTGGAATTATCATCAACAGTGTCCCTTACATATATCATGTGCTTCTTCTAGGGTTTCGCACACTTTATCACATTGGGTTTTTTAAGTAGTCCTATGACTATATCCTCATTCAACCCATGAGCCTGCTGTGGCTCAGGGAAGCTAGATGATTTGGCCAAGGCAGCAGAGTTGGAGCTAAAACCTACGTCTCCCCGCCTCCAGCTTTCCCACTAGCCTGTGGTCCCACTCAGTGTTGAAAGAGTACTCATATTCAGAAACTGGGAAGTAATTTTTCTCAAGGAGATTTTCTTATGGTTGTTGTAATGGGACTGACCTGGGAAGAGACTTTTGTCTATAATATAAAACATATAAGATCAGCTTTATAGTTTGTGCTTTTTTTATTTTTTAAAGGTTCAGGTGATGAAAAGGTGGTGGTATCACTATATTGTTTCTTGAGGCTTCAAGATTCATTGCTGAGGATATAAAAGAGATGAGGCCTTGCCAATTTGCCCAGGCCAGAGTACAGTGGTATTCATAGGTGTAATCCCACTATTGATCAGGGACTTCTAACCTACTCTGTTTTCAACTTGGGCCAGTTCACCTTTCCTTGGGCAGCTGGTTAAGGCCCCCTTCCTGGAGGTCACCATAATTATGCTGAATTAGTGCAGACACCCAATGGGTATAGCACACTACATCCCAGAAATCCTGGGCTTAAGCAACCCTCCTGCCCAGTCTCCTGAGTAGTTGGGACAACAGGTGTGTCCCACTGTGCCCAGCTATAGTTTGTTCCTGAATTCAGACCAATCTGGCATTTTGTTTCACTCATATTTTATGGAGCACCTATTATGTGCCTGGCACCAGAGATAGGATGGGGAACAAGATAGACATGATCCTTGCCATCACAGAATCCAGGAGGAGAAGACAAATAAATGAACAACTGTAATATTTTAATAAATACTTGGGTAAGGGACGTACCGGGTGGGACGATGGCAGGAACATCTAACCCAAACTTGATCATGGGGAAGGCTTCCCAGGATAAGGGACTTCTAATCTGAAGACTGAAGGATGAGTAAGAGTTAGCCAGATTGGGATTGGGTTGAGGGTGTGGTAGGCAATAAGGCTTCAGGAAGATGGGAAAGCAGTGTGAAGACCTAGAGGTGCGAGTGTGGTCCATGTTGTCTCAGTTCTTGCTCATTAGATCACATTTCATGATTTAACTGTTGGAGAGACTTGGGAAGAGATCAGTGGGGAAAGCTCAGAAAATACATATCTCGTTCTTGTGTCTTAACAGAAAAAACTGGAGTCTCCACTCTCATCTACCAATCCCTTTCTGGAAGACGAGCCAACACCAGAGATGGAGGAACTGGCCATGGAGAAAGGAGATTTAGATCAAGTAAGTCTGGTTTGCATTTCCATGTGCAACCTACCTAATGCTTGTTTCTGAAGATGGGTCTGCTCGCTCTAAATGCAGTCCTTTGCCTGTCGACTACATCCAGTGGTTACAACTTTTGTGGTGTTCACAGAAAACCTTTAACTGAAAGTGTATTTAGAAAACTGAGTGAAACAGCAGCCCTTCCTGCCCCACTTCTGTGCTTCTGAAGAACATCACCACCACCATCAGCAACGCGCACAAGCTTAAGTATCCCATGAGGTGGGGCAGCAGAATTCTGCCTGGCCTCATTTATCATCTCCTGAACTTGCTGGCTTAGCTTTCAGTTGTACTCTTTTCTGGTCCAGTGATGATGTGAGAGGCTGCACGATCCCCAGTGAAGCTGGCAGCACCATCAGCCAGGAGAGGGCTCCACTCAGTGTAAAGTGATCCCCCTAGGCCTGGAAGCTACTGGTGAGGCCTGGAAACATCAAGGTGCCCCAATGGCATATTTGGAGAGTTACTTTTCAGAGCACACTAGCACTTTCATTTCCTTTGGATTTTTCTGTCCAACTCTAAATTTCCTCTCCCTTCACCCTACAGGATGGTGTTTTTATTTCACTGCCATTTGATGACAAGAGAGGTTAGAGCAATAAATCAGAACTTTTTCTGTCTGGATTAGTGATCCTTTTAATTTTCTACACTTGGCTCCTAAAGAATTATTTTATGGTATTGCTTTGCTTCAGACACCATCAAAGGGAGGCTGACTGGGAAGACCAGCTCTGGGAAGCCCATAGCCATGCTCTTTGCAGCCAGCCCCGGGCTCCTGGCATGGTGAGGGTAGGTGTGCAATCCTGGCAGGAGCCCGGAGAGCAGAATTTCCAGGAGCAGCTCTGAAGGGAGGCAATAAATGTGTCTGGTCCATTGATTAAATAATTGTAATAACATAGATACCTCACATTTTTATGGTGCTTTCTAGTTTAAAAGTCTTTTATGTGCTTCATTTCATTTCATCTTCACAGTGCCTGCCTCTCATTTTATATGAGCTGCAGTGCCTGTATCTCAGAGAGGTTAAGTGATTTGCCTGGGGTTACAGAGTCTAGAAGCGGAGTAGCTAGGACTGGAAGCCAGGCCTACCAGTCAGAGACTAGAATTCTTTTCTTAGTGCTATTTTTATTACACTGTGATGTCTCAATGAAAAGTAGAGGACATAGAAATGAATCCCATGAATAAAAGTGAATGAATAAAACTGAAGGGATAGGTTCAGGCTGTATCCCAGAGATCTATGAGATTAAATGTAATTGATTTAATGCCATCCTCTTAGCCAGCATGGGAGAAAACAAGAGATTTCTTCTAACATTTTGGAAGGAAGGACCGGGATGGGAAGGAGACATCTGGATGTAGTGCTCATTCTTCTGGTGCCTGTCCTCCACCCACATGGGCTCACCTGCCCCTTTGGAGCTTGCTTTGTATAGTAGTACCATTTTCAGGGCCCTCGTGCCTCCCCAGTGCTAGTGGCTGCCATTGTTATGCCCAGAATTGTGGAGTTGAGCATTCAGATGCTGTAGTGCTGTTGTGAAAAGTTATCCTTTTAGCTAGTCAACTCTGAACGTTGTTAAACTGGACTAGGATAGAGTCCCCCACTACCTACAAAATCAGTTTTTCCAGGTAAAATATGACTTTTATTTCTCATGAAACTTTTTCTCATTCTGGAAGCTCAAGGTTACTGTTGTAATGACCAAGACCTGCTTGTTCCAAGGACACGGGACACAGATACATGTGGTAAAGCCGAGTCACGGGCTAGGGAAATGCCAGACTCTAGTCTGTCATTAACTGACCCATGTGACCTTCAGTAGATTGTTACTTTCTCCAGACTTCTCTAGTTTCTTCACCTTTAGAGAGAACTAATGGCCCTGACCGGTGTGGCTCAGTTGGTTGAGGCATCATCCTGTAGCTCGAGGGTTGTGGGTTTGATTCCCAGTCCAGGCATGTACGGGAGGCAGCCAGTCGATGCTTCTCTCTGGCACCGATGTTTCTCTCTCTCCCTTCTTCTCTCTCTAAAAGCAGTGAAAAAAAATGTCCTCAGGTGAGGATAAAGAAGAAAAGAGAGAGAGAACTAATGGCTTTCAAACTGATTCCTTAGTGCACCCATCAGATGTCACTGTGGGGAGTTGGGAGGAGACCAGGGCCCTAGGTACCTTCAAGCAGAACAGTTCTATTATGAACCACTTTTATCGTGGGCTTCCAGGTAAAATTTCTTTTGAACCAGGGGTTTTATATGTGTTTAAAAATGAAGTACTAAGAATCCCTAGACTAGATTATCCACTTGCAATTTCACAGGCTGTTGCTTGTTAGTAATAAAGCTTGCATACCAGTGACTAATGCTTCCTCACATACCTTCCCTGACCTTGCACTGCCTCACCAGCACTTGTCTTGCTTGTGATTAATTAGGTGGGAGCTCCAGGATCTCCCTCTTCCCAACCACTTACTGACTTCCGGAGTAGGGTGCACAGGAGCCCTGTGGGACTTTGGGGAGGAAGTCCACAGGATGCTGTGGTGAGCTTGGCCAGAGGTAGCAGGGGGAAGGCCCCTTAGTGGTTATCCTGGGTTACCCAACCCATTGCAGCTCTGCAGTCAGCAGAGTTTGCCCTCAAGGTAAGGCTCAAGCCCTGCTCTCTACTGCAGTTTAGGTTATGGTGAAGGAAGAGTGAACTTGAAAAGAGGCATTCAGTTTGAACAATCAGTTGCCAACATATTCCCAATGATAAAAAGTAGCGTATGAAAAGAGACTGAGTATAAAAGAAAGGGAAAAGAAATAAGGGATTTCTGGTTAAAAATGTCCCCTTCTGGTGATCTGAGCAGTTAGATTTAATCTGTTGACGTTGGATAGTAATAAAAGGAAATGGGGCCAGCTGCAGACCTCCTTACTGTGACAACAGTAACCTTGTATTATTCCATCAAACTCCAGGAGGAAATAGCTTAAACATCTGCAGCTTTTGGACAGAATTCACACAGTCAGAAATCCAGCCTGAATGCTACTGCTAAATGACTTAGTATACGCTTTAACCTGAGAATCAGCTCTTTGGGGAGCTGGACAGTGCAAAGGGAGACATCAGCTTGAGCTGAAATTCCAGCACCTATTATTTAAATATGAGCACATTTGTAAAGCAGCTATGGGCAGGAGGCAGGCCTGTGAAGAAAAAGGAAACTTTAGCAATCTCTCCTATTGTTCTCCTCTTCCTTCCCTCTTACACTAAAAACACTGCCAGAGGACCCAGAGCTATGGAGACAGGTCTCTGTTCTCACTGCCAGGGGTGGCTTTAGTGGGCCAAGGCGGGCAGAGCAGTCACCTGCGGGTGGGGTTGGGACGTCTGCTCCATCTGATTATGCCTCCCTCTGAGGGACAAATTCAGTGTTCTGTGGGCCCTCATCAGGCCCAGGGCCTGGGGAAGACTGACCAGGATGAGTTTGTGACAATATCATGTAGCCCTTTTCTTTTGTCACTTAGACTCTGTATTTTATCCTTATACTGAATGAACTCTCCAGGTTTAGAGGTTTCTACTTTATGTCACTTTTGTGCATACATGAAGAGGAAAACATACGCAAATAAAATCTGTTAAGGTATTCCTAAAACTTCTTCACATTCAGAGTCAATCTCTCCTGAACCACTTTTTAAAAAACTTTTTATTTTGGAATAATTACATTTAGGCCAATAAGAGTGGTGACAGCTAAGGTTGTGCATTATCAAAACCAGGAGATTGATGTTTCAACCCCTTTTTTGCTTAGGCATGGGTGTCTGTATTTTCCCATGCATTACTGTCCTCTGCGCCATCCAGAATGTTGGTGATGTGCCATTTCTTAAGAGCACTCCACTACTGTCTCTGGGATTTTCTGCCAGGCCATTGGCACCCATCTCCCATGTTTTCTATTTGATTTCACTTTTTTAAAAAATGTCAAACTTAGAGAAGTTTTAAGAATGTTACAAGGAACTCTTTAAAATCTTTCACCTGTGTTCACCAGTTGTTAATATTTTGCTACATTTACTTTTTTCATATCCTCCCAGCTTCTCTCTCCCTCCCTCCTTCCCTCCCTCCCCCTCCCTTCTCTCTCTTCCAGAACAGTTTGTAAGTTTGCAGATATTATGCCCTTGACCTCTAAATATTCCAGTATGTATTTCTTAAGAAGGACATTCACTTAAATTAGCACAGATCAAAATTAGAAAGTTTAACATCATTTCAGTACTATTATCTATAGACTTAATTTAAATTTCATAATGTAGTCATTCTAAAGTGATAAATTAAAACATTGTCAATAGTTGGAAAAGAACCCATAAGTTAGTAAGTAAATAAAACCAAAACAAAAATATACATGTTGATATAAAACATGATAATATTCTATATTACATAAATTCCCTCTTACAATTACCAGAAGCTATTCTGCAGATGTGTGAATAGTTTCATAAAGAGAAGAAAATATAAATAAAGGGAAAACCCCTGGTTGGTATGGCTTAGTGGATTGAGTGCCAGCGTGCAAACCAACGGGTTGCCGATTCGATTCCTAGTCAGGACACATGCCTGGGTTGCAGGCCAGGTCCTCAGTACGGGGTGCGTGAGAGGCAACCACACACTGATGATTCTCTCCCTCTCTTTCTCCTTCCCTTCCCCTTTCTCTAAAAATAAATAAATAAAATAAATAAAAGCTTTTTTAAAATAAAGGGAATAATTATAACACAATAATTATATTTTAATTAATAAAAAGATAATCTGGGTATAGTGGTCATATTTTGCAATTCTAAGTTGAGGATGCCTAGTCTTACAAAGTTAGACAAATTAAATTACATTGTCTACTCATTTAACAAAACACCCATCGATAAGAGTAAACTAATAAAAAATAGATAACTGACTTGGGAAATAAGTCAGTTATCTATTATAAAGTCTCCAGTCTTTCTTTCTCCTTCCATGCCCTTCCCTTCTTCTCCCCTTCCCTCCCCCTCTCCTCCCCTTCCCTTCCACTTTCTTCCCTTCCCCTTTCTTTCCTTTTCTTTCTTCCTTTCTTTTATCTGTCTACCAATTTGTTATAAGGCCACCAACTGTCTTAGAAAGGACTGCCTTTATTCTGGTATTTTTTTCTATATAAGAATGTAAAGAGTATGCAGTACTTTCTTTTAAGAATTAGTGGTGAGGACAGAAATTTGCCAAATAAAAAGTTAGCACAGGAATTAATAAAAGTGATAACTCCTACATTGAGGGTTCTTGCGAGGAATAGATGGGATGTTACTTTGTATCAAAGTGCCTGGCCCATAATAATAATCAGTAAAAGGAAGTTATCAAAATTAGATCATGTGGAAGCACTTTATAAATTTTAAGGCACTATACAAATATAAGGTGCTGTTATTAGCTAGGATTTAGATTTTTAAAACATCAGTCAGATGATGAATAGCTCCCAAATTGAAAACGCATGTGTTATCAAAGTAGCAGTAAATCTTTCACCATAGGAAGCAAGTAAATGTCGCTAACAAAGCTGGCTCATTGTTCGCAAGTTGGCATGAATTATAATGCAGGATATAGTCCCAGTTTAGTTACATTGAGTGCTTCTTATCTATAAGTTAGGAGAGAACTTGGAAGGGATGTTTACTTTGAAACTGCTTGAAAATTTGCAAATATGGCTCAAGTATAGGGTTTCTTTTTTCTTTTCTTTTTTTCTTACAGCCAAAGAAGCCTAAAGCCCCAGACAATCCATTTCACGGCATTGTTTCCAAGTGTTTTGAGCCTCATCTCTACGTGTATATTGAGTCCCAGGACAAGTGAGTGATGAACATTTTGCTCTTTTCTATTGCGTTTCTCTCTCCTGTGATCATAGTTGGGCTTCCCGAGGGTGCAGCTCTTTCCAGAGGCTGAAGGAGGGTCTTGGCATGCCTGTGACCCTCCTGGGAAACCTGTTAAGGATATTTTTATGTCTCTTGAATATTATTTATTGTGTCTATAAATTTCAAAAGCCTGATTTTTGACTCTAATAAGGTCCCAAATGGATCCCTACACTCCCTTCCCACACGGGCACTGAGCCCTTACATAGCTATATATGTCAGCACACAAGGCTTTACAGTGGCAGGCCCCGGAAAATGGAGAAAGTCTAATCTCTAATGTATATGTTTTCAAGTATAATTTGTTTAACTTTTCATTTTGAAATAATTTTGATTTATAAAAGAATTATAAAACATTCTTATAGACCATTCCCCCGGAGAATGTAAACATTTTTCACAACCATTGTTATCAAAATCAGGAAGGTAACATTGTCCCGTTAATGTCCATTTCCTGATACAAGGTCCAGTTGTGCATTTAGTTGTCAGGTCTTTTTAGTCTCCTTTAATCTTAAGTGGTTCCTCTTAAGATTAAGTCTTTCCATTGTCTTTCATGATCTTGGCACTTTTGAAGAGTATTGATCAGTTAGTTGTTTTGTATGATGCCCTTAATTTTGGCTTGTCTGATATTGCCCCTTGATTAAATCAATATTATGCATTTTGAGCAAGAATACCATAGAGGTCATGCTGCGTCCTCAGTATATCATATCAGGGGGCACATCCTGTGGACCTGCCCCACTGCTGATGATGCTAACTTTGATCACTCACTTTAAGTGTTGTCTGCAAGTGTTCTGCGCTGTGAAGCTACTGTTCGTATAGTTAGTAAGTATCTTTGTAGGGGGGATACCTTGGGACTGTGTAAATATCCTATTTCTCATCACACTTTGCCCGCTCATTTTGATATCCCTTGATGATTCCTACCTGAAATAATCATTACTGTGGTGTTTACTGAATGTTGATTGTTTCTGTCATTTCTTCTACATTTACTAATTGGAGTTCAACTCTAAGGAAGAGCTTCCCCTTCTCCCCCATTTGTTTGTTTATTTACGTCAGGATGGACTGATGGATTCTTACCTTCTTTTATGGATTATCATCCATTTATTATATATTCCTCTTGTAAACTTAATGGCTCCAGAAAATGTATAGAGTTGCCACTGTAGCCAAGTTTCCTTACAGCCAGAGGAATAGGTTCATGTTCCAGTGGCCACTGTTCATGGGAAGGTGGAAGACCCCTTCTCATCCCTGAATCTCTGCCTGCAACCGGAATATCCAGACCCTTCCACACTGGAAGGCAGATCTTGAAAAGGTCAGGTTTCTGAAACAGCCAAGCTGACTGGAAACAGGCTGACCAAGGCTCCAAGGGGAGACCTGGTAGCCTACAGAACACACATAGAGGACCAGACAGTGGCTCACACAGGGAACAGCAGCGGCTGTGAAAAAGTTCTTGACGGGAGTTCTCTGGGAAAGCATTTAGGCGCTGAAATCCAACCTTTCCCCCCAACCTTTTTTAATGATTTTGTCATGAGGTTAGCAAATTCTTGTTTCCAAATATGTTTCAGGGGTAAACCATAAGATTAAAAGAATATTTCAAGTGGAATCAGCACATGGAACATTATTATTATTCACCTACTTGATTTTATAGTTTCTACTCTTTTCCTCCCCAGTAACAAAATGCTTCATATTAAAATCCCAGAAACTTAACTTTGTCAAAGACTTTCTACAGTAACAAAAACCTCCTCACTGATCCCCCACCCACCCCACCCAAAGAAGTTGCCTTGACATTTTTTGCCTTGTAATGCCACAGCTTGCTTCCTGCTCTCTATCCATTGGGTCTGTGTCCGTAGGCATACAGAGGGTAGAAGTGACTATTGCCCCCTAGTCCTTTGAAAGCACCCCATCTTCTGCATTCAGAAAGTTTTCTTGCAGGAGGGTAATAAGACACCCCAGAGAGGGTGAGGAAAAGGATCAGTTATTTACCTACTAAATTAACAGGTATTATAGCAACCCACCTGGATGACTATTTTTGGACAAAGCCCCTTCTCTTATCAACCCAAATTCCTATTTTTAAAAAGGTTTAAAAGCTACTGGGTCCAGGGTTTAAAGTGCCTATGAGACAACTACATACTTTCTCCAAACCTACCTGCTCTAAAGAATCATTTCTCCAAATTATTGTAATTCTGGTATCTACTCTCTTCACATGGCCTTGATTCATATAGAGTATACTCATTGTTCATGGTACTTTGGGCTAAGAGCCAGACCTCCCTTCCTTAGGGACTCTCCATTTCTCCATGAAAAATGAAGTGCTGGCCACTCATCCTGCCTTTTGGCCTCCCTGGGATGTTTCCACAGCACGAGGGAAGTAGCGGAAGCTACTCGCAGAACTGCGTAGGTTGTGCTGTTGTCGCTCCAGAAAAAGCAGCAAAAGTTTGAAGTAGAAAATAGAATTCACAAAATCCATTTCCTCATCTGTTAAAGGAGAGAATCAGACAAAATATGCTTAAAGCAGTGGTTACTAACCTTTTTTGAGACATAGATCTCTTGGAGGACCTGATGAAAGCCAGAGACCCTCTTGCCAAAATAAATCTTTATAAACCCACACACTATTTTTTGAGTGCAATTTCAGGGGGTTCTATAAAGCGCTTCCATCCTGAAGTCAAAGAATCCTCAGGCTGGGGGAGAAACTCAGATGGGGCCTGGGTTTGTATAGATTACTACTCTTATAGCTCTGACTCAGAAATCTTCAAGGGAGGAAAGTCTTAGACCCTTTACAAGCTCCCAGATGACAGAAACCCAGCCCAGTATAGTGGAAAGAATGTGGGCCTGGGTGCCATGCAGACCTGGGCTTGAGTCAGAGCTCTGCAGTCACTAGCCTGGAACCTCGAGCATGGTACTCAGCCTCTTGGAGTTTGTCTTGTCTTCTCTACAGTGAAGTTAATAACCCTCCCTCTTATCCTAACCCCTTCACGAGACCAGTGGTGAGGATGAAATGAGGTGACATATAGGTACCTGGCACAAGTGAGTGATGCTCGGGAACTGTGCCTGCTCTGCCCTCCCCTTCTGTGATCTTGTTCCAAACTCTTAGGCGGTTGGGTGGCCTGCGCAGTGTTGCCAGCTTTCTCTTGGGTCTCGGCTGAGGTCCATCCCCACATCTCCCCAGCCTCCCACCTGCCCAGGGAAAGCTCTGGCAGCATCTGCCCTAGACAAAAGCCAGGTGGCCACAGAAGGACTGCAGAGCCAGAACCCAGGGAGGAGGCAGGGAGTGGGGATGTTCCTGAAGCCACCTCTTTAACAGGTTTTGGGCTAAGCTGTCGTTCTCAGCATTAAGCAGCTTTCTCAATTTGTTATGTTCAGAGAGGAAGTTAGCACATCTTCTGCTCTTGGGAAAGTAGTGACTTTCTCCTGCTGACTCTTACAGAAGAGATTTCTGTATAGGCACTTTGTTCACTTCATTTGGGCACATCCTGAGTCAAAGAGGTTGTTAGTGACTCCATTTCGGCCCGTTCTCCTGAGTTCCCTCTAATGATGTTTGTTGAAATAGAGCTCCCCCTTCTTCTGGCTTCCTCAAGCCTAGAGTTTCTCTGTAAGTTAATTTCAAACTTTCAGGGTTGTTACAAGAATTGTACATAGAGCTCCTGTGTATCCTTCACCTGGATTCCTCAATTAACAGTTCTCTCCCCCTCCTCTCACATGTACCCATACTCACATATATGTGTACATACATATTTTTTTCTGAGTGATATGAATTTTCAGATTGCAGACAAGATGCCCCATCACACCTTAATACTTCACTGTGTGTCCTATGAGTAAGGACACAGTCTGCATAACCATACCACAACCATCAAAATCAGGAAGTGAACATTGATACAGTATTACCAATTAATCCATGGGCCCCACTGCACTTCACCCATTGTCCCAATCATGTTTTTTATAATCCAGAATTTATTCCAGGATTATGGGTTGCAAGTACGTCTCTTTGGTCTCCTTCAGCCTGAAGAATAACTTATCCTTTCTTTATCTTCCATGACCTTGAAATTTTTGAAGAGTATAGACCAGTTGCTCTGTGGAATTTATGCCAAAGTGGTGCTGTGTTCTCAGTAACTCATGTCAAGAGGCACCCAGTGTCAGCTTGTCCCACAGCTTGTGGTGTTCATTTTTATTACTCGGTTTAGATGGTGTCTGCCAGTTTTCTCTATTTATTGATAAATAATTCACTAGTGTCAGGAGAAATTTTGAAAGCATATAAGTAGCCTTTTTCTCATATTTCACTAACTTATTTTACCACCTGTATTATTTATTACTCACACAGTTGTCAAAAGATGATTTTTTCCCATTCTGCCATTTCTTCTGTATTTATTAGTTGGCATTATATTTTAAGCAAAAGCTTTCTCTTCTCCCCATTTATTATAGGGACTCAGATTTCTATTTTATTCAATGGGTCATAGCCAAAACTACCTTTTTTAACTTTATGTTGGAATAAATTTAGACCTATAGAAAAATTTCAAAAATACTACACATTTCCCATATTCCCTTATCCCAAGTTCCCCTAATGTTAACGTCTTATATAACCATAGCACACTTATCAAAGCCAGCAAGTAAAACTTTGGTACAGTATTATACTAAACACCAGGCCTAAGTTGGCTTTCACCAATTTCCCCACTAATTTTTTGTTGTCCTACAAGATCCATCATTATTTATTTTAATGCTCATATAGTCCCTGGTTTGACCATTGGAACCCCCTTAAAACTGGTTTTTTACCTCTTTTTACATGCCCGATCGTTTTTTTTGAGTGCTTCTTTTCTGGCACAACAAAAGAACACCAGGCTCATCTTGTGCCTTCCTACCTCGGCCCTGGAGTTATGCATCTTTTTAGGGTCCCCTGTTCCTTCAGTGGGGAACTAAGAAACTAAGAACTTAGAAACTAAGTTCTGGGCATCCAGTGTGTTCATTTCTGCCTAGGTGTCATGTTTGTAGGTCCTCTCACTGAGAAGCTAAGAAATATATGTCCATGTATATATACATACCTCTATATCTATTTATATACCTATTTCTATATTAAAACCTGTGAGTTTATGCTAATACCTCCAATTCTAATCAAATCACCTCTTTTTGGTTTTGTAGCTCCCCCCCCGCCCGGTACATGTCTGTGCCTGCCTTCTACAGCAGTAAGAAACTTAGCTCCCAGTATCCTTCCCATATTTACTTATTTGCCCCATTTACCTATATGTAACCCATCTCCCAGTTGGACCCATGCCAGACCTTGGCTCCCCAACCCCACCGGCCATTCCAGAACCAAATCCTTGGCCCCAACTCAAAGGAAGGGAAGAGGGTTACAAATTAGTTTGAGTACCTTGAATTAACAAGTTCTGTACCTTCTGGGTACCTTAAGTACCTCCTTGCCAGCTTTTTCTATCATCCTCCTCCCCCGGTGCCATCACTCCTTTACTTCCCATTAGAGTATTGTTTCTATAAATGCTGAGGGCAGATCCCCCAGAAGAAACTGCCTTGGTCATCCATAGATAAGCTTGGTCTGCAATGTGGCTTTTCTTCTAATTGGAGTCTAATATTTTCCTCTAGTGATACTGCTCTTCAGTAGTCTTTATTCCCAGGTCATTTTATTTATCAGTGGAACTGTCAGCAGTATTTCACACCCCCCACCCCCCACCCCCAAATGCTTACACGGTTCTTGGGCAAAAGCTCAAGCTACAGAGAAGAGGGGAAAAGATACGATCTATATCCATGGCCTTTTTCTTCACGCTGGAGAGAAAAAGGAATAACAACAATATTATATACCGTATATCTGTATAGTGCTTTGCTGTTTTGAAATCAAAGCACAGTATAATGAGTGGATAGAGCTTAGCTTTAGAGTCAGATGAACCCAAGTTCAGATTCCCACTCTGATAAATTCTATGACCTAGGGAAAGTTATGTTATTTTCCTTAGCCTCATTTTCTTTTATAAAATGGGGATAATAAGGCCTTCTACTCAGGTCTATTACGAGGATTAGACGAGACTGTATTTATAAAGCACCCAGCACATGCCCAGTTTATAGGCTTATAGCTCTAGTGGGAGAGATGGACCAGAAAAAGATTGTAGTATGCCACGTGAAGGGATAGAAACATGTGTAACTTACTGCAAAAATGCAAAGGAGTATATAAATCAAACCACAGACAGCCTTTTCTCATTTGTATCTTTTCTCGCAGCCAAACCCCTCTCCTCTCTTCCTCGCACCATATCTGTGCTCAGTTCTGAATCTGTTCCTTAATTCTCACATCTGAATCTCCTGTGAAATTTTTCTCTCTAGTGTCTGCTATTTCCTTTGTCTAAAACAAATTACTTATTTTGTGTATACTGCAAAATTAGCATTTTGGTGCTATCTGGAAATCTAAATATCGTAAGCACAAGGTTCCTGTCTTCCTAAATCGACCAGAGCTTCTAATGGGCAGGCACTGTGTCTTAACCCCAGCAGCATCTTGATCAGAACTTGACCCTTTGTGCTCTCTCCCTTGATTGTAATTGCCTTAGGGTATAAAAGAGGCCTCCTTGTGATTCCAGTGAACAGACAGGTCAGTGTGCCTCACATCCCTTTCTCCAGGGGTCTTACAAGACCTTACAGAACTCGAGGTAGTGTTTGGTGCTTGGAGGAAATGATACCCTTTGCTCTCTTGCTCTTGTTGTTACTGAATTCATTTATACCTTATACTTAGAGCCCTCGACTGGATTGGGTCATTTATTCAAACTGATGAACCTTGCCCATTCCCACCAGAGTGTAACTTTTACTGTTCTCTTCTGTGAAATGCCAATTACTTGTTTTCCAGTGTTTTGTATGGCATAGGAGTGTGCTGATGCCCAGAGTGGAGGATGGAAGGGAGAGGGAGCTTACTCTGGTTTATTTCTCATCCATATCAGAAAACAATGTCAAAAGTCACCTGGTAGACATTCTACAACATATAAGTCTTTAAGAGTTTTTCTAAGTAGAACTTTTCTTTAGTTCTTTTCTAAGTAGAACTTTTCTTTAGATGTATGATCATAATTAATTTATAATGTTACTCATCAGGTTGTCTCTGAAATAGGTGGTAGGTGAATTTAAGTATCCTGACTTCAGCTTCTAGGGGAATTAGGTAAGTGGCTAAAGTAAAAACACTTCAGAGTTCTGGTCCCTGTTTCAGTTGGCACTATAGCTTTGGAGATTAGAATTTCTCATAAAAAGATTTTTGGCTTCTGTTACATGTTCTCCTCCACTGCACCAGCCCCCACTCCCTGTCCACCTTCCCACCCTTTCATTCCTACCCCTTAGGAACAAAGTGTGGAGGTCGACCAGCCGACCCTGTACTGGGCACTGACCTAATTTGGAGATGACGTTCAGTCAGCATGAGGAGTGGGCCTAGGGGGAGCAGAAGTAATGCAAACATGATCCCAACTCTCAAGGAGCTTATAGTAACATACACTAAACAGAGAAGAAGATTCTGCTACTACGTAGCAAGCATCTCTCACCTTTTGTACTAACTTCAGCTTGTTAGAAGAATAGTTCTGAAATTGCACTAGAGATTAGTGAAAAGATTGCCATTATCAGTGAGCATTGCCGCCATGAGCCCAGGATGGGAGAGGGTCGACATGTTTCTTGAATATTTGATATCCTTACAGTGTATATTTAAGTGTTGAAGAATAAAGTGTTAGTGTGTTACAGATGACAGATGTTGAAATGAAGATAGAAGATAGTTGTGAGTAGGCGTAGTCTGGCCATACCCTGAGCCGAGCAGAGAAGTGGCAGGAGAACATCAGGGCGGAGGAGGGCAGCCAGGCAAAGGGACAGAGTCAGGGGCAGAGATGCAGCCTGGCCGGAGTGAAGGGTCACTACGAGGAAAGGCAGGAGAGCAGATGGAAAGGTTAGGCAGGAAGAGGTTGCGAGGATGGGGCGGAGACCTTGGCCCTCCTCCCTTGCTGCTGACCACCGCTGCAAAGGCCTAGCCTAGGCCTGAAGTTCTTTGAGGGCAGAACGGCTGCATCTGGATATAATAAACTTTCCGTAACAAAAGCTCTTGAGTAAAATGTCAGTTTTCTCTTATACCTGCTAATTGATGCTATGTGTGGTTTTTGTCTTTTTCTTACTGTTATATAAATACATTTTAAAAGCACAGCTGGATCCTGGTAGCTTTAGACAGCCACCTACAAAGATGCAAAATGTCCAGAGGGGCGCGGACACCCCCTGCCGTTGTTCATACTGCACAACTGTGCAGGGAGCAACCAATACAGCCCTGCTGGACGCTCACTGGGGATGACTCATTATGACTGAAGCAAAGTCAGGGATATTTGAATAGGGAATGGGAGACAGTCGCGGCTGTCATCACCGCCATCACCACTGCCGTGGCTTGGGGCAAGCCTGGAGCTGCTCAAGCCCGCTCTTCTCCCAAGACTTTTTATGCCCTTTAGTGGGGAAGTTTTAAGAGAAAACAGCATTAAGGGAGAAAGAAAGCATTGTAATATTTCTTTATAGTTTCTCTTTGTTTAGGCATCTATCTTGTAGGCACCTTTAGGCTAATGATACCTAAATATCTGATGACATCATAACCTTCTTGCGTTTTAGGGGGTAGTAGGGTAGAGTGGTCAAAAGCATGAGGTTTGGAGCCAGGCTGCTTGGTTCTGAATTCTGCCCCCCACCCTGCCCCCGCCACTCTCTTGCTGTGTGACCTTGGACAAAGCCCTTAACTTTTCTGCACTTTGCTTTTTGAAAATGAGGATAGTAATAGTACCTATTTCATAAGGTTATTGTGAAGATTGAGTGAAGTTCATTGAAATGATGCATAAAATGCTGACATAGTGCCTGGCGCCTCATAAAGATTCAGAAAGCGATTACCGTCATTGTTTAGGGTTTTCTGCTGTAGAAAGGGGCAGTGGCTCCAATATGGTACAGTAGGGCCAGTGCGTGCACTGAAGTGGTGGATTCTGGGCTCAGCTCTGCCACTAAACTGTGTAACAAATTTCTTAGGCCTTAATTTTTTCATCTTTTAGAGGGTTCAATAACACTTTATCTCTCTCACAGGGGCTTGGGATTATATGTGATCATAAAATGCCTTGAAAAGTATAAAGAGGCATGCAAATGCCACATTTTATTGCTGCTGTTATTGCAGGAGCAGTGGGGGTGGTTAATGATGACACTGATAAAAAAACCAGTCCATTTTACATGTAAAGAGCATTAGGAACCATTTACTCGAGGGAGTCAAGCACATTTAGTTGCTTTATCTTTCTTGAAATAGAATAACATTTCAAGTTTTCTTCCTCCTAGAAACCTTGGAGAGCTGATAGATCGGTTTGTGGCTGATTTCAAAGCCCAGGGGCCCCCTAAGCCCAACACCGATGAAGGGGGCGCCGTGCTCCCCAGCTGTGCCGACCTCTTTGTCTACTACAAGAAGTGCATGGTGCAGTGCTCTCAGCTCAGTACTGGGGAGCCAATGATTGCTCTGACCACCATTTTCCAGAAGTACCTCCGAGAATATGCCTGGAAAATCCTCTCTGGCAACCTGCCCAAGTGAGTCCTGTTCTTCCTGGTCCAAGTGAAGTAAGATTCTAAACATACCTAAATATGGGAATCTTTAAGGAAGTCCACTCTGAAGTTGTTTACTGAACTGCTAAGAGTATCAAGGAGGCAGACACCCTAATTGAGTTCCCAAAGGCCTAAGACTGTTTACTGTCCAAATAAGATTCCTCAGCTGATGACAATCCTTAGAGGAAATGCCTACAGCGGCTGCCAGCACAGGTCAGCTCTCACCACAGTGAACTCGAGGGAGTCGGCCCACTATACAGGGTGAGGCAAAAGCAGGTTTACAGTTGTTTGTATGGAAAATATTGCAATAATTAATAAATAATAATACAGGAATAAGCTCTGTGTTTCTTCTACTCACAACTGTAAACCTACCCTTTCCCCACCCTGTATATGTATTTAATTTACATGGATTCAATGATGGGTACTTAGCCCAAAAAATAGGGTGGTGGTGGAAATAACTTTTAAACAGCATGGGCAGTGTCATTAAGGCTTCATTCAATGACAGTGTGTCTGGGATGATAAGTAGATGAGAGGCAGGAGTCTGTTTTCGCTCGGTCTGATTACATTCCAAAGGCTGTCCTATGGGATGTGTATCTTGCTGTGCTGGATAGAGTCTAATGTTTAAGGACACAGGAAGATTTAGGGGTAGGAGGTTGCTTAGCACAGCTCCTCATCAGAGTGACTTCACTGTGTTCACTGGGGCAATAGAACATTATATTGCTTATTACTTGTAATAAATGAATCATTCAACTAGAATTTTAGATGTTTTGGTTACACTATAGCAGTTGCAATTGTAACAGAATATGATCTAAGGTAATACTTCAGAATGTAATAATTATAAATCATCCCCATGGCTGTATTCAATAGTAATGGCATTAGTTTCTGTACTAGTCACTAAAATGTGTCATATATGGGAGTTTTACATTATTTGGAGGAAAAACAATAAAATCCCTGTGCTCTACCAGAGATTTGAAGTAGCAGATACGTTTTATCAATGAGAAATTCTTTGACTATTATAAAAAATTATTCTAAAATTTTTAGTAACTTTTGTACTGATTATCAAAATAACAGAAGTAGAAGGCACAGAAAAGCACAGAGATTGAAAACAAAAATCACCTATAATCTCACCAGTTAGAGAAAACAAGTTTAACTTTTTGGTATATATTTTTCCATTATATATATATATATATATATATATATATATATATATATATATATATATGCAGAGTCTGTTGAGCAGCCTTTGCTGTGCCTGTGCGTATCAGAGTCATCATAGTAAATATGACGTATCAGAGTCATCATAGTAAATATGACTGATTACTGGCTCTTTGTTGGAATCATCTCTTCCTCTTTCTGATGGTCAAGGTGAGGTCAGTAGGAAAGGACTCATTGTATGTGGATTTATTTGGGCCACATCCAGCCTTTACTATATATATATATATAGTGTGTGTGTGTGTGAGAGAGAGAGAGTAAGTAATTGTGTATTTTGTTTGTTTGTTCAGCAGAATGGGACTGTGCTACTTATAGCTTTATTCCCTGCTGCTTTCACTTAACATCATTCTGGGAGTATTTCCCCATGTGTGTCAGCCAGTGCCTCAGCAGGAAACAAACGGTGTACTCTGCCGGGATGTTGTTAAAAGTAAAGCAGCTGTGTATTCACAGAAATGGGAGCAAGGTATAGTAAAAAGAACCAGCAGGAGATTATGAAACATCCAAATACGAGTGGGTACCTATTACTACTCTGAAACTCACTTGAGAGCTAGGGCTGTGGACCAAGGTCTTCCCCATGGAAGCACTAGTCCTAGAGGGCCCGTCACTGCCAGGACCACACTAAAGCACAGGGAGCGGGAGGACTAGCCATTACTCAGACTTCTCTCTCCTCTACCTCTCCAACTAGGAAGTTGGTTCAGCCAATCTCCCATTGGCTGAACCCAATAGGACACCTGAAGGAGCCTGGGTGATGAGGCTGTGGAAGCCTGTCTCCTGAGCCATAGAGAAGGGAATAGAAGAGCAGAGAATGGATCTGGGAGGCCAACAGAGAATGGTTGGCACTCGCGACAGTAAATACTCATCAAAACCCTTTTAATGATGCCAGGTTAACTTCTGAGATTCCGATGGATCATTCTCTTAATTGATTGTGTAGGTGGGACTCACTGTTTTGGTACTTTAAATAACACTCAGAAAAGCTTCCTTGAACAGAAGTGGAACTACTGGGTGAAATCTCTGGACATTTTTTTAAGCTCCTGTAATATACCTCCAGAAAGCTTGTACAGCGTGACGCTCCTACCCCGTAGCAGACAAGAGTGCCAGTGCAGGCACTCTTACAAGTGCTGGGAATTAAAATGTCTCAAATCTTTGATTATCAGTAAGGCTGGGAAATTTTTTTTTTTTTTAAGTTTTATTGACTTTGAGAGACAGAGACGTCAGTCTGTTGTTCCACTTATTTATGATCCCCAGTCAGGGCACATTCTTATATGGGGATCAAACCCACAACCTTGGCGTATAAGCACAACACTCCAACTAACTGAGCTACCTGACCAGAGCTGGGCATGTTTTTTAAAGGAGAAATTCCTCTTTTATTTAAAAATAAATGCCATTGAGTTCTATCTTCTTTAAAAAAAGAAAATTAGACTGTCACGGTTAAAATAGCAGCAAGTTTTATAACTTCATTTTGACATTTTGTGAGCACATGATTAGATCAGTAGGAAGGGATAAGATGCCTTTCTGTTTCTTGAGGCGGTCAGGGGTTTGGGCAGGAACCGTGTCTTAACACTTACTTTGGAACCCCTCCACAGGCACAGCATACAGGTTCCGGTGCAGAATTTGCCTAACTGAGAGAAACAATTCAGGATCACCTGCAACTCTTGGGCTGCAGGTGATCCTGAATGAGCTCTGCAGATCAGGAAATCCCAAGCTAAGCAGAGTCTGTTGAGCAGCCTTCCCTGTGCCTGTGCGTATCAGAGTCATCATAGTAAATATGACTGATTACTGGCTCTTTGTTGGAATCATCTCTTCCTCTTTCTGACGGTCAAGGTGAGGTCAGTAGGAAAGGACTCATTGTATGTGGATTTATTTGGGCCACATCCAGCCTTTACTTCCCCCTTTTCTTTGTCTTAAGATATGCAGTTTCCAGTTCAGGAAGCGAGTGAGGGGTCCCAGCCTGACTACTGCCTGTTCCTTTTCCTCAGAACCACAAGCAGCAGTGGAGGGCTGACCATCAGCAGCCTCCTCAAGGAAAAGGAGGGCTCAGAAGTAGCCAAGTTCACATTAGAGGAGCTCTGCCTCATCTGCAGCATCCTGAGCACAGCAGAGTACTGTCTGGCCACTACCCAGCAGGTGAGCCACCCTGGCTGCCCACTCTCCACCTCCTTTTCCTGAACCCTTTGGGCCACTTCGCTCAGTTGCTAGGAGTATGGGCCCTAATGAGGCCACATGCAACCTGGGTAGACCAGTCGGCCTCCCACAGAGGAAAAAGTGACTGTCCAGCCAGAAGATGGCTGTCTTACAGGAGGGCCTTATTAAAGGAGCCCAGGCAAGAAAGTATGACTGATCTCTTCCCCAGAGTTATGTAAGCGACATGAAGGGCATGGCCTCTGAAAAGTAGGTCAGTAGTCCTGTCTTCTGTGTGAGACAAGCAGGAACGAACTTAAAGGCACTAGGACCCAGCCTTTGGTGGTGACGAGTCACAGCCAGTTACTCCGTTCTCAGAAGTATTACTGGGCCAAGCAGAATCCTTTGGGCTTTTATGTGTCTCCTGGAATTTATAGAGCAGTCTCAATCTGTCTAAACAAACAACCATTGTTTGGATGTTGACGCTCAGGAACTGTGAAGCAGGAAAGGGTGATGCCTCCACCGGAGTTCCCCATGAAAACAAGGAAGACCAAGAATGATTTTCCGTGCAGCCTTAGGCGTGGGATTAGAAGTTCCTTTTCACATTTGATCTGGCATTCACCTCAGGCCAAGGAAATAAAAATAATTGGGGAAGGTTCTGCTCTTCTCATCTTTTTGGGTTTATTATTTACACATGTCTAGATCATAGGAATGCAGTCATAAATTATGGGTCAGACAGGACAGCATGGAGCACCTGTGAGCTAGAGCAAGCATACAGGAGGCCAGATTTACTGTACTTGTTAAAAAATATCCACATATAAGTAGACAGTTCAAACTCGTGTTATTCAAGGGTCAACAGTACATGAAACTATAATTTATAAGAAATACAAGGGACAAGGTAACATGTTAGTTAATACTTTGTGGATCAATCAAGAAAATCCCAACTATGGGGGAATCCACAGGGCAAACAACCCAGTTTCCTTAAAAAAAAATTGCAGAGGTTGAGGAATTTGGCAAAAAGAAATGGAGGAAGAAACCAGAGACTTAAGAATCTAAGCAATAAAGAACTGGAAAAACAAAATTGAAAAACTGTCAATAATGTATGAATATTGGCTCACTAATTATAACACTGTTACACTTAACATTTACGTGGGATGTTTCATTATTCATTCATTCATTCAAGAGATCTTTATGAAGCACTTATATAGATAGTTGATGTTAATTAACAGCGGTGAACAAAGTAGCCAAGTTTCTTTCTGTCATGGAACTAGGAGCTGCTGAGGGAGCCAGATGATAAGTAAGCCAAGCTGTAGCTGCAGTTTTGTGGTAAGTGCTAAGAAGTTGCAGTGCTAGTTAGGGAGTTGCCTACAGAAATAGAGCGGTCAAGAAGGGCCTCTCTGAGGGGATGGCACTGAAGCAGAGTCCTGAGGGCTGAGAAGGAGACTGCCAAGTGAGGAGCTTCTAAGGGTTGGAAGGGGGATGGTGGGGGTGGGGGGTGGACGTGTAGGAGCAAAGCTAGGGAGTGTTTCCGGAAAGGAAATAGAAGTATAAAGGCCCTGAGGGGGAATAGACTTTGGTATTTACAAAACTTTAACTGGTCAATGTAACCGAAGCCAAGCCAGCAAGGGGGAAAGCTGAAAGTGGGCAGGAGAGAGACAGGACCCAGATCATGGTTAGAAGTTTGGGTTTTATTTGCCATGTATTAGAAAGAGGCTGCTGAAGAGTTTAAGCGTCGTAAATCTGCATCATAATTTATCAGTCCTTTGTAAACATACATGTAGATTGTTTCCAGTTTTTCAAAACAAACAGCACTAGAATGTGAACTTAAAGAGAGGGAAATCGTTTTGTTCATTGAATAACTCCTTTACACTGTTACAGAGCCTGGTCAAAATGGACTTTTAGTAAATATTGGTTGAGCTTAATGAATGCTGCAAAGAATACTGGCATATCTTTGTACATTGTTCTCAGTATTCCATTGATGTGAAACTTTTCTAGATGTGAAATTACTGGCTTCAAGGGTGTATATTTAATGTTTTGCTTTACCTTCCAAAAAAGATTACATTAATTTACACACCCTTAAGAGCATTTTTTAAATTTAAGACAAAACATTCATTATTCTTAGGGTTTGTATAACAAATAGAACTGGGAGCGTACGGTGAATCAATTCCTGGGATGTTTGGAGCTCTTTACAATTCCTGATCAGTTCTATTTTCCTATTGCTGACTCCTATATTGATGGGGCTGGCAGCGTAGCCAGTGTGTTCGTCCTAGGCTGTAGACCGCTGAAGGCAGAGTGCTTCTCTGCTTTGCATAGACGCCTTAAGACAGTGGGAGGTGTGTAGGAACACTCAGTAAGTGAAGCTGATTTTACTGCCACCCGCCACCAGAGGTTTCCCATGTTGGGGAGTGAACCTACAGTTGATGGGGCAGGGAGTATCCTAAAAAGCAGGGTCTTTTTTAAAATTAGTGAAATGAATTGTCAGTATGTCAAGAAACCATTACAGCCCAGTGCTAGAGGACACAGGTTCTGGAGGAAGTTTGATTCCTGGAACTGCCACTTACTGTCTTGGGTATGTCACTCCTCCACTTCCTCATCTGTAACCTGGGGATAGTAAGAGAATCTTCCTCATAGGCCTGTGAAAATTAAATGAGCCGATACGTGAAAAATGCGTGACATTGTGCCAGAATCATCAGCCTTGGTCAATGTTAAGTATTCTTATTAAAGTACTCATTTGGATAATTATTAAGCATGTTTTTCTCTCTCTTATTTTCCAATAGCTAGAAGAAAAACTCAAAGAAAAAGTTGATGTAAGTCTGACTGAACGAATCAATCTGACTGGAGAAATGGACACGTTCAGCACGTACGTACCTTGCACACATTTGCTCAAGGCCTGCCCTTCACGAAGCAGCCCATGTCAGGTTGCAGGCCATATGTCACTGCTGATCCTAAGAGGTTTCCAGGGCTTTCTGTTGGACCCGGATTATTATCCAGTAGCCACCAAGAAGAAGCATTAGAAGCTGGTATGCTGTACCTCATTCTGCCTCCTCAGATATAATCATTTTCAGCCCCTGGGTTTTTATGGTTTCACTATTAGAATAACAAAAGAGAAGAAAGCCTCCCTTGGCCATCCCTGAAGGAAGGTCAGATCCAAGGCCTCCTGTCTGCCCCCCTAAATCCAGAGAGCCAGCCCTACTTCCAGTGTTTTAGAATATAAAGTGTAAGCAGCCAGAAATTAGCTCTGTGTGTGTGTACCTGTGTGTTGGGAGTATATCTGTCCAAGAAGTTCAAACTGAAAAGCCTTCTTGAAGTAGCCCTTTCCCTGGTGTTACCTTGGCAGTAGTGTTGTTGTGGCCATTAAATGAGATTGGGATAGGCCAGGCTTTCTCATCCACCATTCGTTGAGGAAAAATTAAAGTTTTGTTCTTAAGTCATTTCCTCTCCTCTTCTCAACTTCTTTTTCCCAAGTTCGGATTTAAACATTTTGGCAAACAGGTATTTTTGGAGGTGGAAGTGAAAGAGGGATTCTAGGTGTAGCAGCCAGGGAGACTGGCCGTGGAATTTTGTGTCCTGTGTGGGCAGAAACCTGAATGAGACCAGGACATGCAGCAAGAATAAAGAAAGAGCCAAATACTCCTCATTGTCATGAATTCCCTTTTGAAATGAAACTCGAGTTTTCTGAGTTTCTGATGAAATGATGACCCTAATTTCACACGGGTGCCTCAGACGTTTGGAAGGGGCTATGTCATTTAAGTAGTCATTTTTTAAAAAGCTATGACCTACTAATTTGTTTGATTTGCAGTGTCATCTCCAGCAGCATTCAGCTGTTGGTTCAGGATCTGGATGCTGCCTGCGACCCTGCCCTTACCGCCATGAGCAAGGTAAGGCTCAGTAAGTGCTACTTCCTCCACGTCCAGGAGGGACCCTGGGTGGTTTCCCTCAGCCCTTGCCCTGTAGCTTCTTTAGGCTCTTCAGTGCTTAAAGTGCTTGGGAGGAGAAGGGAAGACTCTGTCTAGGAGTTTCCCACAATGTTCATTTTATCTTGCACCTCAGGCCAATTGCTTGCCATTTGAGAACCAGACAGGGAGCTGGTGTGTTTGGTAAGTCTCGAGGAGATGTTAACTTTGATTAACATCTGACAGATGCTGATGAAAACCTTAAGTGGTCCCCCAGAATGGGTGTTTTTGTTAGTGACTTCTGGCTTATCTTCATTGCTGCATGCTGAGAGAGCTTTTCCATCTCTTTCTGAGCTCCAGTGCCAACGCAGGATTATTTGATCAGGTTGTGGACCCCGCTGTTTTGTTATCCTGGTTGCCCATCAGTCAACCCTCAGCCCTCAGCCCTCAAGTTTCCTCCTTTAGCACATACCACATGCTGCCTTGTATTGCTGTTGGTTTTTATGTACCTGTGTCTTTTCTTTCTAAAATATAAATTCCTTGAATGCATGGATCATATAGGACATAGAAGACTTACATGTTTGTTGATTGAGTTGGAAACAGGCAATTCTTTATTGATTTCTAAGCTAAATAACATGAAGCTACCCGCTCTACAACCTTGTAGAGCAGGAGTCAGCAGATTGCAGCTTGTGGGCCAAATTAAGCCCATTTCCTACTGTGTAAATAAAGTTGTTTTTTTTTTAAATTGAAAATAGAGTTTTTCATTTGGCACCATTAAGTCTGAATTTTGAACAGATTCTAGGGCTTGGGGGCTCATATCTATCAGCTCGTTCAACTTTATTTTTCTTTTTTGGGGGGAGTTTTAAAAGACTTTATTTATTGTTAGAGAACGGGGAAGGGAGGGAGAAAGAGAGGGAGTGAAACATCAATGTGTGAGAGATCAGCTGCCTCTTGCACACCCCTAACCAGGGACCTGGCCTGCAACCCAGACATGTTCCCTGACTGGGAATCAAACCGGTGCCCTTTTGGTTCTCAGGCCAGCACTCAGTCCACTGAGCCACACCAGCCAGGGCAGATTGTTCAACTTTAGCTGTTGCAGAACTGCTACCCTCACTCTGAAGCTCCATGAGTTTTCCCAGTTTGAACTTGGGCTTCTTCAGCACTTTGACTTTTCTAACAAAGACATCATGGGGCAGATAAATAGATTGGCAAGCCTTTTTTATGTCTTTTCCAATGCTATTTGGAATCAATTTATTGATTCAAGTCAGTTGTCTGCATGATTTCCAAATTTGGCGGACATGTTGATGCTGAGCATAAGAGGTCTTTCAAATCCATCATTGCATTTTTTAGTGAAACCAACACAAAATAGATGAAGCAAATAACCATCGGTAGTCTTGACAACAACATGAGCTTCAGTCGTGGTCTGCCATTTGTTGACCATGGAGCACATTTTGTCTCCATGGTAAGATCCATGCCATGGAAAGGAGTCAGGCAGTTTTTGCTCTGAACATTGTTAGCTCGAATTTTGTAAATACAATTTTGTCATTCTGCAGATCAGCTAGACTCACTTCAAAAACAAGACCCTTGAGGTCATTAGATGCAATTTTGCTTCCTTGAATTCTCGTGACAAGTATTTTTCCAGTATTTCTTATATTGAACATAGCTGGTGCTTTCACATCACACCAATCTTTCTTAGAAAATGGATCAACTGCTTTCTTTTTGGCTACTTTCTGCCACCTTTTGTAAGGCACTTGTTGTTGCCAACCACCATGGCGCTGCTCAGAGAGTAAAAAGGTGTAAATAAAGTTTTATTGGTACATAGCCATACTCATTTATCTAAACGGGGTGGGGCAAAAGTAGCTTTACAGTTATTCATATGGAAAATAATACAATAATTAATAATATTACAAGAATAAACTCTGCATTTCATGCACTTAAAACTGTAAACCTACTTTTACCCTACCCTATATGTTACCTGTGGCTGCTTTTTGGCTACAAGTGCAGAATTAAGTAATTGCAGCTGAGACCGCATGGCTCACAAAGCCTAAAATATTTATAGTCTGGCCCTTTATAGAAAAAAAATTGCCATAGACCCTTGTAGCATTCTTACAAATTCTGGAGAAAACTTCTCTGGGGGTATAGTGGCCAGTAGCAGACAGCACAGTGGAAAGAACGCCACTAACTTTGGAATCAGACAGACCTAACTTTCCTCATTTTTCCTTTGCGGGTGTTGAGCAAATGACTAGCCTCTCTGGGCCTAAGTTACCTGATCTGTATGCACGATACGAATATCTGCTTCCAAGAGTTGTGAGGATGGAGCATGAAGACAGTGGCTGACCTGGTGCCAATAAGTGTGAGTCCTCTTTCCCTCTTGTCGGGAGGAGTGGTCATGTCACAAGGTTATGTAAGCAGACATTTGGTCTGAATTTGGGTTTATAGTAGATTGTAAATATTTAACAAAAATAGGATTAAAACCAAAATTTAGGCTTCAGGGTCTTATGAAGCTAAGTGGGGAGTCCTGAATTACTGATGTCACAACGTTTCTATTCAAAAGGCTGATCCTTTTGCCAATCAGATGTGGATGTGTGTTTCTAGTATTCTCAGTGTTTACAAGCAGAAAACTCTGTGCAGGCAGATGGAAGTTAACCCATTTTCTTAAAGAAATGTGGCTCTGAAAATTCATTCTGTGGGCTCTCATCATCCCCTAGCTGCTGGTGAACGTTCACTGCATCCTGCGTAGGATCTGTTCCAGCTGCCATCTCTCCTGAGCAGGCACGCACTTTAGATTGGAATGCAGCTGGTGAAAGAATTTTTATACTTACCAGAGTAAGAGTGGATTTTTTTTTTCGTCCGTAAAACAACAGTTGTAGGGGATTTAACACTCCAGGTGTTGCTTATATGAACTGTCAATTCACTAGGTGCATTTCCCTCAAACTCTCCTCCCACCCCACCACCCATTTCTTCCCCAGACCCACACCAGCAAATATTAACAAAGACCATACCTCCAGAATCTTTTGTTTATGTCATAGGAAAACCACAGGCTTGGGAACGCAGCGGCTGGGAGGCCATTACTCTTTGTCTGAGTCTTCTGGAGTTCTAGCAAAATGAAATGCATGTGATGAAAATGACCAGATATAAACAAGCCAAGTGGTCACAGATTGATTCAACATACACCGTCTGTTATTTGTGCCTGCGTCCTGTTTTATGTCTCCTTGGATTTTTAAAAACTTTTGTTTTGTAATCATACTTATTTCTGGCTCTGATTCCATCATTTTTGCTGCTAATTGAACAGTTTAAATCAGGCTTTCTCCAGCACGGTGGAGGGGGTTCCAAGGCTGGGAAGGACAGAGACCTTATGTCAGGGTTCTTAGATTCCAGAAGGTGTGGGGCAAGAGAGGTGTCAAATGAGAGGAATGTCCAAATAACTGCAATATAGTACCATAAAAAAATCAGTACTACAAGAAAAGTACAAAATACACCCTCTTTAAAAGAAGGGAGAGTTTATATCCAGATGAGATGAGAAGAGCCTACGTAAGGAAGTGGCAGATGAAATAGACCATGAAGGATGGCGAAGCTTTGAACAAACTTGTTATTAGCAGAGCATTCCATACAGGGATCATATGAACAAAGGTTTGTAAAGTGAGGGACGTGCAGAACTTTGTCAAAATTGCCCTTTTCATTACACGTCTTTGGAATTCCACAGGGTACTGTGTGCTTGCACTTACATAGTCAGGACTGGAACAGGGCTGCCCTCAGGAGTTTACATTCTGGTGGGGAGAAAACTTTGAATAACTGGTGCTTGCTGTGAATAAATTTTAGAAATGGTGAGAAAACAAGTGTTGGGCTTACTGAAGTGGAGTGGCGCTGTTGATGATACTGAGTTTGACAAGGTGGATTGAGCCAAACAATGTAGCTGTGTCATTCCCCTGGGAGGAGATCCCATCCGCATCGAAGGCACCCTGTGGCCTCCTTGGTTAGCATACAGGGCTTTCATTATTTGTCCCTTCACAACTTAGTAGGCTCTGCAGTCCTGTATGTAGGCCTGTACTCCTGCCTCTGAGCCACTTTCACTGCCCTGAACGCATTACTTTTTTGTGGCTTCCATGCCTTTTCTCATTCTACTCTTTCTGCCTAGAATTCTCTTCCCACTATTGTCTGCTCAGTGAGCACATCCTTTAAGAAATTTCTGCCCCCTTTTTAAAAATTGAGGTATAATTCACCATTTTAAAGTGTACAAGGTCTGTCTGGAAAAAGTTCAGCCATTGTTAATATAACAAGAACGGTTTGCATGACATCAATGTAACCTGGCAGCCAAGGAGAGTGGACTGGAGTGCGCATGAGTGAATAATGACAACTGCACTGTACTAGGCAGTGGGGACAGTAGACCCCGTTGAGTGAGCATCTGTACTGTGTGGACTGTCACATTCTAAGTGACTGAGTGAGTAGAGCAATGAATGTGTGTCATATTTTGCCTTAAGCTTGAACAGTCCTCTGAGGAAACTACTGGGGTAATTCAGAAGACCGCAGCTATGGGCAACTGGTGATTGGCAGCTTCTTCATGACAACACACCCGTTCATGCATCACATCTTGTACAGAGTTTTTAGGCGAAACATCAAATCACCCAGGTGACTCAGCCCCACTACAGCCCAGATTTCGTGCTATGTGACTTCTGAGTTTTCCCAAAACTAAAATCACCTTTGAAAGGAAGAGATTTCAGACTGTCAGTGAGATTTAGGAAAATATGATGGGCAGCTGATGGCAATTGGGAGAACTGTGTGAGGTCCCAGGGTGCCTGCCTTGAAGGGGACTGAGACATCATTGTCCTATGTACAGTGTTTCTTGTATCTTCTATCTTTTTTCAATAAATACCTCTATTTTTCATTACATGGCTGGATACCTTCTGGACAGATCTCATATAATTCAGTGTTCACAAGGCCACCCAACCACCACCACTAATTCCAGAACATCTTTACTTCACCAAAAAGAAAAGCCCCATCCCATTAGCAGCAAAGCCCCATTTCCCTGAAAGTCACTTATCTATTTTCTGTCTCTCTGGATTTGCCTGTTCTGGATATTTCACATAAATGGGGTTAGGCAGTATGTAACTTTTGTGACTGGCTTACTTCACTTAGTCTGATGTTTTCAGGGTTCGTTCGTGGAGTAGCGCATATCGGTACCTCATTCTTTTTCGTGGCTGTATAATGTTCCATTGCGTGCATTCACCACATTTGGTTTATCTGCCAGTTGGTGGACATTTAAGTGTGTCCACATTATAATTATTATGAGTAATGCTATGAATATTTATATACAAAGTTTGTGTGGATATATGTTTTCAATTCTCTTGCCATATATACCTAAGAGTGGAACTTCTGGGTCATAGGATAGCTCTGTGTTTAACATTTTGAGGTATCACCAAAGTGACTGCACCATTTTGCATCCCTACCAGCAGTGTATCAGGGTTCTCATTTTTCCTTATCCTCACCAACACTTTTTTTTTTTTAATTATAGCCCTTATAATGGGGGTGAAGTAGTATCCTATTGTGGTTTTAATTTGTATTTGCATTTTCCTGATGACTAAGATGTTGAGCATCTTTTCATGTACTTATTGGCCGTTTGTATTTCTTCTTTGAAGAAATGTCAAATCAAATCATTTGCCCATTTTTTTTTTTAGGTTTTCTGGAATAGTTTTCTAGTTCATCTTTTTTTTCTCCTGTGGAGGGGATAAGAGGAGGCAAAGCACAGGGGAAGTGCCTCCTGAGACCTTCCCAGTGCCAGGAACCCAAGACCTGGGTGCCCCAGAGGCCAAGAAGGGAGAGGTGGCTGAGGGGATGGACAAGGTGCAGAGGGAGGCTTCTATGAGTCACTGAGAGCTGGATATGCAGCCTGCAGGTGGCACATCACCATTCATGGCTGCCCTGGCTGAATCAGGCCTGGTGCGCAGCACCGAAGTGGGGATGGCGGGTGGAGGGAGGAAGAGAGGGACTGAGAGAGAACCGTGTGAGAAAAAGATATGCAGAGAGGGAGAAAGACAGACAAAGAAGGAAAGAAAGAGGGAGAAATAGAGGAGGGAGGGAGAGACATACAAAGGCAGAGAGATGGACAGAGAAGAAGTGAGAGGCACCAAGAGAGAAGGAGGGAGAGGCAGAAAAAGAGAGAGATAAAGATACTAGATACTTTACCCACGTTTAGATTGGGTTGTTTTCTATTGTTGAGTTGTAAAAGTTTCTTTTTATAGTTTGATATTAGACCACTTATTAGATATATGATTTGCATATACTTTCTTTTTTCCTGTGGATTGTCTTTTCACTTTTTTGCTCATGACCCTTGAAGCAATAAAGTTTTAATTTTGATGAAGTCCAATTTACCTATTTTCTTCTTTTGATGCTGTGCTTTTAGAGCCATACCTAAGACACCATTTCCTAAAGCAAAATTGCAAGTATTTTTTTCTGAGCATTTTATAGTTTTAGCACTTACATTTAGGCCCTCTATCCATTTTGAGTTAATTTTTGTATATGGTATGAGATAAGGATTTAACTTCATTCTTTTACATGTATACATCTAGCTGTCCAAGTACCATTTGTTGAAAAGACTTTTCAGTGGTCCTGACACTCCTGTCAAAAATCCGTTGACCAGAGATATATGAGTTTATTTCTGGACAGTTAGTTCTATACCTTTCATCTATATGTCTGTCCTTAGGCCAGTACCATACTGTTTTGATTATTGTAGCTTTGTAGTAAGCTTTGAAATCAGGAAGTGTGAGCCCTCCACCTTTGCTCTTTTTCGAGATTGTTTTGGCTTTTTGTTTTAGCCTCTTGCAATTTCACCATTTTTTATCTTACCAGAGTGTCTTTCTCTTTCAATACACCACAATACATAGTCTACCTCTCTACTTCGTTATACAATTATTTTTATATTTCTGTCTCTCCTGTTAAGCTTTGAATAACTTGAAGGCTTATTCAGTTTTGGATCTACATAGCATAGCATAGACTTGCTTACCAGCAGTACAGTTAAGTATTAATATTGCTACTTTAAGTGAAATGACATATAACAAAACCACTTTTACCATAAACTAGTTGATGTAGACAAGAGTTAAGTTCCTATGGCATTATAACGGAATGACATTAAATAACACAACATTATTTGAGGACTCGTACTCCCTGAATGACTTTGAAGGTGAAAAAGGCAGAAAGGAGAAGGAACCAAAGTTTGTAGAAACCCATTTGACTGAAGAATGGCAACAATGTAAAACATGGATAACTCTGCTGAACAGATTTCACTGTGTGTCTTTATAAGAAATGGCAGGCTCATAGACCTTGAGATCGTTAGGTGCATGCAAGTGCTATTGAGGATGATGATGTGATCCTCAATTCTCACTTCAATGCGTAGCATCCTGAGCAGGCTGAAGAAAGGTCAGAATTGGGGAATACCCACACCCAGCTATTAGCTCCCCCAGGTATAGGTAAGAGCCCTCCTGCTGGAAAAGGAGGGGAAAACACCAAGAGGCAAAGTTTGGTAGAAAACATATGCAGAAGTGACCGTAAACAGGCCAGGCCCATGTGGAGGAAATGACATAAGGTGCGAGTTTAGTGGTCTCTCTGAGACTGTAACTTTGAGATCATAGTAGATTTGCAGATACAATCAGTTATATTAAAATTACCTTTCAGACCACTTCCCCCTCCCATATTGGATTATTTTCTTAGATGAGTTCTATGACATAATAAGAAGTTGCCACTTGTCCATGATCTCCTAGCTAGCAAGTGGCAGAACCAGGATTCAAACTCGGGTCCCTCTCTATACAGGATTGTACCATATCATACACACAGAATAGGAGTAAGTCATTTTGGCAAATGTACAAACTGAGGCAAAAGCAACTGAAGTGATTTGCTTAAAAGTCGAAGAGCTCTCAGTGTGTGCCCACTAGTGCCTGGTTCACATGAGTATTCATGCTGACTTGATTATGAGCTTTCCAAGCATTCACAAACATCCTGTTAGATATTTATCTTCAGCTTTTCTTGATCGGACGCCATGGCTTCCCTACAGGGGAGAAAATGGGTTGAGCAGCCAACCCAAGTATTCCAGTCTGCTTTGTATATTTCTCCCTGAAAACTAATGAATTATCATTCTGGCGTGTTTGTTTTCTATTTCATAATATGCCTGAAGCCATAAAGCTTTATAACAGTGAAGGAAGAAATAAAACCATGTCTCCTGATTCTTGAAAAAGGGAGTTGTTTGAAGTGTTTTGGTGGAAATATGAAGAGTTCTGTTCTTTAAATGTAAATTCTGTAAATCCTTAGGAATGAGTATGACTAATTATGACCTTACAAGTAGGATTTTTAAAATAAATTTTATGGCTTCCTTTAAAGAGACCATTGGTCCCCTGGTCCCCTCCTCACTATGTCCTTCCTAGGTCTGTACACATCACTAGGCTGAAAGAATCTAGTCTCTAAAATCAAACAAACTTAGCTTTTGCCCATTAATGGTAGTTTTGGCGGGGGGGGGGGGACAGAAAGAAGAAACTGAACAAATTAAATTTCCCTACAGTCTGGCATGTAATTTCCATTAGGTTTCAAGATTATGAACATGTACTAATTTAGGAGGCACATTACTATCCCCCAAAGACATTTTGGAATAGCTAGAACAGTCTTCAAATCTGTTCTCATTTTCCTCAGTCATTAAAATGTAGATCTATTTCAGGAGGCCCACAGACTGCATGGTTAAGAAATCCTCAAGTTCATTTTCTACCTACAATCAAAGCATACCTTTCTTTTTTCATAAGAGATTTTTTTCATTATGACCAAAGCAAATCATCTTCATTACAGAAAATACAGATTTTTAAAAAGAAGATTTAAATCACTCATAAGTCCAATTAATGGATATATTTCATGCTTTACATACTGTTTTATAACCTGTTTTTCTCCTTGAGCAGGTCTTTGTAGTTTTCTGTGTTATTTAATCTAGAATTATTGATACAATGTTATTGCATAGTATTCCACAGTACAAATAACAATAGTTAACATTTACTATGGAATTAATACATGCCAGGCACTATGTTAAGAACATTTCATGCATTATCTTTCAGTAACGATATAGATTTTAGATATTACCATTATCCCAGTTTTATAGCTGAGAAAACCAAGGCTCAGAGAAGTCAGGTAACTTGCCCGAGACACACAGCAGGTTGCACAGGCAGTATTAGAACTCATGACTGCAGACATCACATTTCCTCATTTTAAGTACTATACTGTACTTCCTTTAAAATGTGTGTAATTAACTGACTTTTGATGGATTTTTAGGCTGTTTCCAATTTTTCATATTTATAAATAACCTGGCAATGGACAGTCTTGTGTATATGTATGTATGTGTATTCTAAACATTCATAATTATTAACTTCAGATTAATTGTCTTACAGAGAATTGCAGAGATTAAAGCTATGTAAGATGCTAAGATTTTAAAATTTTATTTATTTATTTATTTTTGATTACACCCGGGTTTTGGTTTTTTTTTAATTTTTATTTTTTGGTGTATTTTATTGATTATGCTATTACAGTTGTCCCATAGATGCTAAGATTTTTGATAGGTGTTTTCCAGTTGCTTTTAAGAAAGGTTGTACAAATTCAAAGTTCACCTTTCCATTGGCCTAGCAGTGAGTGGAAAAAAGAAATATATATATTTAAAGCCTATTCTGGATGTCTTACTTTCCCCCTTAGAGCTTCACCAATGAGGTGAGAAGGGCCCATCCTTCCTCCTCTGCACGACCATTATGTCATCTGCCTGTGTGCAACCGCATGCTCCATGTAGATCTTGCTCGCTCTAGTTCCTTCAGCTAATTTCAAGTTTATGTAGGGTAGTAACACTTCTTTTGGAAAGCAACATGATAAAATGGAAAGAACATGGACTTTGGAGTTAGACAAACCAATTTCTAGATCTCAGCCCTGCCAGCTTCTCAGATATACTTAATTAGGCAAGTCATTTATTGTCCTCTAGCCTGTCTTGTCATCTGTAAAGCAGGAGTAATGCCTCCTTCACTGCATTATTATAAGCCATAAGTCTCTGTGAAAATGTCAGTCATGTTGCTCGGTATACAGCAAGTGCTCAGAAAGCGTTCCTTCTCCCTTTGTCCCTTTGCATTCCCCACACAGTGCTTGGTCTACTTCTGTGCACACAGAAAGAACCTATAAATATAGCAAATGCTTGGTCCATGAGTAAGAGTAACCAGACAAGCACCAAAGCGTGTGCATCTGCGTGTGCCTGAGCAGTTGCTCCGAGCAGGTGTCCCAGCATCCCAAGCTGTAACACTGGATTCTAATTGCCTGAAATGTTCCCAGAATCCAGTGTCTGAGTCTATGCTCTGTGTATCTCTAATCACATGAATAGGTGGGGATTTGAATTTTCATTTGAGGAAAATTAGTTCTTAGGAGATTTTTCCCACAGAGTTTGATAGTAGCAAGCTAATTGCAAAGCCCTATCCTCTAATGAGTGGACTGGTCAGAATTCCCTGCTACAGTGGGCTCTTAATAGGAAGTGATTATCTCCCCAGCCTTCCCTGTGAAGTGTCAACATCAGCCACATACTCCTTCCTCAGGGAACAGAAACCATGGGCAGTGCCGCTGTCCTGGGCCCCACAATCTCTCCCTGTGGCTGCATTTGGGGTCCTGGGGGCTCTACCATTGTTATCTCAGTCATTTCCTTGCTTGTGTTTCTATCAACCCCACATCTTAGTCACTACTTTTTCACCAGCTGGTTTTCTTGTGTTTTATATGGTCCCAGTAGTAGTTGACCCTACCCAACCCCCTAAACAAAAAGCACAGAAGGAGAAGCTTCCAGTATAGGGGGTTAAATTTTAAATGTCAAGTGCCACTTTTACCTGGAAAACTTGGAGTCTTATTTCTATGAATGGCTTTTTGTGATGTTTGTTCTTCCAGTGCAAGCTGCTCTTCTTTCTTTTTGAAAGAGTACTTTGCTTGACTGCTGTATATTTAATTAGTTTCTCCTTGAGAAATGGGACATACCTTGAACTAAGGCCCAGTGAGTGCTTTTATTCTTTTTTTGTAATTGTTTTTTAGTAAGTGTCTGGGAAGCAGCCTGGTGTGGTGCCTGGGCCTTAGACAGACCTGGGTTGTCTCTGCCATTTAGCAGCTATGCAACTTTGGGCAAGTCACCTAACCTCTTTGAGCCTTTAGAGTTTCCTCATTTATAAGATTGCTGTGATAGCTATATGAAATCATGTATGAATAGTAAATGAGACGATGTGTGCAAAGTTCCAGGCAAAGTGACCTGCATAGTAGGTACTAATTAGGTATCTTGGGACATCCAAGTCACAGCCCATAGCCTAAGTCTTCCAGGATGGGTGATAGCAAGCATTAGCTGTCTGAGGCAGTGACTAGACAGAGCCACTGCTAACTGTATCTTGCAATTAAAAAATAAATAGTAAACGCGATGTCAATTTTCTTTTTTCTCCAGTAATTTGTTTCAATACTTCATTAAGCTGACTTAAATGTAAAATAATGAATCTACTTGACTTTTGCTAATACTTCTCTTAACTTGACCAGTGGAGTCATAACTGGCTGAAGTGGTAAAACAAATGAGATCTTTTCACCTATATTCCAAAAGCGGGCACTGACATGGCCAATGGTGACCAAGAGGGGTTAGCTCACTGGCAGGAACTTGGCCCACGGCCCCTGGCCCCGGCTCCATCTTGCTTCAGAGTTGCTTCGGAACCAATGACAGCGCATGTCACCATCTCCCTTTGTGGTCTTTTTCTAGTAATGGAGAACTGTAATGTTTAGATAACTGTTTATTCACTTTTTGAGATGCTGAAATAGAAAACGCTGCCTACTTGGAAAACAGTAGTCATTACTAGGGAAGCGCTTCGTGTCGATTGGAGGATGAGGTATCAAGCCCCTCTCCCTGCTTACTGTGCTTACCTGGAGCAGCCTGCTCCAGGGCGTTGTTGCAGAGCTGGGGGAAGCAAGATGAGGGGTAGACATTGACAGTTTCGGTCAATTCTAGCCTCACCCTATGAGCTCATTAAAAGTCACCTAGGATGCTCGTTGTTTGAATGGATCAAATCTCTAAAATAAGATGGAGAAAGAAGTCTCTTGAATAAGATCAAAGAGAATGTGGAAAATATTACACATAACCAAAGCATTAGAAAATAAAGTCAGTTCATACTGGACCTTTCTACTCGTTCTCCATTGTTTGTTTCTATTTTGTCCCCAGTAAAAAATTCAAGATCTTTTATATCTGGAACCTCATTGTGAAACCTTGCACAACACGTTAATGTCTCTGGGCCTTGGTTTTCTTATCTGTAGAGTGAAGGTGGAAGTTCCTTCCTGCTTTGTATGGTTCTGTGCTTATACATATCTCAAGCTTTTAGAATATAAATATCTGCTGATTCGAAGAAACATTAGGACAAAACAGAAAGTCACTTGAGCTTCCCAGGAGCTGGGGAATCATCCATGTACGATACGACTCTTTTAAACAAGTTCTCTCAGTGTTGAATTTTTCCTCTCCCTGAGAGCTCTATAAAAATAGCATTTTCTTGCCAGAGACATCAAGGCCTCAGAACTACTGCCCTCCTTCTGTGAACATATTAATGGTTTGTGTTTGGCTTAGGATCTTTTTAACAGACAGCCCAGCTCCATTCTGAGGCTGACTCAGCAGAGTTCCTCCAGCACACACCCGCTCTCTGCAGGATTCGAGTGCCCACCCTCTGCCCGCTGCCAGGCCGCCCAGGAGCGGAAGCCGCCTCTCCGCTCCTGTGTGTGCCCGAGGGGGCAGAGGTGCTACAGCATTGCATTTTCCCTGATTTTCCTCAGGTTGTTAGAGCTTGAGCCAAGCAGGTTTCTTTTTTGCCTGTGGCCTGGTCAAGGACCACGTCAGTCCTCTCAGTGTTCGCCTCCTCCGCCCCTGCCATCGGCACAGCCCTTGCCATCCGCATGGCCCCTGGCATCCGTGCAGCTCCTGCACCTCTTTCCTGCCTGTCCCCCTGTCACTGTCTTACCCGCTGATCTGTCCCTCAGGTTTGCCAGGCAACCTCTCTCCTTTCCCTTGATTGAAATCCCAACATAATCCCTAAAGTTTTAGGAGTAAGAATCTAATGTTTTGTTATGGAAATTTTCAGTACTATAGAAAGAGTATACTGAACCTTCTGTACCCATCACCCGGCTTCACTAATCTTGTTTCACCTACTCCTTTCAACCCCAGATTACCTGGAACCAAGTCTCACACCACATATCTTTTCTAGTTTCCTTTTTTAAAAAAACTCCCAGTTTACGTGAGAGAGTGGCATAAGTTAACCTTTGTTGGGCTTCATTTGATGTAGCCCAGCCGCCCTTCTGGCCTCCCCGGCTACCAGTCTGCTCAGAAGTAGAGGTCCCTCTCTGCCCTCCCCCAGTCCCTTTCTGGTGGAACAACTGACAGAGGAACAAGAGCCAATTCACCTACCTGGTGAGGGCCTCTCTGGAAGATGACCACTTGTGGGGGAAGGGAAGGCTATATCACACAGGAGGGGGACGGGGAAAGAAACGATGCCTGAGTCATGCCTCAGTCAAAGAGAAAGTGGACGTACTTGCTTTTATTCACAATTAGCCACTATCACCCGGATAAGACACGCAGCCCGAAGCAGAGTGGCAGCTGTGATAGCAAGCTGTGGCCTGATTTCCACTGCCCTTGCCCCTTCCCTGGTAACAGGTAAGGCTCTCCTGTAGACATCTAAAGCCTTGTCCTCTCTGTCTCTATTTTCAGATGCAGTGGCAGAATGTGGAGCACGTTGGTGACCAGAGCCCCTATGTCACCTCTGTCATTCTTCACATTAAGCAGAACGTCCCCATCATCCGTGACAACCTGGCTTCAACACGAAAATACTTCACTCAGTTCTGCATTAAATTTGCAAAGTAAGTCCTGGAACATTCTCATCCCAAGGTGACTTTGAGGCCAGCACACTCACAATCCAGGCGTTCTCTCCATCCAGCTAGAAAGGAAGTTAAAGGGAAATGAACTTAAACTCCAGAGATCTGCTGATCAGTTGGGAGAATTGGGGCTATTTAGAAGGGATTCTTCAAACCAGAGCCAGGCCAAACAAGAATGTGAGATTGAATTCATGGCTAATTGCAACGGCACATACGGTTTATAACCTAAGTTACTTTACAGTAGAATAGGCTTTGGTTGTATAGTATTCTGGTTGCAGAAGGCAAACTAATTTTTTTATGCCCAAAAGAAGCATAATAAAGAAACTAAATCCACTGAAGTCATAGATGAGAGTAACAGCAGTGTAGTCATCATCCACATCAAGACAGACGAAACTGTGATAAGGCAGTGCTGTTACTCTGAGTTAGGTAGACATAACTGTGTCCCTGCCTCCTCCCTGATTTAAATAATTAAAATTATTTTTCAGTGATCTCATATATACATTTTGTCTCTCCAACAAAATTACAAGCTTTTTAAGGGTAGGAGCCATCAACTCTATTTCTTTTGAGCCTTCTCTTCCTCCTTCCCCATAGTAGCTATATCACTGGCTACCAGAATTCAGTCCACTTGTGGATGTCCTTGGGTCCAGAGAAGGTACTGGAAATTAGGAAGGGCCAGTCAGAGAGCTCCATTGCCAAGGTAGATGGAGTGAACTGTATGTCTTCCTGCCACATCCTTGTGTGTGGCCATTTCTGGCTCGATGTTTTGAAGCAGGGAAGTAGTTTGGTCCTTTGCCAGCCCGTCTGAGTCTGGCTGTAGCTCTGTCTCCCCCGAGACGAGACAGTGTAGAGGGTCAGCGCCTCCGCGGACCAATTATCAAATAAGCACTTTGGCAAACGTCTTAGGAAAGGGCTTCGGGAAGGTCAGCCCAGTCCAAGCTACTGTATTTAGGTTGTTCTCTTCCGAGTCCCAATGGGTGATTTAGGACTCCAAGTTTCTGTCTTCCCCAAATATCTCCCTGTTTGTATTCAATTAAGGCTTTTCTTCTCCCTCACAAATAAATCCCTAAGGACCCACAATTATGGAGTGGCTTGTGGCGTCAGCTTCAGTTTCCACTTTGTCAAAAAAAGATAGAGTTGAGTCTCCCGTGAGGCATTAATGTTTGCAGTATGGCAGATGAACCAGGAGTTGACATTTCCTGTGCTCTCTGGGTGCTCATTAGAGTGTGTTAAAAGCATTGCTGATAAATCACATGGTGACACTCCCCATAGTCCCTGGTAGAAACAATATCTCTAAAAATTGACTGTGGCCAAAAATCTCCAGTGTGGCCGCACAGAGCTCTGATCGAGCTAACATTGAATTTATGTGGCTAGTCCTGGCACCAGCCTCTCATTCTCCCAGAGCACTTTCATTTTATTACTAAGCCCATATTGGGTAAACAGGGAATAGGATGCCCATCTCTCACATCTGGAAAAATTTAACCTGCGATCTAGAAAGTGGCTTTCTGATTTAATTTGTGGTCCTCTCTCATCCTTCTAGAATCCCAGTGGAAGGCTAGGAATCTCAGAGGTGGGGGTTTCCCCATCCAAGAGCAATAGCCACCACCACCCCAAGGGGATGGAGAAGCACTTGGGAGTTACCCACCGCATTGCTGGGACTTCTCCCACAAAGAGCTGTCCCTGGTCTCTGTGTTTTCCTCGCCCCACCCCAGCACACCAGCAGACACGGCCGCATCAAGGGCACAACCAGAGCCTCCTCTACTGTAAAGTAACAAAGGTCATAAACTGTGTGCCGTTGCAGTTAATCAGGAATTTGATCACATTCTTGTCTGGCCTGGTTCTGGTTTGAAGAATCCCCCCTAAATAACACCAGATCTCTCGAGTTTAAGTTCCTTTCCCTTTAACTTTTCTTCCTAACCCACCAATGTAAAACCATAGATGTTTCCTTTTGCCTTTCCTTTTCAAACATCAAGATCACCCCTCTGATTGAAACTGCTAAGCGAATTCTCTCATCCACTAAGCTGATTCTCCTCCATTCAGTAATGGAGACAATAAGACAAATCTCTGTATAGTGGTTGGGAGGATAAAATGAGCAGTCTTGTGTAAACTTTCTGATAAGAGTGCTAGTACCAAACTGACATTCAAAGAGTAGTAGCTGCGCCCTGGCCGGTGTGGCTCAGCTGGTTGGAGCACTGCCCCGTGCACCAAAAGGCTGCGGGCTTGATTTGCGGTCGGGGCACATGCCTAGGTTGCAGGTTTGATCCTCAGTCAGTTGTGTGGACAGGAGTCAACCAATCAATGTTTCTCTCTCACATTAGTATTTCTTTTTCTTTTTCTTTTCTTTTTTTTTAAGATTTTATTTATTTATTTTTAGAGAGAGGGGAAGGGAGGGGGAAAGGGTGAGAGAGAAACATCCATGCGTGGTTGCCTCTTGCGCACCCCCTACTGGGGACCTGGCCCACAACCCAGGCATGCGCCCTGACTGGGAATCAAACTGGCGACCCTTGGTTCACAGGCCGGCACTCAATCCACTGAGCTACACCAGCCAGGGCTCACATTGATATTTCTCTTCTCTGTGCCCCTGCCAAACCCTCTGTCTTCTTTTTAAAAGAAAAGAAAAGAAAAGAAAAGTGGTAGCTCCTATCATTATTATTTATTCAGCATTCATTCACTTGAGTAGCTGCTATGTCTCAGACACAGAATTTAAGTGCTTTGACTTAATAGACATTGTCCCTATTTTTATTTGCCTTACGGTCAAGTGGAGGGAAATAGACATGTGAGCAAATATGTATGGTAAAGTAGGTTAGATGTCAGACTAGAGATCTGTGGACTCTTTAAAATGTGGTCGAAAGAATATAGTGACTAAGGAAAGACCATCATAGGAGAGAAGGAGAGATGTCCTTGAGCTGAGCCCACCCCAGAGACATGTGTACTGACCCACAAGGCTGTGGGGAAGAGCATTCCAGGCAGAGGGTGCAGTGTCAGCAAAGGCACAGAGGCATGAAACAGTCTACAGAACCACAGGATCTACAAGTAGCTCAACCCGTTGAAGCATAGGGTGCCCGGGCTTAGCATGAGGAGCTGGGGACAGAGAATCAAGACAACCAAGGAAAGCTTTGTCTGCAGCTTCACAAGAGCCTTAATCAGGAGAAGGTCTTGATCATATTTGCATTTGAAATAATTCCCTTTGGCAGCAGATGGATTGGAGAGGATGAGGCTGAAGGCAGGGAGACCAGTTAGGAAACAATTGAAAGGACTCAGGTGAGAAAGACAGCACCCGTGGCAGTGGTTGGAGGGATGGATCTGGGAGTTCAGGGGGAGAGCTGGTGGCTAATTGGATATTGGAGTGGAGGGCGAGGGAGCTGTCTCAGGCCACCCTTGGCTTCTGACTTGGGCGACTAGGTGGATGAGATCCAGTCTGTGAGCCTGGATTACAGGGCAGGGCTGAGTTGTGGGTGTGCTGGGGTTGAGGTTCCAGTGGGCCATTCCAGTGGGATATCCTGTAAGTCATTGGATGTTAGAGTGGGTACAAGTGTACAGGAAAAGATGTAGAGAGATCGAAGAGGGTGGAGGTCCCAAGCCTGAGAGCAGTGTTTAAAAAGGGAGAATAGGGGTGCTAGCCAGCTTTTATCTCAGCCTACAAATCCTGCTTTATTGGCACTGTGCCTTCTTTGGTCGTGGGCCCTTATGACATCTCCAGACCTGTCACTCTGGACCTGGCCTTGAATATAAGCATTTCTAGCTCCCACACTTGCCATTCTGCTTTCCCTACTCAGGCCTCTGCAGTTTTTTCTAGAAAGCCCCCCTGACCTATTAAAATTTCATTGTCCCTTTCCCCAAACCAGAATCGTTATCAGTTCACCTGGCCCACGTTGTCCTTCAGTTCCCAGTACACTGGGGCAGATTGTATATTTCGTTCCTGATCCGACAGTTACTCCCTCAACAATTATTTCCTGTTTTTGCATTTAAGATCCCATAACTACCTCGTGTGTATTCCACACTCATACCTATTAGGATGTTTTCAGCTACTAGTAGCCTAGACTCAAACTGACTTATACAGAAGGTGAACTTTTTATTTCGTATAACTGGAAGCCCAGAATAGGACAAATGTGAGGATGGTTGGTCCAGCAGGTCAGCAATGTCCTCAAGGACCCAGGCTCTTCACCCGCTCTGCCCCCCTTAGGGCTGGCTCCATCCTCAGGGTGGTGGGGAAACGGCTGCCTCTGTGACCAAGTACAAGGACGCCCTGAAGAGGAGGGAGTCTTACCCCAGCACGCTATAAAATCCTTCCCTCCAGTCTGATTGGGCCATCTTAGATCATGTTCTCATCTCAGCATCAACAGCAGTTACCAAGGGAAACCACACTCTGACTGAGACCAGTTAGAATTCAGCTCTGTAGTGTGGGAGGGACCAACTTTTCCCTGGCATCCCAAGGCCATGTCTACCTAAAAGAAGTCAGGGCTTTGGCTGGAAAGAAAAAACAGGCAGTAGATGCTGGTAGGCCACAGAAGAGTCTACTTCATTGCTCAGTTTCTTTAAGGAAGGCAGTGGGCCCTTAAAATTTTTTCTACAGTTCTTTACAAAAGAGAGAATAAGCCTAACTTGTCACTTTATTTTATCCACAGCTCCTTCATTCCCAAGTTTATCACCCACCTCTTCAAGTGCAAGCCAATTAGCATGGTGGGAGCAGAACAGGTGAGATGAAATTGGTACAAGGTCTTTTCTTTATGGATTTGGTCGTAGATCAAACACATCTTTCTAGTACAGATCTGCTCTGGAGAAATACAGTTGCTGATTTCTCTTGTTTGGGCACACTGCAATGACTTAATGGCTTAATTCAGTTGTCCATTTATTTAAAAAATTTTTTGTTGAGTACCTACTAAGTGCCAGGCATTGTTCTAGGTACAGTGTGTACCACAGTGAATAAGACAGAAGAGATCTCACCCTTATGATATTTACATTCTAATAAGTAAAGACAGATAACATACAATTTAACAAAGAAATTAGAAGGTTATTTCAACTTCTGTATGCTAAAGGGTATAAAACTAGGCTACATGAAAGAATATCTTAGCAGCATGAGGAGGTAATGGCTCCGCCTTTGATGGTCAGAGAAGGCCCCTCTGAGAGCTGGAGCTTGAGAGGGACCAGGGAAGAAGCGTCTAGGCAGAGGGAGCAGCGAAGGCTCTGATGATTAGGGATCCCGTGGCTAGGGCAAGGGCCGCTGGAGAAAGGCTTGTCTTTGTGGTACTGAGGAACTGTTCACCTCGCCCAAGGAGCCTTCCTTCATTAGCCCCACTCTATTCACTTGGATTCTGTGCCTTAAGACATCTCTTCGCCAATCGTATCGCCTGAACACTAATGAGCTGAGTTAAATGGTACGGCAAAGTCAACGTCTTTTCAGCTACCACCTACACAGACTACCAGAAACGTGAGCAGTTTGAGTTCAGAGGGCAGTTGAAGCTACTATTTAAAAGAAACAAACAATAATATTCATCCCCTAATTCTCTAAAGACATCTACTTAGATGCCAGCTGATCATAAGCCATTCTCATATATTCACTGAAATAAATCCCCAAGCCTCTACTTAGCAACACTTAGTGAAAGTACCTTTTTTTTTTAAGTACTCAAACTACATTTTTAAGTAAGAAGGTTATATTATTCAAAACGTTTCTGTAACTCCTGCTTTTCCATCAAATTCGTCAACCTGGTAGAGGCCCGGCTCTCTCCCAGCTCAGTGACTTGCCCTCACACTGGGCTCTTGGCTGTGCTGGCCTGTCACGCATCAGGAAGACAGCAAGTTGGTATGTGCCCTAGTGCATCATGGGTCTCTCATGAAGCATCAAAGCCAAAGATGTAATCTATGTGAATATCAGAAATCTCGAGTCTGATAAGTACAGTGTGTTTTTATGCTCTTTGTGAGTGAGTGAAGGTTATGAAAAGGCAGTATGGAGTGAGCACAGAGGCCATTGCTCCAGAATCACAGAGACTTGAGCCTGAATCCTGTCTGTAATGTAGCAGCAATTGTTTGTCCTTAGACAAGTTGCTTAATCTTCTGGTACTTTAGTTTCCTCATCTATAAAAAGAGGATAATCCTAGTACTGCCTCACGGAGTAGTTATAAGGATTAAAAAAGATAATGCACTTAAAGTGCTTGGTACAATGTCGGGAACAGGGTAAGCCCTCACCAAGTTCCAGCTCTTACTAATTTAAGCTTCCTCAGACCGGGGCCATGACTTTGTTTCTGCTTTCGTTTCCCATCTCCCTGCATAGTAACACCTAGCCAACGTTTGCTGCTGGCTGTCTGGCTGACCAGCTTTCACCGGGGTCAGAAATATGTATTGTCTCAGAAAACATCCTGGGAGGTTGCATGGACTCAGACACTGACTGTGTCTGTAATGTCTCAGTCTTTTGAAATTCTTGACTCTTGCTTGTCGTAAGCATAGAACTAATTCTCTCCGTTAGAAACAGCAGCCTAATGCCCCAATGTGTCTCCAGTTTCATTGGCATATGTTCACAGAGAATTGATTCTGTTCACCTCACTGTTGTGTGTAATCAGAGAAGATGCAGCGTGATGACTATCTGTGTATCGGAAGAAGCTTTAGTGTTCTCAGTTTCTAGGTTTCTGTCTCTAGACATGATCAAGCCACTGGACACAAAGCTGACTCATTGGGAACATGCTTTCAGGAGAGTGCAGCTTTGCCCAGGCCTTGCTAGCTGATTTATTGTCTGATAACCATGATATTTTCATATAACATAAATCCAATGTCCTATCTATTTTCGCCAGATTTTTCTCTTCTTTAAAAGAATGTTAAAATAATCATCTCAGGCTCAGAGCCCATATCTTCAGAAAAATATCAGTTTAACCAGTATTTACTCCTGCTTTGAAATGTGAATGAGAAAACCATCTGTGAAAGTAGAGTTTTACTTTCTCAGACCCCAGGCAGGGATGAGTGGGTAAGGAGGAGCATGGATCGCAACAGGCCCAGCCTGGGCGAGGGCATGGGTGAGAACTAAAGGGTCATTGTGGCCCTTGAAGGGGTCCCATGGAAAGTCCCATGGAAAGCTAGGTCCATGCATGCCCTCAATATGTGGGCTTAGACACCCAGGCAGTCATGTAGCAGGAGGTGTGATCACTCAGGCAGCAGAACCATAGGAATCAAGAAGTTAACAAAGAGATGTTCATAGACTGAAATAGGTTCTGCGTCAGGTCTTGTAGTGGCTGTAATCCAAGCTTTAATAAAAACTGTGAAATGCAAAACTTAGATTTAGCCTAATCTCAGCTGCCTCTGCTTTACCACAAAGGTAATAGATCCTAAATGTAGATTCTACTTTAATACTTGCCTGAAAATGGGAAGATTATTTTCTTGATATTTACTCTCTTCCTGATTATGACATAGAGTGAATTATTCATCTTGGGCCCTAGAGTCCTCTTCAGCGATTGCAAGGGCATATGGAACTGAACCACACTGGTATTCATAATGCTTCTTGCTAGTTTGTAATTTTCAGAGTATCTTGTGGGATTTGCAGGGTCATTAATTAGTCCTATGGCCATGGTATCTATGACAGAGCGCACAACAGAAATGGAATCCATTCGTACAAACTTACCATAGAGGAAGCAGCACAGCATGATGTAGGGAAAAGAACCCTGAAACTTGTGGTCCAGTCCCGCCTCTGCTGTTAATGGTCCCATTGATCAAAGCAGTTGCTTCTCTGCTCTGGGCTCAGTTTCTCTGTGTTTAAATAAGAACACTGAACCAGATGCTCTCACATGCCTCTCCTAAGTCCATCATATTATGGAGTTTAAAATATTTTGAGCAATATTATTCATATCTATGAAGTTACCTTATTTTCCTTTTTATTACCTTTGTATCTCATATTGACTTTTTTATTGTGATGAAACATGCAAAACATATAGTTTATCACTAGCCATTTTTAAGTGTACAGTTCAGTAGTATTAAGTACATTCACATTGTTGTTCTACCATCCCCACCATCCACCTCCAGACCTTGTTCATCCTCCCAAACTGAAACTCCATTCCCATTAAACACTCACTCCCCATTCTGCTCTCGTCCCAGCTCCTTGCAAAGACCATTGCATTCTACTTTCTGTCTCGGTGAGTATGACGACTCTTAAGAGCCTCACATAAGTGGAGTCATACAAGATCTGTCCTATTGTGTCTGACTTATTTCACTCAGCATGTCTTCAGAGTTTATCCATGTTGTAACATGTTTCAGAATTTTCTTCCTTTTTAAGGCTGAATAATATTCAATTCTGTGTATGTACCACATTTTGACTATATTGACTTTTATATTCACAGAATTTAAAACCATATGGAAAAAAAAGTTTAAAGCAAATTTTAGATGTTTTTAAAAGCCCAAACCACCAAGGAAAGAGAAAAAGAGAATCAGGTAATATACACATCATAGCAGTTGGAAAATGAGACAGTACAGTGGTCATTCTCAGGTACAGTTCTTCTCAGTAAATCGCAATGTGCCACAGTGTTTTGAAGCTTTTCTTTTAAAAACAAAACAAAACATTGATAAAATTTAATTCCCAAATATGATAGATTTTTTAAAAATCTTAGCAAACTTAGAGACACAAGGGAAATTGTTAAATATAGTAAGCAGTATATACAAAAATTTGTGAAAGGGTGTGGATTACATAGGTAAATTGATTTGTTAAGATTGTAAAATTAAGAATAGTACATTTCAACATATGTAAACTTTACCTCAAAAAAATTAGGCGAGAAATAGGGAGTGGTTAGAGCAGGGTTTCTCAGCCTTCGCATTATTGACATTTTGAGCCAGGGAATCGTGTCGGGGGGGCCGTCCTGTACATCACGGGATATTTAGCAGCAATCCTCATGACTACTCACTAGTTGCGAGCAACGCCCTCCCAGTTCAGAGAAGCAAAAATGTCTCTCCAGATATTGTCAAATATCCTGTGGGGGTTTGGGGGTTGGACCAAATCACCCCCGGTTGAGAGCCACAGGATTAGTCAGAGAGGAAGCAAGATAAGAATGACAGATGCCTTTGCTAGCTGCAACTGAGTGATGGTGGCATAAGGGCTCATTGTACTATTGTGTTTACTTAGTATGTCTGTGAAACTCTCCATAAAAACAAGATTTTAAAAAATAATAACAGCGATCCACTCATGTGTAATCCAAAATAAAATTTTAGGGTTGACACAAAACTTCCATACTGCTTCAGGTAAACTAGCTTCCTTCTAGATCTTCTGATCGTAGAACTTATTTTCAGAAAAGGTAAACTCTCTCCTTTTTACGTGTGCATGAGCTTCTGCCCAGATAGTAGAGCTTTCTCCCCCTTACACAGCATTTTGCTCTTTCTAATGAGGTTTTTGAATCTCTGACCTCACCAACCTCTTCCTTTTCTCTGACTAACCTCTGGTGCATCTTGATTTCCATGAGACCACCCTTTCCCCTGAGAGTTTGAAGCGTCTTCTATCTCTCAGTCAAAGAGTCCTCCCTTTGTGCCACATGGAGCCAGGGGACAGGCACAGCCATGCTCCAGGTGCCTTTATAGTTGTCAGCAGGGCCATCAAGGACCTAGAGATAGGAGGGCTGAACAAGCTAGTGAAACACTAAGTGAATCAGTTAATGAAAAACATGATAATAAGTATCATGGTTAATGGTCAAATATAGAAAGATTTTTTCTCAAAGATTTTTTAGAATTTTTATTTATTGATTTTAGAAAGAGAGAGGAAGGGGCAGGGGAGAGAGTATGAAACATCAATTTTGTTGTTTTCTTTGTTCCACTTACTGATGCATTCATTGGTTGATTTTTGTATGTGCCCTGACCAGGGGTCGAACTCACAAGCTTGGCGTATGGGGACTATGCTCTAAACCAACTGAGCTGCTCGGCCAGGGCGGAAGATTTTTCTCTTGCCATTAGGAATAAAACAAGATGTCTGCTGTCACCATTTCTGCCCCACATTGCCCTGAACCGCCAGTCAGAACAATAAGGCAAAAAATAAAAAATTTTTTTAAAGATTTTATTTATTTATTTTTAGGGAGGGGGAAGGGAGGGAAAAAGAGAGGGAGAGAAACCAATGTGTGGTCGCTCTTGCGTGCCCCCTGCTGGGGACCTGGCCCGAAACCCAGGCATGTGCCCTGACAAGGAATTAAAAGTGACCTTTTGGTTCACAGGCTGGCACTCAATCCACTGAGCCACACCAGTTGGGGAACAAAAATAAAAATTTTTTAAAGAAATAAAATGTATATAGGTTAGGAAGTAAGAAACAACACTGTCATTTTTAACAGAGAACATGTTCTCTTCTAGTCAGTGCGCTCCCTTCCTTCCCAACAGAGGTGACCACTCTTCTGCCATCTGCTGCTGAAAGAGAAGGGGAAAAGAAACGGGACAGCCCCTCCTTGGTCCATCCTTTTGTCATATCTTGAACTGTCTGTTCTCTACCACCTTATTGAAGAAATTCGCAGCACATATATGGTTCTTTACCTTCTAGGAGCATACCTCTTACCTACTCAAGGTTTCATCACTCCGATAGTCACAGTGTCCCCCCAAGAACAGGAGAAGCATGAAGAAGTAAGCCCCCGAAAGCTCCCCATTGCTGGGTGCCGCTGACCTGTCCCAAGCATAGCGCGCTGGCCGGCCCTGTGCCCAGGAGCCCTTTAATAGTGTGAGCCCTGCCACTCCGAAAACTACCCCTGAGGCTCAAACAGATTTGCCTGAGGCTCCCTCTTGCCCAGTGCCTCCTGCCTAAGTAGGTGAACTACTAGCTGTTTTCAAAGAGAGAAACCAGATTTTCATGATCAGTGGGGCCTTTCACCCTCACTTCCTACAGAGAGCTACTAAGGCTGTCAGACTAGCACCTGCCTTTTATGAGTGCGTTGCTTTTTGTAAAACCCAAGACCAAGGTTTCCATCTCTTCAGCTCTCTGGTATGGACAGAATTTTATTGACTGGCCAAGGATTGAAAATGTCATTTCACAAAATATGAGAGATAGTAGAAAATTATGTCTGTTTCATTGAAAACTCTTTCTGTCACTTAAATCTATACCATTATTTATGCGTATACTATATCTCAGGGAAGTAGAAAGTATAGAAGGAACAGAAAGTATCCCCATATGTTTTAAAATATAATCGTTGATTTTCTTTCCTACCAACAAATAATAGTAAGACATGACTTTGATTTTGACAAGACTGAAAATTTGCTCCATGGAACATAAAGTTGAATCCTCACCAGGCCTCAAATAGCGTACTTAAAAAAGAAGAAGAAAAACATTTCTAGTTAATAAAAAATAGAGAAAATAATGTCAAGTATACTAGCTCACCACTCAGTCAAATCTTAACATGCTCCCACATTTGCTTTAAATCCTTTTTATATAAAGTAAATCATTACAGTTATTGCTGGAGCCCCCTGGGGACCCTATCCTGCCATTCCCCTCCCTCCATGCCCAGAGGTAACTACTATTCTGATTTTGATTTTTATCATTCCCATATGTGTTTTGATATGTTTAAATGATTTGTTTTGATATGTTACAAATGATTCACAAATGATATATAATTTTGTTTTACATTTTTTTGAACTTTATAAAAATGGTACTATACATATCATTTCCCCATATGCTTTTTGTTGCCCAGCATAATGTTTTTTGAAATTTATCCATGTCGATATATGCTGTTTGAGTTCATTCAATTTAACTTCAGTATCGTATTCCATTGTGTTTGTTTATCAATTTTACTGTTGATGAACATTTAGGTTGTTTCCAGTCTTTTGCTTGCTTTTACGAACAGTAAATGCAGGAAATATTTTTTAACGTGGGCAAGAATTTCTCCAAAAGTTATGAACGCTGTCTTGTGGGTTATGCACATCTTCAAGTAAAAAAAAAAATTTTATATATATATATGAATTTCCTCCTAAGGGCTTTTAATTTATACTCACCATAAGTATGAATTTTATTATACCATACCCATGCCAACACTTGGTATTATCAACCTTTTTACTTTTACCTGTCTGATGAGTATGAAATGGTATTCAATTGTGGTTTTAATTTGCATTTATTGGATTACTAATAAGGTTAACCATCATTTCACATGCCTTTGAGCACCTGAGTTTCTGTTTTTGTGAATTTCCTCTTCAGATCTTTGCCCCACTATTTTTGTTACTATTGCTATTGGGTTTGCAGGTCTTTCATGGATTTGTCAAAATCTGTATGTGTTCTGAATATTATTCCTTTGCCAATATGGCAGATATTCTCTCTCAGCTTGTGCCTTTTTACTTTGTTTATGTGTCTTTTGATACAAACTTATTTTAAAGTAGATTTTTCGATCTTTCCTGTGCTTCACATTCTTCTCTACTCATAAGTAGTAAAAATAACAGCTATTCTTAGAGTTTTTCTTTTTATACCTAGGTGTTTGATCTGCCTGGCATTCAGCATACTTATTCTTTAAAGGCATGCACAGGGTGACCTCTGGGGAGGAGCAGCGACTGTTTCCCATGGGGCTCTGGGAGTGTTGTGATGCTGAGCTCTTTGTTTGGGCCTCTGGCAATCTACAGTCATCTCTCCTCTGCATGTCGGGTGCCTCTCTCTGAGCCCATGGCCTTTTCAAAAAACAAATACTAGAAAAGTAAGAGTTTTCATCTCTGGAAACCTAGAAAAATCCAAATGCCTGAGCACTTCCCTGGTCTGCAGTTGAATGACCTACAGAGTTCAGGCCATTGGCCACGTTACTCCCTGCATGAGCTTACTCTTTCCTTCGTATAGCTTCCTTTCCTTTGTTTTAATTGAGGCTTTATTATTATTATTTTTATTATTTATAAAATAGGAGCAGTAAATACCTACAGGCCAGAGTCCTTTAAAGATTAAAGGAGAAGAAATATTCCCAGCATCACTCCCGGCAATTAGTGGGCAATCAGGAAAGTTGATATCCTTCCAAATAATTCACATTGAAGAGAACAACAAGAAGAAAAGGCAGATTGTGCTAAGAGACTAATGTTTAAATTTAGTTTAATCTCCTGCATCTTCCCTAGCATTCAGAGAAATTCAAAATACAGCAATACTGGGTACCGTTTTTGCCTGTTGAACAAGCAAGATTTTTTTGAGTTTTTGGTGCCAGTGAGGCTGCAACCTGCACTATTGGCAGGTGTCAGGGAGCACATTCCATTTGGAAAGCAGTTCAAGATATGTATCAAGGACCTGAAAAGTATGCTTATCCTTCGATCTGTCCCAAAGACTCTGCCTGAGGAAATACTATTGATAGACCTGGAATTATATGTATAAAACTGTTCAGCATTCATCATTTATAATAATAAAAATCTAGAAAAAATTAAGGAACATGGTTAAATATGTTGAAGCTATACACACACTCGCTCTACTGTATAGCCTTTACAAATCATAATATTTTAAGACTGCCAGAATGGAAAAATAGAATTCAAAAATTTCATATATGGGATGGAACAGGTCATAAAACTATGTAATATACAGTATAACTCTAGTCTTTTTTATACACACACAGACCGGTAGGAATTATACCACATTTACTGTGGCTTATTATTTTTTCCTGGGTAATGGGAATTATAATTAATGTTTATTTTCAGAGTTTCTTCCAGTGAGAATGTATTGCATCTGAAATCAGGAAAATGTTATTAATCAGTATGGGTATACTAGGTGTTGTGTCTGCGGAAGTGGCTAGTAATACTCGGCTTTGCTCCCACAGCTGCTTCTGGACACCCATTCCCTGAAGATGGTCCTGCTTGATCTACCCTCCATTGGCTCACAGGTGGTGAGGAAGGCACCTGCCAGTTACACAAAGATTGTTGTGAAAGGCATGACCCGGGCAGAGATGATCCTCAAGGTGGGGCTTGCGTCGTTGTTGGGGTTTCTGTTATAGGGGGCCCGTTGCCTGTTGCTTATTCCAAGGAGTGCCAATTTTGAAAGCACAGATTAGGGCCTGTCCCCACCAGTCCCAAAGGATTGTCCACCTTCTCTGCCGGGACTAGATTGTGGCCTCATCAGACATTGTTGAAAATCAGTGGACAGTTCCTTGGGGGTTAGTAAATGTTCTTGACAAATGAACTCTTTGTTGTAATAGGATTCTCTTATAACAAGATTTGGCCAAAATTGGAAGTTCAGTGGGGTCCTCTCTGTGAATCAGCGCCTGGGTCAGGAGTCTCTGCTTCTCAGCAGGCATTTGCAGCCCGACTGTCAGTCGCACCCTTCCACAGAAGCCTCTTGGGCTTTCCGTGCTGTGCAACTTCACAGGGACTCCAAACAGATGTTTCAGTAACTGCCTCTAATCAGCAAATGGGTTTTCTAAAGCCCCATTTAACAAAATATATTATATGTGGGGTGATGTTGCAAATATCTGAAGCGTTAAGCACCTGCATCTGATTTTCACCTGTGCTTGTTGAGAAGAGAGGGGGCCTATTTGGGAGAGGGGAGAAAATAGAGGACAAATGGAACTGTCAGCTCTTAAAAATCCAGGGCCTGCAGGCTCTTCAGGTCTGTCTCCCAAGCAGAACGACTTCGATGGTAGCAGGAGGAAAAAGTGGCCATGGGACCTGAGACGGGTAGGACCAGGTAAGGGCCCCGCACGGCCCTTGAGCTCGTGGTAATCAGCTTCCTCTGCAACTGGTCTCCCCACCAGGGAGGAGAGCAGAGTTTGGGAATTACCTGCACAGAATTTCTTTTTCTTTTTTTTTAACTTTTCACAAATAACTTATATTTTCTCCATGTTTCCTAAGTATAATAAAATATTTCCCTTAGTGAATTTGAACCTTTGGTACAAATATTTATGAACTAATTAACACCAGTTTTCCCAGATTAGTGTGATAGCAAACATGTGCTGAAACCATCTTGATTTTATTCCCAGACAGAAAAATAATCTTGAGTATATGTGAATTATTCAGAAAGAAAGTCATTCAAGTTTCATGTTTATTTAAAAAATGTGACTTCATCTTTGTTTCATGAATTTTGTACTTTGAAATGGGAGAATGACATTTAGACATTTCTGCAGAGAATTTCTGAGTTGAACTGCTCCTTGCCACTCTGAGTTACATGCTCAGGAATTCAAAACAAACCCAGTCTGCTAGAGGAAGAAAGTCAGACGCCGCATTTCAAAAGCAAATGGGAATGAGCACAAGGATTGTGAGGCCGTTACTTCCCTTCTGGTTCTCTAACACTTGGATGTGGTTAAATGAAGTTCCAGATTTTAAGTCTTAAAAAGAGTGAGGCAGCTTTGGGGTTTTCGTTTTTGAGAAAATCTACTTAAATCAGTGCCTTTTGCTGCCCAGTCCTCAGGAGCAATGATATGTCGAGACCCAAGGAACAGGTACCACAAAACCATGAAGTGTCTCAAACAGGAGACCCTCTAGCACAGTTTCAAATGATCCTGATATTTTGAAAATCACCTGGGACCCCACCCCGGCCCTCAGAATTAGACTCTTCAGAGGAGAGACTTCGGAATCTGCACTTAAAAAGCAACCCAGGTCACATTTGTGATTCAGCGAAAATAGGAAACATTGCTCTGACTGACCGTTGAGATGAAGTAGGCCGTCAGGACATTTCTGCGTTTGAGATTGCTGCCTCTTAAGGCCATCTTGCAGAGTCCATTCACGGTCGGCCTGTGGGCGAGGCTGGCCCCCCAATCGTGAGCTTTCCTTGAGAGCCTGCTCTTGTCTCTCTCCCCTGTAGGTAGTGATGGCCCCTCACGAACCCTCGGTAGTGTTTGTTGACAACTACATCAAACTCCTTTCGGACTGCAACACAGAGACCTTCCAGAAGATACTGGACATGAAGGTTAGTTCAGGGTCTTGTTTTGTCCGAAGCACAGCCTCCTCACACTCAGTGGTTCCTAACTGGGGAGTGGGATATGAGCCCTTTGAGAAGGCCTCTGGTATGGGAACTCCTGATTACCTCCATGCCCAGCGAGAACCACTACTCAGTGGAAGGAATGGAATGAAGGGTATTCCTTTCCCCACCCCATTTACCTGTCCTTTCTTCCCTCTCCACCTCTTCTTTCTCTCCTACCCTATTACCTTTTTTCTTCCTCAGCTTCTCTCCCAGGCTACTGCCCAGGGCCTGTAACTCCCCATGAAGAAAGTGGTAATCCTCAGTCCAGAGTAACTGTGCTGGTTGCAGGGCCTCAGCTAAGAGTTTCCCAGGTGCGGCCCTTACCCCTCGGGCCTTCCAGGGGCCAGACTTCACTTTCTGCGCCTTTCTCTTTCCGCCTCAGGGGCTGAAGAGGAGTGAGCAGAGCAGTATGCTGGAACTCTTCCGCCAGAGGCTGCCCGCGCCGCCCTCGGGGCCGGAAGGCTCCAGCTCACTGTCCCTCTTGGCTCCGACACCGGAACAGGAATCATCCCGCATCCGCAAACTGGAGAAGCTAATTAAAAAGAGACTGTAGGAGCGCTGACCTGCGACCCTCTGCACCCAGCTCCCTGGAAGCCCCTGCCTCCACTGTGCTCACCCTGACTCAGATTGTTGATCTCGAAACTTCCTGGGATATTTGGATTGTTAATGTGCCTCTCCCGCACCCTGTCTTAATTCCTGTCCTGATCAGGGAAGCCAAGTCAAGGGCCAGGCTACAGAAAGGCGGCTTCGATGGTCTCTGATCCGGCAGCAGAGGCACCGCTGGGTGAGAGGTCCCTGTGCGTCACTGTTGTATCTGGGCTTCTCTCAGCTGGTCCAGTTGTCACTGACTCCGTGGCCTCCCTCCCTCTGCTGTCACATCCCCTGGCGTGTGGCCCTCTTCCCTACCATGTGCCTGCCCAAGCAGCTTGGGTGACCAAGCCTGGATCTCACCCTTCCTCTGTCTGCCACTGTTTGAAGTCAGCTCGAAGGGTCTGAGTTAATGAAATGACAGGTTACAGGTGTGGGAAGCCAGTCTTTTCTTTATGAAGGAAATGGAAGGAGGAACACTCTTCCAGGTGAATCCCAGTTTGGGTACACATTTTGTTTCTGGTACTTTTCGGCTTGGCCACATTATCCCCGTATTCTCATTTCTCATGAATCTCCAATTCACCCAGTATGTACATCCAAGGGAAGATTTTCTCTGTGTCTCCCACGCAGGACTAGATGCGGAAGGCCTTGGGAGTAGGTGACCTCTGTGCCAGGGGCTCCTGGCCAGGGTGTGGGGGCAGATCCACATCTGCCTGGGAGAGAGGGTCCTAAGCTTGGCACACTGCCTGCTTGATGTAAGAAGGGTATTTCCTCCCTTTCTGCCCCTGACTTCTAAGGGAGAAGTTTCCTTCTGTGAAGGGAAACCAGGACATTTTCCTAGAAAAGATTTTCTAGGTTTTCTCCTCAGATGAAGCCCTGGGACAGCCCAGGGAACCTGTGCCCTCTAATTCCCTTCCTGCCCATCCATTTTCAAATCCAAAGTACTTTGCAGAATTGCCTGACTGACAAAGGAGGAGCGGTGCCAGAGTGACATTACTTTATCACTAATGAAAAGGAACCCAGGCCCATGGATCCTCAGTAACAATGCTGACTGTACACAGAACCGGCACAGCCCAGAAGGCACCCTGACCTCTGGCCCTCCTGTCCTGTCCACCGTGGACTCTGGGCCAGCACAGCTGTGCAGGAGACACTCGCCTCTCAGAAGTGTTTCAGTCTTCGCGCGTCATCCTGCTTCGGGAGAACGAGTAACAGAGTTGCCCTGGTTCACCGGTTCCCTGGAAACCAGGCCTCCGTTAACTGTAACCATGGCCTCAGGGTGACTGGTAGCCTCAGCATTTGTTCAGGAATTGTGGACACTCTGTTGGCCAGGTAGAGCGAGAGCTAAGGAGGAAGGTGGAGTTTTTTTACACAGAATGCCTCAGGATAAAATTGGGGTCTCAAATAGCACTCAGGATAGAGGAGGTTCCCTTAAAATTCATGAAACTTGTGACAGCGATAGAGTACTAAACTGTAAGGTTTGAAAATCTAACCAGAGACTGATTATTTCTCCCTTTCTTGTCTTCCCACTATAACCACTCTGCAGTGGTCCCGTCCCTCCTTTCAATCAGCCTTTCACCTAGACTCAGCCTACTGGCCCAACCTTCATCCCGGGCCTCACTTCATCAGCCCCCCGCCTATTCCTGCTAGCTCATCTAACTCATGTGTTGAGCATCTCAGACTTGGGAACACCGAGAAGAAAGTAAGTGGCGGAAGAAAGAGGTGTAGCCTTTAGCTGAGCTCAATTAGGAAAAGATGGCTAAATAGGAAAAGTGCAGGCAGGGCGGGGAGGGGTGCAGAGAGCCCTGGCAGTGCAGCAGGTGGATTTCACTGTGCCCACATTGCTCCGGTGAAGTGACCGACCCGGCACCAATTCCTCCCACTTGAGCAAGAGGGGAGGTGGGCCTGTCTCCAAAGGGCACAGTCATGTCAGCCGTCTGTCATTGACCTGGGAATCCAGGAAAGCCAGTGGGCTGCTGCACCTGGTTCTCGTCACTCTCGGTGTCTACAGATCCATACTTCTTTTTTGGTTTGCTTGTAGGGAGTCATTTTCTGGCTGTCTCCATCATGGCATTGAGATGTCAAGCCCTGTTTTCCACAGGTTGGTGGTCACAGCCAGGGAAGTTGCTCTCTTGATTTATTACACTGTCAGTAATCTCCAAGGAGTCCGTGGGTGTCAACAGGAGTTATGTGTTAAATGTCTCATTGAGGGGGTCTGAATGCTGCCTGTGCTTCCCATAAGAGAGCCAGAATCACCTGGGGCTCTTGACAAACACAGATGCCTGGAGACTCTGCATTAGTAAGTCTGGAGGGGTCCTGGCATGTAGGCCGAACGGTCCGTAGGTGATTATAACACTCCTTGTTAAGAACCACTGCAATAGAAATTTGCTTTATTGAACGGTTCCTATAGCACATTTTCATAAATGTGTATTTTTTCTGGCCCTCTAAGCAAGTGAAAGTACTGTGCAATTGAACTGTTACCAACATGGTCAAGATTCTTTGCTGATAGACAGTAGCTTTAACTTTAAATTTGTGTTGATAGTAGGGATGTTGCCAGAAAATGTGCTGTCCTCATAGCCATTAGGATTCTTCCTGTTTTGATGAGCCAGCCCCAAAAATAAGGTTTATTTATTACTGTCACTTTGAAATAATGTGTAAAGGAACAGACGCTGATAAAAACGGTAGCTAACATCTCTGTTGTTAAGCTAAACTTAGATATTGTTCATTCCCCCACGCGTAGCCCCTTAATGAAAAGTTCGAAGTCACATTATGTGGTAAGAATAAATACTAGTGATTTACGATTGATAACGCGTTCGCAGCTGCTCTTACTATGGACAGACTCGCTGAGAGCTGGCTGATAGGCACCTGGGCTGGCGAGAGTTCTCTCTGGATAGTCTCGGGAAACCACAGAGGACGGGACGTTTCAACTTCCAAATTCAGTTCTGGCGTTGAGGCTGATCATCACCACTCCTCCCTCTCTTGAAGAACAAAGAACCAGGGCCCAGGACCTGGCCCACCACCCAGAGAAAGGCACTTAGGTGGCTCCCCAGCATGGACCCAGCTAGACTGAGCAGACTGCCAGAGACCAGTGCAACCGCGATGGGCAGACGAGGCAAGTGGGCAGGCCTGAGGCTGCTGCCTGGTGCCAGGAATGGTGCACCAGAGAGGGAAAATGCCCAGAGCTCCCAGCTGGAAATGTCATTCCTCTCCCTGGGACGAGAAGTCTCCAAAATAACTAGCTTGCTCGAGGGTGAAAGCAAGTGTTTCACACTTTTGTCTACTCCAAGTGAGACTGCTAAAAATAAAATCCTGAGAACTGCATCGGGCCACTTCAGCAATGCCTTGGAAACATGGGCACAGGAAAAGCTGGCATGCATAAAGAGTGCTGCTGCATTTTATACAGTAAATAAAACTTCCAGTTTCATCCTAGTAGTTATCAGAATAGATAGCCTCCCGGACCCTCAAAGTTCTCGACAGCTCTGTACCTCTGGGAGGTTTCGATTTCCTTAAAGAGATTGCTTTTGTGTGTAAATAGCTTTCATTTTCCCCCATCTGGAAGTAATTTCTTGGTGCATATTGGAGCATGAAATACTACAGTTAATTAAAGCATTACTGGGTGTCGTTTGCTAGGATGTATTTCCTTACTGTTGACAGAAAACAGAGTGGACCATATAGGAAAGAATTAGCAAGCCCGTGGACCTCGGGCTCCCCTCTGGGCGTCTGCCCTTCTCCACGGTGACGCTGTGCCCCTTCCTTGCCGCCCGAGGAAGCGGCGCACAGCTCAGACTGGTGTTCCTCACAAGGTTCTGGCACGTCCCGCTGTGGTGGAAACCCTCTCTGTAAATATGTATAAAGTGCTCTGCTGCTGATTTGGAAACCTTCTTGTGCCCTGAATTTCTCTCCTGTTTACTTTCCCTTCCCCACCTTACTGTTCCAATCACAGCCCGCTTTTCCATGTGACTACCTAAGGGATTTCTCCCCTGTACGCAGTAAGTTAATCCTGTTTCCTTAATAACTGGGTGGGCATTCTGCAATGAACTTTTTGGGAAGTCTGATGGTTCTTCCAGCAGTGGAAAATCTGTTGCAGCACTTCCATTCGGTTGACTTCGCAATCATTACCTAGTTTCCATCCTTCGTTTTCACCAGCTCCTCCCTTTAATAGGGTAGCCAGGGATCAATCTGGTGAGAAAAGAAACACTTCCAAATAACCCACCGAGAAGAGCAATGCAAGATGATTTACCTGCGAGGTTTTCTTCCTCACCTACATAACCGGGCGTAAGCGGTGGGATGAGAAGAATGTGTCCATTTGAAGCAAAAGCAGCCTAGGATTGGAGGCTTCTAAAGAACACCTGGTCTCCAGGTCTGGTTCTAGCACTTTGATGTTGGGCAAGTCATTGGCCCTCTGAGGCTCAGTTTTGAATCTGTGAAAGGGGGTCATAATCAGTGGCTGTGAAGGTCACACAGGACCGGGTTGCGTGCACATGCTCTGTAAACCGCGCAGCGGTATAAGCTGTGATGTGTTCATGCCTATTCGCCGAGCCCAACCCACGCAGTGGCTGACGTACAGCACCAGGGAGCTGGAGGGCTCTTCTTTCCCCGGGCGGGCTTGAACCAAATGCCTGCGTGACAACGTACCTGCCGCAGTGTGCAGGCTGCATCCACAGCAAGGGTTGCAATAACCAGTCTGCTTTTTAGAACATGATTGTGTTACCAACTTGCCCAAGAGTTTTCAAAGACTCCATCCTCTCCTCTTCCCCCAGCAGCTGCTGTTCCCATAGCATTTAGGGATAAGCCTGCAGACACTGAAAGAAGAGAGCTTCCTCCCTCCTGGTGGTGTTGGCTGGCCTCCTCATTGTGGAAAATGGGGCAGGTTTCCTCTGAATGCAAATTAGGAGAGTTGCTGAAGGCTTCCTTCCAAAAAACTTCTTTCTAATATGGTATCCAGAGACCAGACTTCCAAGTGACCATTCCTGGCAGGGACAAAATCCTTGACTACACTTTTTTTTTTTTTGACCTACAATGCCCAAAATTTTCTAAGCAAGATGATCCTGGGACAGGCTGGGAAGTCTGAGGTTCACCAGCTATTTGGAAAACTTCACAGTCACCATTCAGAGAAGTGTCGAGCTTTCCCAAGGCCAGCAGCCTCACTGTAATCAGCTGGAAAGGACTCATCTGGCTCTTCTAATCCCCTTCGGGTTAGTGATGCAGAGCAAGCCGGGTGCTGTAGTGATGTTAAAGTGAAAAATGTTAATGCCATGTCCCCTAGGAATATTTATCACTTCATCTGAGGGCTCTGGTAGCTTCTGCTCAATAAGTGAATGGAATTTGTGTAATTACCGGCCTCCTTCTGTTTTGGGGTAATTTTTCAACAAGTGAGACATTAAGAACAGCTTCTCAACAAACCTCCCTCAACTTCTGGAGCCAAGAATAGTATTTGCAAAGTGGATTGCAACTTTCAGGGGGTACCAGTTGAAATGGCGAGAAACTCAAGCTTCTTCCACTTGTTGGCCGTGTGCTGATGGAAAAGGAAGGCTCGGAGAGAGGATGCGTACCAGCTAGCTGCTAGAGAGAACGCATTCCAAGAATTCGTTACAAACTCAAGTGACTGAGTGAACTACTGGAGTAGCCCCTGAAGAGCTTTAACAGGCAAATGGGAAAAATATCAAATGTTACATAAAGAAAATATGAGTTCACATGCAGAGACACCCGCACGACCTCCTACCCCTGCCTGTTGCATCGCTTGCACTGCTCTTACATGATCACAAGTGTTGGCTGGCTCTACTGTCAGAGAGGGCACTGATGGCAGTCAAGGTCAAGTTGGTTTAGCCCTGGGCCTTAGCTGCTGCCCAGCGTCTACCTGGCATACAGATAATTAATATCTTTGATCAGGAGGGGGACTGAGAGTCCGAGTCAGTCAGTGCTTTCTGTACATCTTGAGGGTACAGGAGGGGGATGGAGAGGGAACTAGTTACTGATATTTATTGCCTCTTAGATACATTATGATATCTCATCAGATACAAACCCCTGTTAAGTAGGTATGAGTAGCACCATTTTGTAGATACAGACCTGGAGATCTGGAGGGCAAATGACATGCCCAAAGCTCCTAAGTGGCTGGGCCAGGGTTTGGCTTCAGTCTCATGCCATCATCTGTGCTCTTTGCACTGTACCAGTGGTTTTCCAATGTATGAGACACAATGTTACAAAAACAGATACAAGTATTTTATTAATATATTTTATGAGTTCAAATCTTTTAAAGCAAATAAGTGAGCGCACTGAAACTATTTCAGTAAGTAGGAAGCATTTTATTTTTTAATATTTTATTTTTTAAAATATTTTATTTATTTTAGAGAGAGGGGAAAGTGGGGGAGAGAGAGAGAAAGAGAGAAACATCAATCGGTTGCCCCTCTTACGCACCCTGACCGGTGCCCCAGCAACCCCTCGCTTTGTGGGATGACAACTGATGGAGCCACACAGGTCAGAGCAGTAGAAAGCATTTGAAATCTAAGTCCAAGGGTGAGAATTTATATATTATGAATCCCCAGCATCCAATTTATTTCTGTTTCTTACTATGGCTATATAGAATAGAGAAGTCGTGATTTAATTCAGCTAAGAATTTGTAAATAGCTTTTGTTTTCTTTTTAAACAGCCTTTCCTTCAAGTCCAGATACTCTTCAGTCACACAGATGTGACAAGAACCCTTTTCTGTGAGATCACTGTGGACCTGAACAGCCCTGGCAGCGCACATTAACACAAAGAGGGTCTTCCTAATCTTAAACATTTGATGCCTATTATTACAGTTTTGAATGTTCAGTTTTCAGAATAGGTTTAAAATATACATTCTTTTTCTAAAGGATTTTATTTATTTATTTTTAGACAGAGAAGAAGGGAGGGAGAAAGAGAGGAAGGGAGACATGGCCCGCCTCTCATGCACCCCCAACTGGGACCTGGCCTGCAACCCAGGCATGTGCCCTGACTGGGAATCAAATTGATTCGCAGGCCCGTGCTGGATCCACTGAGCCACAGCAGCCAGGGCTGAAAAATACATTCTTAAAGGGAAGTTAGAATCAAACTTTTGTGGGGCTCCTTTGCCCACCAAAATACCTCTGAGGATTTCCAGTTTCCCTGGGAGTGGAAGGGGCGGCCCTCATTAACAGTTTATGTACGTGGTATTTCTGACTGAGAGGTTTGGTAGTGTCACTTGTGTACAGGAAGGAGCACCATTTCATTTGAAGTTCACAACACATTCAACAACACACCTGAACTGCCGGCCAACTCCTGCTGCAGTAGCCCTGAAGGCCACCCCCTGCATTGATCCTGGCTGCCTTTCAGGAGAACAGAAAGCAAGGGGCCCACCCCCACCCACTGCAAGGCAGCTGTGTTCTAAGGACACAACAGTGCAACTGGAATGGGCAGAGGGGGCTTGGGCAACATATGAACAGAAGTCCATCCTTCTTTCAAAACCCCCACAAGCCCCAAATCTTAAACCCGTGGGCTTGCACATCTGTATGCAATGCCTCCCAGCCTTTTCACCACCTGAAACATGAAAACTGTAACATTGTATTCCCGTAACATTGGCCTCTCACTTGGGCAAATCAGCTGTAGAGGCTGCTACAGCCAGAGGCGATGGGCCTGGGGATTGTGACCACGCAGGGGCACCCTGTACCTCCCACAGCCCCAGGGCTAAGAGATGAATGTGGGCATTTGCTGGGCACAGTGGCAGCAGCCCAGCTCTAGGTAGGCATCTCTGTGTTGCAGCATCCACATTGGGTGTATGTTGGTTTATTTGTTTTTAGTACTTAAGTCAGATTCCCTCATTTCAGCGATGGGAAAATGGGGCCCTGAGACTTTCCATCACTTGCTGACTGGTCAGCATGAAAGACGACTGGCACCCCGGCTGGTGTGGCTCAGTGGATTGAGTGCCGGCCTGTAAACCAGACGGTTGCTAGTTCAATTCCCAGTCAGGGCACGTGCCCGGGTTGCAGGTCAGGTCCCCAGTAGGGGGTGCGCAAGAGGCAACCACACATTGATGTTTCCCTCTTTCTCCCTCCCTTCTCTAAAAATAAATAAATAAAATATTTTTTTTTTAAAGAAAGAAAGGTGATTGTCTTTTCAAAATCTAAGTGAGCCTCGTACATCCCCCTCTGAACTCAGCATCCCCTTCTGCAGGGCTCTCCTTCCCTGGAGTCCTCCCTCCTCAGAGCCCATCCCCATTTCTGCTTGCCTAGCCTGCAGGCCTGCCAGGGATCTTCACACTTTCCTCTGGCTCCCAGCCCCCATGGGGCTTCCCTCCTGGCCTTTGTTCCCGTTTCAGAGGAGGGAACAAAGTCCCCACCTTCGTTCCCCCCCATTCGTGCTTTATCTTATTCAGCATCCATCTCGACTGCCTTCCAGAAATTCTCTTGAAAGTCCCTGATGACCTTCTTGCTGAACTTTATTCCCTTTGTGCTCTCCCTTTGTTTAATGAGTCTCCCCTTCCCCTAGGAATTCTCTCTTAACTCCTTGGGTGCCTTGCTTTCTTGGCTCCAGCACTTCTTGGTCTCCTTCACTGACTTTCCTGTCCTTCTGAGCCTTGACCGTGGTCCAGTCCCAAGGCCCTGGGCTCCCTGTGGTTTTTGCTCCAGCAGCCTTCGGAGAGCAGTAAGCACCAGCTGTGCCTCCAGAGGTTTTTCAGATTTTTGGTTCTCTTCCTTGCCCCCTCATCTGACTCCAGTCCACTTAATGTCCTATCATTAAATCATATGTAATATCTCCCGTTAAACTCAACTCCCTTCCTTGAATGCCCTGTCTGTACATGGTATCGACTCCCCTTTCAAGTTCCTCGGTCTCAACTCTCTTTGTTAATTAATATGGCTAGTTCATCAGAAAAATTTTTTCTTAATGATTACACAAACAACAGTTACAGAAATCAAATTTAAAAATCCATCTTGCCCCAGCAAGTCAAGAGTCGATCCCAGGAAGGCCTGAGAGGTGGGGTTCAGCCCATGGAAGCCCTCCTGCAAGGCCTCCCAGCTTGGCCGCCACGTTCCTCGGAAGAGCCAAAGTAACCCTCCCTCCCCTGGGCCGCCTCCTTACTTACAACTCGTAACACCAATGGTTCTGTGTATTCCTGCACTGCTGTTTCTACTTTTCTTTGCCTTATAAGATATTGTAATAGTAACACTAATTTTTAAAGTATAACTATTCATGTTAATAAGTTAAACCAACATGGAAATATATTAAAGGTCCTGCTCGCCTTCCAGACTTTCTCTATGTCTGTACTGTGGGGAAGGGGCACTTTGCAAACAGAATTCATATTAAGCATATTTGTATATTTTTCTGCAGCTAAACAATATATCTTGGACATCTTTTTCCTCGGCATGTATAGATTTACCCATTCTTTACTGATTGATTGATTGATTTTAAAGCGAGAGAGGGAACATCAATTTGTTATTGGTTGATTCTTGTTATGTGCCCTGACCAGAGATCAAACCTGCAACCTTGGCTTATTGAGATGACACTCTAACCAACTGTCAAATCCTTCTTTTTAATGACTGCATGGTGTTTTATAGGTCAGATATACTATCGTTTATTAAGCAGGTCTCCTATCAATATATAAATAAGTGGTCTTCATGTTTTTGACTATTAAAGACATCATGAGTGAAAATCTTTCTGTAGGTATCTTTGTTTACTTGTGCATGATACTCCCCTAGAACTGTCCTATTTAAAAAGATCGAAGGACATACACAGTTGAAGTATTCCTCGCTCTTGCCAAAACACCCTCTACAAATATTGTCTTGCTGCACACTCCCACCGATAGTGTGCATGTACCCACTTCTCCACATCCTCACCCTAGATGTTTCTTCCTGCTTCTTCATCTCTAGAGGATGTAGTTGCAGTTCTATCTGTAGAAACCCATAAGCAGAAGTCCCCCTTTCATTTACATTGCACAAAACCAAATGTGACCCAACCGATGCTGTGTCTTGCTGCAAGAAATCCTTCTTGTTGAGCAAAAGACGTGTGGTTTCCCTCAAGGTCAGGGCTCCTGGAGGACATGCTTTGCTGCTTTGCTTATGAAAGCAGTTGCCATCCTTTGTACATGTAGTGAGGTAATAGTTTCATACCAAACTGGGCATCTTTCCTATTCTTCTTTTCCTCTACCCCTTCCCCATCACTTCGGCAGAAAGTGAGATGTCCTATATGCCCTGTCCTCCGGCGGTGATGGTATGAAGATTACATTGTTAGCTTCTGAACTCTTGTGTAGACGTCTGTGGTTCTAGAGGAGAGAAGAGAGCCTTGAAAGCCATGGCTGCCAGTGTTAAGAGGATCAGAATGGGGTTTTGTTTTGCTTTTGTTCCTTAGTCTAAAAGTGCATCTTTGCCGTAGCTGCTGTGGCTCAGTTGGTTGAAGCATCATCCTATGACCGAAGGCTTGTGGGCTTGATTCTCAGTCAGGGCACATACTTAGGTTGTGGCTTCAATCCCCAGTCTGGGCATGTACGGGAGGCAACCAGTCCATACTTCTCTCTCACATCGACATTTCCCTCCCACCTTTCCCCTGTTTCTAAAAGCAATGAAAAAATGTCCTCACGTGAGCGAAAAAATAAAAGTGCACCTTTAAACTTTGAAGAGCCAAAACTCGGGAGGACTTTGTGCACCACCCACATCATCAGCATAGGGACAGTGCACCTTAAACGTTTGTTCCATAAAAACAAAAAATGACCAGCGGGCAGGAAAAAACCACGGGGTTTGTATAACATAGTTGAAAAGCTGGTAGGCCCCTGAGAAAAAGGCCCAGAACCCTACCGCTCTGGGCTGAGCCCCAAGATAAGAGATCCACCCCCCGCCGTAAGTTTGAGGGAAATCCTGGTCTAGAAGCCCTTGCCTGGCTTTCAGCAATTACCACAGGAAACTGTGGGCCCTGAGAAGAAGTCCTGTGTGCAAACAAGGCACCACAGTGTCTGAGAAGGTTGTCCAGCCAGACAGGCCTCAATAAGGGATGGTGCACCTCAGAGAGTCCCTCACACCCCATCGTGGGCAGGTGGTGTCTCCCTAGCTCCCTGAGCCCCCAGATATAGCGCAAGGGCCAGTTCACTGGAAGAGACCATACGCTGGGACAGCAAGGCTGCAGAACAGTTGGCATGTGGGCATCTAAAGCACAAGATGGCCTTCCACAGCCACGCAGAACAAGCGGCACCTCATAGAAGCCTGATCGGTAGGAAAATGACCATGGACCCAGGCACCACCAGCCACCCCATCCTGTTGCCATGATGTTACATAAGCCACCCCAGATGCCACCCAGGCAAAAGGGAAGGATGAGAGTAGTAATTATCCAAAAACCATTATTTCCCAGAAAATAAGAAACAACACCGAATTTGCAAGATAGTTCTCTCACTTTGAGACAAGCCGGAGGCCTATGAACGAAACTGAGTTAGTTAAAAAGAATGAAAAGGGCATTCACCTTTTGTATGCCAGGGTCCCTAGTCACAAAACATTACCCATTACAAGTACAAAAGGAGAAGAGCAGCCTGTTGCCATGCGTACCAAGCGAAGGGGCCAGAAGGACAGGCCTGGCTAAGGGGACAGGGATTTGCAATTCAGAGAGGACTGTGTTTGTTTTACTGTTTATCCCTTGGCCTTTCCCTGCAGGGTTCGACTCTGAACCCTAGGGTGGAAGGCAGGCCTAAAGGAAGCCACGCCGCTTCAGGACCGCGCTGCAGATGGAGCCGGAAGGGGCGAGAGGCAGTCGGCGGCGGACGGGAGCCCAGCTTGGGCTCCTGCCCCCATCCAGTGTCAGCAGCAGTGCCCGGGGCCTTAGGCACCGCCTGGCATGGGGCAGCGTGGGGCCCACGGCTGCACGTCTGCAGCCTCTCCTAGAGGCCCAGTGGAACTGATGGTGGTCTCAGCAAGGACAGCCTGTCGCAGGGCCGTGGTGGGACACTGTCATACAACAGCAGAACCAGAAGCTGGAGCAGCGGGACAAGGAAAGGAAAAGAAAATTAATAGTAGGCATCCCCATGTGTGCGACCAGATTTATTTATGAACATATGAGAGACCCCTTCGGAGATTTCCAGAAATACTTGTCAGTGGTTGGGGGCAAGAGGCAATAAAATACCAGTTAACCATGCCCCTCCCACCCCCCTGGGCAATACGGCCTGGGAAAACAGGAGACTTGCAGTTTTAATTTGTGCCTCTCTGCTCACCCCCAGGTCTTTCCCCACCCCTGGCTAGTTTTCAGGAAACACTCAAAACTGAAAAGCATTTTTCAAAGGCATGTCAATGTCTTCAGCAAGTATCAGGAGCTCCCCACAGTACACAGCTGCAAACCACAGCCTCCTCCTCCCTGTGTGTGTTCTGCTTTGAATCTGGGGTAGGAGAGGGGTGCACTTAGGGGCCATGGCTCCTGGAAGGGCACAGTGGGCCAGACCGTCATGGTGGCACAACTGGCCACCCCCATGGGGTCCCATCCCTTCCCTACAGACCTGAATCCCAGGTGGTCTTGAAACACCATGGAGTCCCGAGGCTACCTTTGGAGTATGGCTGTGCAGACCAGCCACTCGTTCCCCAGGAATAATGACAGCACACCCTTCTATCATGCCTGTCAGCCAAGGAGCCAAGGGTCTTAACTTCAATTGCTCAACTAAAGGCTATTTTTCTGGGCTGCAAACTCTTGTCCAGTGTGAATATGCAGAATGGAGCCAGGAGTGCAAGTGCATGGATGCAGTTCCAAGGAGGCCATGTGCCCCAGCTCTTTGCAAAATCCCATCTGGATTTTATTTTGCAGGGGCCATGGCCCTGTTCTGTGTAACTAGGGAGCTTTTGGGAAAATAGCTCTCAGCTTACAAATAGGAGGCCTCGAGGGTGGAGCTTGTATTTGACTGGGGTCACATATGGGGTTCCCCACACAGGGACATCAGCCTGACTTCACCCTAAGCTGCATTCGGGACCCAGGTTACTGTTGCCAACTGGGCTGGGCTAGTTCCCCTCTCTCCACCTGACCTGGCGGTCTCCCACTCAAGAGGTCAGAAAAGGGGCTGACCCGCTCTCTCAGGCCCACTTGGCTCTGAATCGACGAGCTAGAACACTGGCGTCCCTCGGCTCCATCTGATTCAAGCCCCCTCTGTGAGCCCCGGGGGCTCAGTGTGCACACCCCACTGCGGGCTGTGTCGTGTCCAAGTACGACTTTTCAGTTCGGTTCCTTTCTTTATTGAATATGGTAGTTCCTTTTCAATGTTCTTTGAAAACTATAACCTTAATCTTTTTTTTTAATTTATTGATTTTAGGGGGGAGAGAGAGAGGGAGGGGGAGAGAGAGAGAGGGAGGGGGAGAGAGAGAGAGAGAGAGAGACATCGATTTATTGTCCCAGTTATTTATGCATTTGTTGGTCAATTCTTATATATGCCCTGACCAGGGATGGAACCTGCAACCTTGGCACATCGGGACGATGCTCTAACCAACTGAGCACCTGGCCGGGGCTGTACCTTAATCTTAAATTACTTAAGAAAAGAAAATGAAGTTCTGTTTTTTCAAAGTATTTTGGTCGACATGGTGCATTGAAAGGAAAGGAGGGACTTGACTGAGCACTAAGGCTAATCCCTGCATTACGACGCCCAGAATGCCAGGTCCCAGGGGCTGGGACTGCAGGGTGCCACAGGCTCAGCCTGGGAGCCAGCATGCCAGACCTGGCAGGGTTTTTAATCCGCTGTCTGGCAGAGTTGACTAAAGACAAGCTGTTCCACGAAACAATAAGCAGCAGCAACCACGTGAGGGTCCTGCCCTGTTCTTGTCTGAGTCACTCAACTCCCATTCGGGTACCAGCTTAATCTGGGGCAGAAAAAGGGAAAATGCAGGATTACCATTCATTGTTAAGTGTCTTTTGTTCCTCGGACCCTCCTGAGGAAGGCCTCAAGCCAGAAGCCAAGTCCTAGGAGGACACTGGTCTCTGTGACCCAGGCAGGGGGACGGCGGCCTGCTCTGAAAGGACAGCTTTGAGAAGAGGCTACTCGTTCTTCAGGCTCCGTGTCCTTGCTTGGCGTAACTCAGCCCTGATTTACTTCTAGGTGCACGCCCGCTGCTCCTCGGAAGAAGGCCCGGCTTCAAAGCAGGGCCAGGAAGGGGTAAAGGTGGAATGTGTTGTCTTTCCCAAGCTTCGGTTAGAGTCTTCAGTTTGCGTTAGACTTAAAGCCACTTCTGGCGGAAAACAATCTGGAATGAGATGGAGGGGGAGCATGAGTAGTGGGGCCCTTCCAGCAGACAGCAGTAGATGTGAAATCCTTGCTCAGGGCTGAAAAACATGCCCATGTCCTTACGGAGGAAGTCCCCTGCTCTCCCACTGAGTAGAACACAGGGGCAGGTGCCAGTGGCATGGTTCCTGCTGTGAGAATACCCCGGCTCATCACCACCAGGAGTACCATGACTCGTCAGAGGTGCTGGCCCAGGCAGGATCCCCACCAGGCCATGGTGCCCTCCACCTTCTCTTTGCTCCCCATGCAGCTACCAGGCTTCTTTTTGAGCTCTTCGATGACAGTCTAAACAAACCTGGGGTTTCTCCTCATTGTCTTTTTTTAAAGTAAGATTTTATTTATTTAGTTTTAGAGAGAGGGGCAGAGAAGGAGAAAGAGGGGAGAGAAACATTGATGTGAAGGAGAAACATCAGTCGATTGCCTCTCATACATGCCTCTCCTGGGGACCGAACCCGCAACCTGGGCATGTGCCCTGACTGGGAATCGAACCTGCAGCCTCTTGCTTTGTAGGACGATGCCCAACCCACTGAGCCACACCTGTCAGGACTCTCCTCCTTGTCTTTTGCTTGGCTCTGAAGAATTCTGGGAGCCATGGAGGGTCAGACTTTGGTGCGGGTTATTGGGGGAAGAGCTCCTGAGTGGGTCCATGGGAGTGTGTATGGAACCATGGTCCCCACCTCCGCTTCTCTGTGTGTGTCAGGTCCTGGGGCTGGACAACTCTTCAGGCCCCTCCAGTTTCTAGCGTGTGTGTCTGTGCTGGGCTCCTCTGTAAGGAGGGAGGTCATGGTGGGCAATTGGTTTATGCTTCCAAAGCTCCTTGTTAATTGTCCTGAGGCCTGAGGAGACCCTCTGGAGTTGGGAAGAGGTCGTCTTGGGGATCAGACAGAACTTCCATAGGGTGGAGGTTGGTGTGTGAATGTCCTAGGTCTAGTTCGAGGGCCAAGATGCCTGTGTAGCTCCCAGGCCAGCTTTGTGATGGCCCCAGTGCCGGGGAGAGAGGGGTGCCTCAATGGCATGCCTTTGACTTGCCTAAACCCCCGCAGCTTGCGGCTTCATGTCCCCTTACTCACTTTGGCAGCTGTGATGTCTCTGGATCTTCTGTCAGAATGTGGATAATCTAAGCCCTTCAGAACTCCACTCAGAGGGCAGCAATGACAGGTTCCATCCCCACCCCACCCCCAGCTCGGGGTTTTAGCAGTTCAGGTGGAGTTCCCTCCCAAGCTTCCACAACAACCCACCCTGCAAAGCGGGGCTAAAACTGGCCTCGTACGGTGGCCTTCCCCAGTCTTGTCCTCTGCCTCTTCCAGGCTGATGACCTGGACCCCCCCCCCCCTTGGAGCAATTGCCATCTCCCCGGACGCCCTTCCCAACCTGGCCAGGCCTGGGGAAGAGCTCTCGGGGTCTACTTGGGAATGCCGGTGGGCAAACTCTGTCCAGGGCTCCAGGTCCTCCCACTGCCAGCAGACCACTCTCTCCATAAGTCCAGAAGCACTTCGATTCCTCCTGCGACGCCCAGGTTGGGGTTAGCCTGGGATGTCCACGTGGTGGGCGCAACAGGGTAGGGAGGCAGAGCTGCGTAGTTAGCCCAGCCTCTAAGACCCATTGCTTAGAGTAGGTCCTTGCACTAAGTGTTTATCAGGACTGTGATTCTGGAACTATTCCCACGGGCCCTAAATGAATGAATGACCTGTCAGGACACAGGCCTGTACCAGGTTTTATCTCTGTGGAGGGGCTGATCTGAGACAGGCTGCCTTGTAGCAACTGTATGATGTGCAGCAAGTCAAATCCCTTTCTGTTTTCTTATACCCGAAAATGATGAGTGAGGAGGGTAGGAGGGCCCAACTTTGCAACAGATCTCTAACGTCTACCCCATCTAAATTCTGGCTTTAACAGGTTGCAAGCAGGACAAGTATCCTTTGTTTTTGCCAGGACATAGACTGGGCTGCCATTGTGGGGCCTGCACAGAGCCCACCTCTTCTCTTCTTTTTTTAAATCCTCACCCAAGGATACTCAAGGATATGTTTATTGATTTTAGAGAGAGAGGGAGAGAGAGAGAGAAACATCGATGTGAGAGAAACACCAATCGCTGCCACCCACACCGTCCCAGCCCGCCCAGACCCGCGGAACCTGCAACTTAGGTATGTGCAGGAATCGACCCCGCAAACTTTTGGTTTACCGGCTGATGTGCCAGCCAGCTGAGCCCCCTGGCCAGGGCTACAGCCCACCTCTCATCTAGCCAGGGGAGCCCGCCACCCCTGGGCACACTCCTCTTTAGAGCTGGCACCTGCAGGCTAGGTCTGGGCACAGCTCCAGCTTGAGGCTCTTAGCTGAACACACATCAAAACCCCCAGGTTAGGGTGACCGTGGGGCCTTACTAAATATTTGCTGCTAATTTTGGAGGTCTCTGTGAGAAAAAAAGTACTAGGTTTGAGAACAGCCAGGCCTACAGTTGGCAGCTACTGAACGGAGTTCCCACTCAGATAGGGTCTTCATGTTGAACTAAAAAGGAGAACCCCCCCACCACCACCACCACCAGTCTGGTTTTTAGACAGGGACTCCTGTGAGTGAAAAGCTGTGGCCCTCACCAGGGAGCCCACAGTCCCTCACACAGCTCGTGGGCAGCCCGCTGAGCTTGATCACCCAGGAGGTCCCAGTCCGCGCCAGCCCACCGCCGCCTCTCCCTGCCCGGTGTGGCCACAGCCTGTTGTTCAGCTGGGCACTCAGGCCAAGGAGCGCTGTCTCTCCGCGGGAGTTCCCTGAGGATCAACGCAGTAGGCCCTCTTTTCCTGCGGGGCAGAAATGAGAGCCGGAGACAGACTGAGAGCCCGCCCTGCTGAGCCAGGAGGCGGCTAGAGCCATACGAAGCGCATTAACTATTAATAATTTCCAGTTGTTTGCTCGCTGGGTTCGGCCGGCTCCCCAAGCCTGTGCAGGCCGGGGCTCTGCTCTGGCTTCCCCAGACCTCCAGGGCTCGAGGTATTAGCGCCTGCTGGGCCCTGCTGGGACAGGACGACGGCACAGGAGCCGTCAGGGACCCGGGGCGAGTAGGGTTCTGTGTCCACCTGCAGCAGGAAGGGGGCCCCGACGGGACTGGACGTGGGACCAGAGGGGGTCCTCTGGGAAGCCAGCCCGGCGTCCCCGTCGCGCTAGGATCCGCCGCTCGGGGCGGGCAGGACGGTCGCGGGGAAGGTAGCGCGGGCGGCGCACCGCGGGAGCGCAGCGGCCCCTGGCGCCGGGCCTCGCGGCTGGGCCTGTGCGGGGCAGCCCGGCGGGAGGGGCGGGGCCGGGCGGAGGGCGGAGGACGGAGGGCGGGCCCGGGGCGCGGCAGCCGGCCAGACTCGGACCGCGCGCGGGCGGCGGGCAGGCTGGGCGGCCCGGCGGGCAGCGGCCCCGGCCCGCATCTGCGCCCCTCGCTCGTCCGCGGCCCCAGCCCGGGCCCCGCTGCGCGCACAGCCATGGTGGGCCGGCTGAACCTGCAGGATGTGCCCGAGCTCGTGGACACGAAGAAGAAGGGCGACGGCGTGCTGGACAGCCCGGATTCGGGGCTGCCTCCCAGCCCCAGCCCCAGCCACTGGGGGCTCGCGGCGGCCGGGGGCGGCGGCGGCAGCGGGGAGCGCGCGCCGGCGCCGGGAGTGCTGGAGCCCGACGTGGCGGCGACCCTCGCCGTCCTGGTGAGTGGCTCCCCTCTGGCCCTTGCCCTCCCCATCCCTGCCGGGCCTGGGGAGACTACCAGCCGGTCGTGCGGCCCCTTTTGGGGCGCACTATCGGCGCCGCCACCCTCCCGTCGGGACGGCGTGGCCATAGCTGGGAGCCCGGGGCGGGAGCGCTGCGAGTGCCTGGCCAGCTGGAGCCGGTGGCTGGAAAATTGTCATCGTCTGGGAGGCGCGGGAGCCCCGGGGAGAGGCGAGCCGCCGCCTCCTCCCTTCGGGGTGGCAGCCTCCGGGGCGGCCAGGCTGCGGCTCGGCCACATTCCTGCCCCGGCCGGGCTGGAGGGGGTCCGGGGACGCCAGGAGGGAACTTCAGCCTTGCCCGGACTGCGGGCCTGGCACTGCCTCCCGGGCTTTGCCCCTGCAGACAGCGGCTCCCAAGGGCCTTACCACCTCCCCGCTGGTCTTGGGGAGAAGGGTGTCTTCTGGCTCTCCAGCTCCTCGATTCAGACAGCGAACGGGGCCAGCCTTTGGGGACTGTGTTAGTGGCCTTGGAGGGACCCTTTGAGAATGGTCACCCCGTGTGCCTTCCCCCTCCTTGTGCCCCCCCGCCTTGTCCTGCCATCTAACCCATGTCTGGCACATGATGGGTGGGAGGCCTTTAGGTGGGTGGAAACTTTCAAAAATGAACCCTTTTATTTTCTTTTAAAATTCTTATTTAAAGAAAACACCAAGTCTCTTTTGCCTTTGCAGTCTGTCAGGTGGTGGTGTTTATTGCCTTTGCCTGGAGCCCAGGGGAGCCCACATCCTGCCTTCAGTCAAAGCTCAGAGTGGGGCCCTTACCGCAGCACGCCCCCTCCGGGGGAGCCGGTATTTACAGCCGTCTCCCCTGGGTAACTTAGTCGGTGGCAGCTGCTGCTCCTTAAGGACCCACACACTTTGATGGTGCGTGGAATTTTTGACGCACCGACCCTGCCTCTCGATGGACATCACTGCCTTCCCCCATCTCCACTGGAAGGCAGAACCAGCTTCAACTTGGCCTTCAGAAACCTCGGGTTCTGGCCCTTTCTAGCGCCCCCTGACCACAGGCTGGTGCCTCTGAGGCTGCTGCCTCCACTTGGCCTGCCTTTTCCCTCCAAGCTCATCCCTTTCTCTTTCAACACCCAGTCAGCTTTTCCAACTGTCAAAGCCCTGCTGGCTCTTCAGTGCCCAGCTTGTCACCTCCTCTGGGAAGTCTTCCTTGATGCTTCCCAGAGCCATGCTAGAGTCTGTGGCTTCATCCCCATTCCCTGGTAGCACCCTGTTCATGTGTAGTTATAACTCCTGCTGCCCTGCCCCTCCCTACTCCCGGCCTGCACCTGGAGCAAGGTGTGTGCTCAGTGTGTCTGTTGGGTGGGCAGGGATGAGGGAGCAGAGAAGGCCGAGGCGAGAGAACCAAGCACTTGTTGTGGATGCCTGAAAGAAGGCTGTAATGTGAGTGTTAGAGAGCTGCCTGTCTACTCCTGTGGCTGTGTCATACTGCAGCCTAGGACTGTCTGGAAGGTGCCCCCAGGCTGGGAAATGGACAGCGGCCAGAGGGCTGAGGGCGGAGCAGGGCCCACTGTCACAACTGGAGGGCTGTTACCGAAAGCTCTGCAGCAGCCAATGCCCACACTTCACCCCTCCCCCACCCACTGGCCTTGGTTCGCAGCCACAGCCCCTCCCCAGCTGGGGCTTACTGAACGCTCCACCCAGATTCAGGTGCTGGACCCTCAGAACCCTCTCTCTCTCCCTGACCCACCCTGGTCCCCTTTGGCTTTTGTGTTTCCAACCTACACTTCTAATGACACCTTGTCCTACACGATCCATGCCTTAGAGCCAAGCTCCGACCTTCTCTGTCCCGAAAGACGTGAGGGTAGGGCTGCCACCTCCAGTCTCCAGCCCGAGTGTGGATCCTTCTCTCAAATCAGGCAAAGAAAATGACCGATTCCCCCATAAACCTGGAAACACAAACGGTACACAGAAATCCAGGGAGAGCTAGCACCTGTGTCTAGGTGGAACTGTGTCTCAGGCTGCTTGACAAAGCAGAAAGTCTAAAGTTTTGACCAGATGTGAAGCCTGTTAACCTTTAGGCACGCTGTGCTCTGGCTCCTTGAGTTTTCTGGAGAGTGGGAAGTGGCACAGGGAACCTTTTGGTGTCCATCTTACTGGGGAGGGTGTGGGTCCTCCATCTTGGCTGGGTGTTGCTCTCCCCAGAGGCAGGGTGGTGGGGGAAGTTGTCCCGAATCTGCAGTATAAAAAAAAATCCCTGGTAGGATGATTTTGTTTTGGCCTTTTTGAAAGTGTTGCTGAGACAATGACAGAATTAGGGGCACATAATTGAGGGTTCTGGTTCGTGGAGCCCCAGCTGATCAAGGTTTCCTGCCTGCCTCCCTGCGGGGTGGCCAGCGCCCTCCCTGGGTCAGGCTTGGGTGATGTCGCTGAGCTCATATTTGCTTCCTCTTTTCAGCCTTTCACAGAACCTCAGTGTGAGAGGGGCCACCCCCTTGGTGTGCAAGGAAAGGTCTCAGGGCGTGTGATGTCACTCTTGTGAGGCCTCGCAGCACATTCGTGACAGATCTGGGATTCGAACCCAGACCTCTTAGCTCCCTTTCCATTGCTCTTTCCATGCTGTGGGTCAGCCCTTCTCTGGCATCATTCCCGGGAAGGGGTGCACGAGTTGGGTGCTCAGCTGGAGGCTCAGAGCCAGGACCTTCTGTGGGGGATGTATCAGCTCGACCTGTGGTCTTACTGTGCTCTCCGTCCTCACAGAATCCAGCCTCGCTCCCCACCCCGCCGGCCTCAGCCTGCGCGCCAAAGCTATGCCCCCTGTCCTTTGGCGAAGGAGTGGAGTTTGATCCTTTACCACCAACGGAAGTAAGGTAAATATAGCAGGCTCTGATTTTATTTTATTTTTAAATTTTTCATGTTTTAAAAATTCTAGAAATGAATACTTTTTATTTTTTTATTTTTTTAGATTTATCACAAAAGCGTGCCAGTGACTGTGCATAGTTTGGTGGGCTTGCTTTCAGAATTTTTTGTGCATTCTAACCAATTAAATATATAGACACACTTTTTAAAATAAAAATAAGATCACGTTACATATAAAGTCCTGCAACTTGCTTTTCGTACCTCATATGTCATGGCCATCAGATGTTTAAAATTTTCTAATAAATTCCTCTTTCCAAAAGCTGGTCCCCATTTCCCTACCCCCAGCCAGCCTCCCAACCCTGCTTCAAGGTGCTGTGGCCTTGTTTTTATAATTTCACTGGGAAAGTATCATTCTTCTTCGGGAATTTATCTCATCCAGGATTATCTGGGGGCAGAGATTCACTGAGAGGCTCTGTTTAAGATGTGTCTTTTTAGAGGAAAGAATTTTACTTTTGGGAGCTGGTGGTTTTATAGCTGGAGTCTCAGTTGCCTCGAGACAAAGGGCCCTTTGACGTGGAACAAAGGAGGCTCACCAGTTTGGAGGTGAGCAGTTCAGCCCTTCATTCCTGCAGAGCTTGTATTTTGAACAAAATGAGGACATGACTTCATGACATTAGCTTTCACCAGCTTCTTACCTACCTGTCCAAGGAGAATAGGCATCTCTCTCTGGCTCATTGGAAAGAATGCCGATTCTCGCTCTCTGACCAGTGGGCGGGGGCTAGAAGGGGCGGGGTTGTTAGACGCGCCTACATGTGCTGCTCGTATATATTTTCGTACTTAGGAAGCTGTAATAATTATACAAGGAAAATGAACAATGCTTTGCTTATATATAAAGAAAAGTAACTCCCAAATTACCAAAGAAGGACTTTAAAAATAATAAAGTAGCTGCTTGAGGAGCATTGATGTTTGGATATTATTGGGTTTTTCTTCATTGGAAATCAAGATTGTAATTGGCTTTGATTGAGAAGGTCAGGTCTCAGAGCCCCTGGGTTTGAGGGGGTCTCCGAACTAAAGGCCAAGGTAGACCAAATGCTAGAACTTGGTATCACTGAACATTCAGAAGCAGCATCCAGGATTTCTGGTCTCCTTCATTCTCTCTTTAAAGAGCTAATTGATCACTTTAGGGGACAATGCAACTGTTCCCCCCTAGTGTGGCAGTAGAATTCACATCGTTATATAATAATTACCACTGACAGCACTTGCTGTGTGAACATTCTGCCCGGTTCTTATTGGGCACCTTTTACAGGAAGAGGCCACTGAGGCTTTGAGGAGTCCAGCAGTGAGGTCAGTAACTTGACCGGGCTCTCATAGCTTAAGTAAATGGGCGCAGGCTCCACGGCTGCTGCCCACAGTGAGAAACGGTGACTGCAATGTAGACGCGGAGCCTCGCACACCTGCATTCAAACCCCAGGCCCCCACTACTTAGTCCCGCCGTGACTTAGTCCCTCCGCGCCTCCATTACCTCTCCCAGGGTTGCTGGGACAATTAAATTAGATCCTGGAAGTAAAGTGCTTCGAACAGTACAACGCAGGAGGTGCTGCAGTTAACTCTACCATGCTTCTAACTAGAATAGCCCCTATCGGAAGATTTGCCCCACACAAGAGGTTGAGGGTTGCAGTAGGGACTCCAGTGCCCCTAGCTCAGAGGAGCACGTCACGCTGCCTTCCATCTCCCACCCAGGTACACTTCCTCAGTCAAGTACGACTCAGAACGGCACTTCATTGATGACGTCCACCTGCCCCTCGGCCTGGCTGTAGCCTCCTGCAGCCAGACGGTCACCTGCATCCCCAACTGCACGTGGCGCAACTACAAGGCCGAGCTGCGCTTCGAGCCCCGCCACAAGCCCACCCGCTTCCTCAGCACTACCATTGTCTATCCCAAGTACCCCAAGACCGTCTACACCACCACCCTGGATTACAATTGCCGCAAGACGCTGAGGAGGTTCCTGTCCAGCGTGGAGCTCGAAGCCACAGAGTTCCTGGGCGGGGACTACCTCTCGGATGAGTGCTGACTCTGGCAGGCTGGATGGGGCTGGACCAGCTCCACGCCGCCCTGGTCACGCTGGGCCACGCCACCCTTGAGTGTCATTCATGCCCCTGGGAATCTAACCTTAGAGACACCTCTAAGCCCAGCCTGGGGAAGAAAAAAAATGTCATGATATCTTAACATAATTGAGAGAATTTGGCTTTTTTAAAGTTGTCAAATTGTTTTTAAAAGGAGTGTAATTCTAGTTTGCTGCTGCATAGTTCCCCCACCCCCAGGTCTCAATTTGATGAGAAAGTAAAGAGACTACAGCAAAAGAAAGGACCACAGTTTGAAATAGGGAGGAAGGGGAGAACTCCTCTTCCATTGGTCAGCTTGTCTGAGAAAGAGCGTGGAAAAAGTCTCTGGAGTGGAAAAAGTGAGTTTGAAGAAATTTCAGCCCGGGGTGTCTTCACTGCTTCGAAAGTGGTGCTAATTCAGTAAGCTGTGACACCCATATGGGTTCAATCTGTGTGGAGTGTGGAGTTCCATTCCATTTTTTATTTCCATTTCCATTTCCATTTCCTGTTAACCGAAACGCTTCGAATTCTCTAAATCTTTTTCACATCAAAAAAAAAAAAAAGCAAAACCCAAAAACCAAAAAAAACCCAATCCCAAACCTCAGAATAAGAATTTTTTTTTTTTTTTTTTTTAAAGAAAGAAAAGGTTCATCCCATGCTCACCTCTACCTGAGGGTCAGGTCAACTGTAGGCCGACTTCGGGAGCAATGGCTTCCGTTCCGGTACCTTCCACCAGTTGCTCTGAGCTCAAGGTCTGCCCGAACGCCTCACGCCCTTGGCATCTGGTAACGTCTCCACAGGCTTGTGTATCTCTCCTGATATGTGTTTTGGGGTTTCCAAATACTTTCCTATTTTTTCATAAGGCAAAACATTGCAGAGAGAAATGGCATTTTAAAAGTGTGCTTAGGAAAAATGCTTTCTGGGACTCTGCGAGGGGCTTTCACTCACAGTGGGAACTGGGGCCACACCTGGGACCTGACGCCACCTGGGAGGAGGCAAGCATAGATGTTCCTGGTCATCTGGTTCATCAGGATGGGTGTCCTCTCCAGAGACCCTGGGTCAGCGGCTCTTCAGACTTGGATTGTGTCAGCGCGGCAGAGGAATTCGGCCAGTGCCATAAGTCTAAGGTGAAATTGAGGCAGTGGCCCCCCAGGTGAAGTCAAAGTGGGCATGCGTGTCCCAAGTCCCACTCCAAAACCTGGGTGCTGTTGTGATGGCACACATTTCCTTTAAGTGTCTATGTTAGTGTAAGTGACACTCGTGTCGTTCAGCGGAACTGAAGGAGCTTTGTGAATCCAGTGGAAGCGGCCTCAAGCAGGGCGGGGGCCGGGCCCAGAGGGCGCAGCAGGGGTGTAGCCGGTTGCCCCCCTGCCCTCCCTGCCTCGCTCCAGCACTCCTTCCTGCCAGGCCCTGAGGTTTTGAGTGAAGAAAGTGGCAGATGGCTTTTTCTCTTCCAATACTGGAAAGAACAAACCGTGAATGTTCCCTCTGAGTACATCCCAATTATGTCAAGTGTTCAAGGGTTAGAGAGTATTGTAAGCCCAGACTCCCGCTGTATCTCCGGGTTTCCTTTGATGGTGTCCATCTGCCCTGAAAGCAAAACTGATAGCTCTGTGGGTTCCCCGGAGCCACAGCAGGGACTTTTGTTCTGAGGAGAGCAGGTGTGATGATAATCACCTTCATTTAAAGTCATTGAAGGCCTGTAGAGCCAAACTGTCTGGTGCCCTCTTCAGATTTAACAATGTTTAGTCTGTCATGCTCCTATCTGATTGGAAGCATCTCCTGGTGGAGCCTGTGGTGGGCTGGACCATCTGCAGTTTGCCATGGTGGGGCTCAGCGGGGGTCGCCTCTGCGGGGCGCTCTGGGGCCCTGTAGTCTCCTTACTCACGCAGAGCAACAAATGCTGCCTGTGTTTGGGAAAGCAAATTTCACAGCATTTATGATAAAAATGGATTTTTCTCTCCAATTCTGTAATCTTGCCATTTAAGGCAAGTGATAAGTGCAATTTTTAAATTATGTTAAGAGAATTCCCAAGACTTTGCTGTGGCCCAGTGGCGACACTTGAGTGAGGGCAGCATGTCAGGAGATACAAGGGCTGGAGAGACAAGGGCGGAAGAACGTGGCCTCTGACCACAGCAGTGTTCTGGGACGTCCACGTGAGATTTGCATTTAGGGGGTTGAGTTAAGGTCAGGCACACCCTTCTACATGGGGAGAGAATCTGAATTATACCAGTAAAGTAAGTAGAAATGAGTGATTGCGAATGTGTCCTACGAATGAAAAGCAGGGTTTTTTTTGTTAAGTTATTCACTAGGGAACGAACTTTAGTTCTAATCCTTTTTCTTCAAACCTGCTTAGCTGAAAGTTGCAGAAAAAAGAAGCGTGTGAAGACAGTGGGACACTGCAGGGCAGGTAAACAGCATCGATCAATGGTGGATTCGTGTCAGTTTGCAAGGCAGAAGCAATGATTTTTAAAACTTGCTCAGTAAAACCAGACATTCCTAAGTGTATCTGGGAGATACAGTTTACTTATGAATTAAAGTCTTTTTTTTCTCAGGCTCTTAAGTTATGGCTTTCGTGTAATGAGGATGATCTGTATTTTCTGAAAAAAATGTTGTTTTCAAATCCAGACCTTTTAAAAAAGAATAATTACCTTTTCATTTGACACTTGTCCTGTTTCTAACCCTAGGAAATCCAGAATAGTATTTGACAAAAACTATTTTTTAAATTTATCTTTAACATCTCTGTTCCACCCCGTTTCGCTTTGTGACTCCTTCATTTAACAATAAATTATCTTAAAACAAAACAAAACAACTTAGAGATGCTTCTCTTTTTTTTAAATAAAACTACAATGTTTTGGTTAGGAAAAATGGGGGAAAACAGCTCTTTGTTTTAACATTTTTTGACATGTGATTGTATTTTAACAGAATAATACTTTTGTCTGGAATATGTCTTTCCTCAGGGATACAAGATTTCCAAGGGTCCCTGGGCACAGAGTTTTAAGGAATTTGTTCCCAGACTGGCTGTGCACTCTTTCCTAAAACCCATCTGCCCTGAAAATGGGGCTGCGATGAGGTCGGACCGGTCCTGCCTTCCCACCTGCTCTTTCAGACTGCCCTTCCCCGCTTTGCAGAAGAGATGCATGTCTTAGTCTAACCGTCTTAAAGGTACTGGGGGACGTTGCCCTGGTCTGACAAAACCTGTAGACACGAGACAAAAGAACAGTCAGAAACATCGGTGTCGAGGCACCAGGATCTCACTCTAGGGCTTCTCGTCTGTCAGCATCCTACACCTAATTTTGTCAAGGATGAAGTATGGTGGCATAAGCAAGGCTGACCTGTGTGGGGACGTCCTTACTTCCAGTGTCTCCTGAAGTGAGGCAGTTGGAGTGATAGCACTTTTCACGGAATACCCACATCCCTTCAATGTCAGATTAAGGCCTTCCCTGAGGGAAGGCCCCCTTGGGCCACGCAAAGAGGATCAATAAAAAATATTGAAAATGAAGGCATCTTATTTTCACAATCATCACATCCGTAGCCAGGCCTTATCTGTCGGCCTTTGAGTTACGACCCAGCAATAAATATGTCCCAGGAATGCATATTATAATTCCTTTTTATTGTTTTAAAACCAGCCTCTTTTTAACAGAAATTAAGTTTACTTTGGCTGATTGGGGTGACAGTGAGGCCGTATATTGCCATTAGGTTCTATGGTATAAATTTGCCATAAAACAAATGGGCTAATCAGCAGTTACAAGGTTTTGTTGGAAAAATATTTAAGGTGTGTAAGATTAAAGTTATGATTGTGTGTGCGTGTGTGTGTGTGTCTAGACGGACGCAAACCTGTGTTAACACTAATAATGTTTTGATTTTCCCTTGAAAAATACCTTTCTAAGTACATGAGATTAAGCTGGTGCCCTCTAGGAAAAAGTAGTACATATGATTAATAATAACAGGAGAAAAGTTAGGAAGGCTTTTTGGTGACCTTCCCAGAAATTTAAGAAGTGAATGACTATTAATTAGGTAATGAATCCTATTGCAAGAAATGCTTCCTTTCAAAACTAAGTACTAATACTTTTAGAGTATAATCACTATCAAGTGGTTTGTTTATATTACTATTTCCCAATGTGCTTTTTATGGAGTAAAATAGGGTCTATGATCAAGGAATTCTGGGGAAGTTAAAAGTTGAACAATGCTAATTATATTGATTGTAGGGCTTCTGAGAACCCTTGTGCTAATCAGCTTTTGCACCATAACCACCAACCACAAATCACAGTGACACGCAATTTGGTCAAGGCTGAAGCAGTTACTTCTTCCTTACCAGTTTCTAGGTCCTGTAGAGCAGGTCTGTCCCAGGCGAGCTGTTGAACCTCCGGTCTCTGAGGCAGGCTAGGGAGGTTACCTGGGACACATTTTTCTCATGGAAGAGTTCAAATGATACCAGAGAAACAGGTGGAAACGTACGATACCTCTTAAATATACACCAGCACCCTGTTACTTCCACCCATGTTCTGTTGGCCAAAGCAAGTCACGTGACCAAACCTAACCTTACGGGGACAGGCAAACACACTTCCCCCTTGGATGTGGGGAAAAAAAGTGAATATTTGCTGTACAATAACCTTTAATATTTTAATACGCATTAAGAGTCTTCAAATGGGAAAATCTAGCATATTCCAAACTTGTTGGGCCTGAGAACTGATGAACGCTTGGTGGACTGATGAAACTGACAAAAGATACGAACAGGGGAAAAGGCATATGAATTTGGTTGATACTAATATTTTTAAGTGCATGAGGGCTTCACAGAAAAGAAGTAAAAACCTAACAAAGCGGTTTGACTCGGGAGCTTATATGCCATTTTAACAAAGGGTAATAAATTGAAGGGAAGGAGCTAGACCAAGGGAAGGGAATTCGGGCTTCTAGGGCCAATAAATGTTGGGAAAGTGACTAGGAATATATTGGGGAAACTAATGGGAGGTAAGGGTGATTTTTGTAAGGTCTGTTTATGCAGACTTGCCTTGCGCTGGCTCTCCTGGGGGTGAGATCACTCTCCTCATTCTGGTCTAGCAGAGGAGGGTGGGAATCTACGCCACCTTCACAAAGGGAACTTTCTGCCCTGCCTTTACATAGATAAGGGGAGAGCAAATAGCTTTTCCAACATCTGCTCATTCTCAATTGCCTTGGGCTCAAACTAGCCCTGATGCCAAAGTGGCCTATTTCAAAGTGGTATCATTCTGGATCCCTCCACCAGACCACCTGGGTTCAAATTAGCTCCGCCATTTCTCAGCAGTGTGACATTGGGCAAGACCCTAAACTCTCTGTAAAATGGGGGGAACAATGGTTAGTTTCCCCACAGAGATGCTGTGAGGGCTAAGAGAGTGAATACACACAAAGTGCTTAGAACCGTATGAGTTAAAAGCTGTGTAAGTGTTTATTGTTTTAATTATCTTTGGGCTTGTATTTTCACATCCAAGAATGTACCCAAAGCAATGGAAAATTGCACTACAATGTGCATATAAGGATGTTGCCGGCAAAGCTGTTTAGAGTGGCCAGAAATAGGAAACCAAGTAGATGCCCACAAATAGGGATTGAATAAATCATACGATGAAATGCTAGGCACGCATTACAAAGTATGATGTGGATGACAGTTTAGTGATTTGGAAAGATGTCCGTACTGCAGTTTTAAGAGAACCATTAAAAGACAACATATGTATTATAACCCCATTAATTTTGTCTTCCTATACGTAGACACATGAACAGAAGAAGACCGGAAGCCTGGAGATCAAACAGATGAGACTAGCTCTCTCTGAATGGAGGGACTACTAGGTGCTTTAAAATACCTTTTTGCTTATGTGTGTTTTCTAATTTGTCTGTTATACACATGCTTTTCCTGTATAGTTCAAAAAGTAAAGCCTGAGTGTAGAATTTTGTACAGCTCTCTGGCAATTTAAGTGTAGAGGAACTGGAGTTAAATGGTTAGTCTGTCTGTCTCTTCAACCAGGTTAGGCTGGAGAACCGGAAAGAGTCGGATTTTATGCCATCAATACTTGCAGGCTAACCAATTAGCCTGCCACATTTTCATGGACGTTGGCTAAAGACATGAGACTCTTCGTCAGAGACAAAGGACAGCTTATTCGTCACAGCAATAAGCTGGTTTCGAGCCTCGGTTCCCAGAGAGGCATGTGAAGAGGACCGGGTGGCACTGGAACATAAGGGCTGGTGTCACAGCAGTGGAGCTCTGAGCTTAGAACTGGAATCTTCGCCCTGGCTGGCATGGCTCAGTGGTTTGAGCGCCAGACTGTGAAGCAAAGGGTCGCCAGTTTGATTCCCAGTCAGGGCACATGCCTGGGTTGCGGGCCAGGCCCCCAGTAGGGGGCGTGTGAGAGGTAACCGCACGTTGATGTTTCTCTCCCTCTCTTTCTCCCTCCCTTCCCCTCTCTCTCTAAAAATAAATAAATAAAATCTTAAAAAAAAAACCCCTGGAATCTTCTATAATAAGTAGTTAGCAAATCTGCCTCATGCTCTGCAGGGAGACACGCCCTGTCTTCCATGGCTGTTCGTCATACAAATGTCCTTTAAAAGACAGTCTGGAACAGAGGCGACTCTCCTCACAAGATGTACAGACACAGCAGAGACCTGGGGGGAATCACCCCCGGACAACCAGCGCGCTGCTCAAATGTTAATGGGCATGTGAGTCACCTGGGGCTCTCGTTAAACTGCGGGGTCTGATTCAGGAAGTCTAGGGTGGGGCCTGAGCGTTGGCTAACAAGAGGGTTTCTGACGAGCTCCAGGCCACGACAGTGCTGCTGGTCACAGGCCCTCATTCTGAACGGAAGCCTTAGGCAGCACCCACAATGCCAAGGCTCAGGGAGTGGTCTCAGGCCAGGGTGCTGGCCTGGGGGTTGCGACTGGGTAGGGATGGTTGTGTGAGGTAGAACCCTTCCTAAACCTTCCCAGTGACCGTCAGAGGGAGTGTGTCAGTAGTTTTAAAGGCTGCATTTGACCCTGAACAAGTACACAGTGTGGCCAGAAGGCCTGAAAGAGTGTCTTCCCAGCACCCCAGGGGCCCTCCGGAGCCCAAGCGACAGCGGCTCCCAGCTCCCCTGGCCCCTCCCCAGGACCCTTCTCTGCCAGCCATGGTTCCCCGGGACAACCCGTTTCTTCCAACAACACCCCCGCCCTGCCTCACCCACTGCCCCAACTGATAAGCTCCTGTGCTGTCTTTATTTGCAGTTTTCTGTTGTGGTCGAACGGTAGGATGTGTGCCGTTTGGCTCCCACCTACTGTGGGAGACTGTCGGAGGCACCACTGTGGAGTCACCAGCCGCCCTCAGCTTCTGCGTGACCCAGGGCAGGTCACCCACTCTGTGCCCGTTTCCCCGTGTGTGAATGAGATCCTAACACCCTCCCACCTCAAAGACTGTGTGGGATGTAAGGAAGTCATGTATGTTAAATGCCTAACGCTGTGTTCGGACAGGGGAGGAGCCTGATCAATGAACCCTGTTATCATGTTTAGCAGTTGCTTGATAAACATTTCCTAAAAAGACAGTTGGGCCCTGGCCAGGTAGCTCAGTTGGTTAGAATGTCATCCCAATATGCCTAGATTGTGGGTTCAATCCCTGGTGAGGGCACATACAAGAAAAACAAGAAAAATCAATGTTTTTCTCTCTCTCTCTCTCTCCCCACAAACCCTAAAAAATCAATAATAATACAAAAGCCAATTAGGGACCTTAAAGCAAATCTCTTACAAGTTGTGTGACTTGAGCCAGTCACCTCTTCTAAGTCTAAATTGTGAAATGGAGATAATTCTCACTGCTCAGAGAACTTGTCTGAATGACAAATGAGAGGGAAGAACTTATAAACTAGAAGATGACCTAAAAAATGATAATGACAAGGTAGGGGGAGGACTCAAAAGACATATCATGAAAATACAGCACAAATAGCTCTCTACAGCTCTAGGTAGGAAGCGTCCCAAGCAGAAATCACACAGCCTTGTCTAGCATTAACTCACCCAGCGGCCTCCCAGCCCTGCAGGACCCAGCATCGCTTTTGGAAATAAGTTCAGACCTCCTGTGAGCACTGGCGATGGGTGTCTGTGGGGTCCGGGAGACGCACGGCTTCTGGTGAGAAGGCTGGGCTTAGGGTTTTCCACTCCTCGGGTCAAGGGTGAAGCCACTCACTGAGAGGCACAACCGATGGCGGTGAAGGAAGAGGCTGACTGTATGTTAGCTGTTGCTGTGTAACAAACCCCAACATTTAGTGGCTTAAAACAACTTAATTATAATCTCACAGTTACGGTCCATCAGGAATCTGGGTGCAGCTTAACTGGATGCCTCTGGTTCAGTGTCTCTCACAGGCTGTAGGCGAGTGTCCCTCGGGGCTGTGGTCATCTCAAGCCTCCACGTGGCAGACCAGCCCCTAGGAGACGAGCTTACCCACGTGGTTGTTGCAGTCGCGGGTCCTCACCAGCTAGAAGTGGGAGACGTCAGTCTCTTGCTATGTTGGGTCTTTCCTTAGGTGGCCCCCAGAGCAAGAGCCCTGCCAGAGGGAGAGAGCAAAAGAGTGTGTGCCAAGTGGAAGCCGCAGTCTGTCTGTCTCTTTAATAAACTTGGAGGGCAGAAAAATTGAGCAGAAGCTACCAAGATTTCCCACATGCCGTTCAATACTCCCCCTGTTTCCTGTAATTCACACCTCGCATCGCTGGGGTGCGTTTGTTACAGCTGGGGAGCCACTGTTGACCATTATTATTAACTGAAGTCCACAGTTTAGGAGTCAGTCCTAATGTGCACTCTGTGGGCTTGCACAGATGTGTAGTGACACTTATCCACCATGACAGGACCACAGAGGACGGTTTCATCCTTCTCTCCACCTGTGTCCCACTGATTCATTCTTCCCTCCTTCCCCAAACACAGTCTCTTTCCACGACCTCATCTCAGAAGCGGCATTCCATCAGGTTTGCCATATTCTATTCATTCGAGTCAACAGGTTCAGCCTCTACTCAAGGAGGCAGAGATCATGGGGACTCCGACCACACCAGTCCCCATAGAAGTTGTTATGCCCCTGGAATTTGTCCTCCTGCAGTGTCCATTCACAAGGCTCACACAGGAGCACGCTGTTCCCAAGTCTGCCGCCGCTGCTGGTTGGAAGCCGAAAGTCTACTCATGGTAGAAGTGTCTTACAGTGAGCTGCTCACATGGGCACATTCCAGCTACATGACCAGCCTTCAAGGTTTAAACCCTCCTTCTAGACTCCACCAAAACCAGGTGCAAAACATAAACCCAATTATTATCACTAAACAGCGCTTGGCAGCTGATCCATTCAGTGCCAAAACCACTCATGGATCCATAGTTACAGAATAGTGTTCATCTTTGGGCATATGGTCAGCCCACACCAGTTGACATTAGCTCATTCTATGCAACTCACCCCCAGGGCCCCGATCAGAGTCCTTTAAGAACGAGTAATTCTTCCTCTGGCGGGTAATGGACAAATCTGCCTACTTGGCATCTTCCTTCCTTCCTTTCAGGAATTGCTCTGCATTCTGTGCAGGTTCTACATAGATTCTATGACAATCTGTTAGGTGCCTATGCCCAGCGAGGTGGCCCCATCTCCCCCAGTTCCCCTCCATATTCTAGGTCTGCGCGACAAACACTCCATTTCCTTGGCCACTGCGATTAGTCCAGTGATGGTTATATGACCCCCGTGCCAGGACAGAGACATTCTCTGGGGTTGGGATGAGCACTAGATAGGGACACAGGAGTGATTTTCTTTTCTTCGAAGAACTACAGGGATGTCAGTGCCATCTTTGCAATCCCGTTACCAGAACCTATGCGAATGTGAAGCTATCACAGGGGCGGCAGAGGCAAGGTATGGAGAAAGAGAGGAAATTTTTTAAAAATATTTTATTTATTTTTATTTTTAAAGAGAGGAAAGGAGGAAGAAAGAGAAGGAGAGAAACGTCAATATGTGGTTGCCTCTCATACGCCCCCAACTGGGGACCTGGCCCACGACCTGGGCATGAGCCCTGGCTGGGAATTGAACCAGCAACCATTCGGTTTGCAGGATGGCGCTCCATCCACTGAACCACACCAGCAAGGTGGAAGGGACAAATTTGGATGATCCAGTGTGACCTCCTGGATCCAGCCATGCCTGAAGCCACAGCCAACCATGGACCGTGGGCTTTATGAGTCGGTCGCTCCCTTTTGTCAGTAAGCCAGTATTCCATGGGTTTTCTCTTCCGTGCCTTTGGAAGGGTCCTCACTGATACAGCCTGGGTGTGAGAAAGATACTCAAAACTTCTAACCCAGCAGTGGTTTGACTTGGAGCCACTTCTGTGCTTTGGGAGCATTAACCCCCACGTGCTTCCTCTATTT